>CAWUFW010002395.1:1820000-2243692 GCA_963921515.1 Calotriton arnoldi | reverse complement strand
CATCCGAGGAGGGCAGAGGCTGTTCCACACCAGTGAGCTCCGTATCCTCTTGAGCCTGGGACGAGGACTCCTCAGCGTCTGCTGCTGTGTCCCCAACATCACCTGTTTTTGGGAGACATACACAATGTATGTTATGTTTCTGCAGGCATCAATGGTTGACACACCTGGCAGTTGTGACTGTGCCTCTGGATGCGGGCCTGTACATTGCATTGTCCTAAGTTGTCACAGTCAGGGGTTGATATTGGTGTAGCACATTGTCCTGCATTATTTGGGCATTTCTATGTGAATGTTGGGGTGTGTACATGGTCTGCATTGGTTGTATTTGGTTGACATCCGGCCCTCCTTCCCACCCAGCCAGATATTCCACCATGGAACGTGCTTCCATTGCAGGGAGTGCAAGTTGTCTTTCAGGATGTCAGTCAGTGGTGTCCTGCTGTTGGTTGTTGCACAGTTGCCAGCAGGGCCTTGTGCTCCCCACAGCAGTACCCAGTGTCAGCCATCTTGTGAGTCCTTTTCCACTTCCTGTGATGTGCGCATGGTTAATGGTGGTGTTGATGGGACAGTTGTAGGGGTGACCAATATCTGTGCCTAAGACTCCCATCATGCTATTGGCTACACTGACTTGCCCAGCATACACATATTTCCTTTCTTTCAGTGGGCTTCACTGTGTGGTGGTGTTGTTGTGGTGGCTGCTTGTCTGGATGTGTTTGTCAGTTATATTTGTGCCACTGCCTAGCTGTAGTTGTAGTTGTGTTTGTACATGTGATGACACAGTTAAATGTCACTTTGAGATGGCATGTGTTGTGTTTATCTGACTGACATGCACATTTTGGGATGATTCTGTTCTGGTTGCTGTGCATTTGCTAAGAGTGCATGGTTTGACTCTCCCCTTGACAGTGATGTGTGTGTGTAGTCGCAGAATATTGTGTAAATTTGTTGTGTACTCACCAGGCTCTGGGATGTTTTCTAGTCCATAGACGCTCACTGGTGGTAGGATGGCCCGCACCTTCTCCTCCCAGGGCCTGAGGTATACTGGCTTGGCAGGAGGGCCACTGCCGGTGTGTTGGCTCACGAGGTAGTCCTTCTTCAACAGCTCCTTGACCCTCCTGCGCACGTCATACCACCTGTTCTGGATGTCTGTCTTTGTGCGCAAACATGGTGATTGTGCGTTCACCCTGTCGACGATCCTCTCCCACATCTTTGTTTTCTGTGACATGGGTGTCTGTTGGACCAGTGTACCAAAGAGCTGTGGCTCTACCCTGAGGATCTCATCTACCAGGACTTCCAATTCACTATCTAGGAACTTATGATTCTTCTTTGGGGGCATGGTGATGGGTGGTGATGGTGAGTAATGTGTGTGTTGGTGTGCAGGTGAAGGTGTGTGAGTGTGTGTTTTGCTGGGTGTATGTGAGGTTTCTATTTGTTGTGGTGCTGATGGTGTGTGGCTTGTGTGATGGATGAGCTGTGGGTGTGTGGTTGCTGTCTGTTGAGTGCTGGCAGGTAATTTGAATTTGCAAAGGATCATGGTAGGGATTTGTGTCCTTTATATGGGTGGAGTTGTGGGTGTGTCTTTGTTCCCTGCCCCTCCCCCAGTATTTATTGGCTTTGTAATTGCTTGTTTGGCCTTTTTTGTGTATTTTCCCTTTGTACTTTTCGTGCATGTAGGAGACGTTCTTGTGACCGAGTCGGACCCTGCAGTTGTCTCGTGCGGGCTTCTCCGTTTCGTTCACGCTGTGTTTGTGCTGTTTTCTATGCTGCGTACGCGTCGGTCGCGGTATTTTGCGTTGCTTCGCCTCGCTGTTTTGTATGCATGTCGGTCGTACGGCTTGTCCTCCGTGCGACTCGGTCGTGTTTTCCACGCCTTGCATCGTACTTGGCGGGTGGGAGTTCACGGGTACGTCTCCTTCGGGTTTGTTCCGGGTGCGAGTCGGTCGGTTCGAATCGCGTGTTTTTCCGGCCGGATTGCTGTTTTCCGCGCGGCTCGGTCGTTCGGATGGTGTTCCGTACGAGTCGGTCGGGTTTTGCTCGCTTCTCATCGTACTTGGCGGGTCGGGCTGCACCGGTACGTGTCGGTCGGAGTAAATTCCGGCTCCGAATCGGTCGGTACGTTTTCCGGCCGGAATCGGAATCGGCCCCTATATGTTTTGCTTCAAGAGTCATGAGATCTGCTGAGCTTCAGTACTCAGTCATAGAGAGGGAGTTGTTGGCCTGCACGTGGGCTATTGAGAAGTTTCGTTCGTATATATGGGGGAAAAGGTTTTTGTTGCAGACGGATCACAAACCTTTAGTTAATATCCTTGGAGGTGGAATGAGCAAATGTTCTACTCCCAGGATCTTACGTATGGTCTCAAAACTCCTCCAGTATCAGTTTGATGTTAAACATATATCTGGGGGAAGAAATGGGCGAGCTGATTTCTTGTCTAGATTCCCTGTTAAATCAGATGAATCTGAAAATGTCAATTTATACGAGTTTTCCAATGAGGACTGTGAAGATTGTTTAGTAGCAGCGTTGGAGGTACCCTGTATGAATCTAGGCTCAGAGAATGAGTGGTTGCGAGCCATGGAATCTGACTGCGTGCTTCAAGAGGTGTGTTCTCATGTGATTGTAGGATGGCCTAGGGAGAAGGTTGTTAATTCTCTTGTTCAACCTTTCTGGAAGGTTCAAGATGAACTCACCCTGGAGGATGGTTTACTCCTCAGGGGGGATAAATTTGTTCCTCCCCATGTTTTCCGCATTGAAATAATACAGAGAGCTCATGAGGGGCATCTTGGCTGTACTCTCACTAAACGTCGTGTAAGGGACACTTACTGGTGGCCAAGGATGGACGCTGAAATTGAAGAGGCTGTTTCCAAATGTTATGTCTGTGGTGCAGCTGACAAAAGTTTCAAAGTATCTGTTCCTCCTTTGATGCCGATAGAGTGCCCGCAGGGACCATGGTTGAAGCTTGGAATAGACATCATGGGACCCTATGACAATCTTCAGGGTGGTTTACGATTTGTATTGGTTCTCATGGACTATGCATCCAAATGGCCTGAGGTTAAGTTGGTCAGGGAGGCTAACACCAAGGCCATTGTCTCTTTTCTGAAAGAAGTGTGGTTGAGAGAGGGGTGTCCAGAAATCATTGTCTCTGACAATGGCACACAATTTGTGAGTCATGAGTTCCAAAGTTTTATGTTAGAATCAGGTGTCAAACACTGTAAAACATCTTTGTATCATCCCCAGTCTAACGGACTTGTGGAGAGAATGAATCGTGTGATTGGGGAGTGCATTAGATGGGCAAGAGCGGGGAATCATGACGTTCAGAAGGCTCTTGACAGTTTGGTTTGGTCCTATAGGACGACGCCTCATTCTTCCACCAAAGTTTGTCCTTTCGAATTGTTAAGAGGAGAAAGGCCAATACCAGTTTCAGACCTGGTTGGATGACTAAGTGGGTAAAGTCTGATTCAGATGTTTCCAAATTAATGTCTACTGTGTTTGAAAACATGACCAATTCTCAGGTCAAACAAAAGGAATGGTTTGACGTCAAGAAAGCAGTCAAGGTTGTTCCTCTCGTGGTAGGAGACATGGTCAAAATAAAATCTCCAGTGCATACGAGGAAAGGTGACTGTAAATTCAGTGAACCTATTAAAGTTGTTAAGATTGTTGGGAATGCCGTTATGGTATCGGGAGGACATTGGTGGAACCTTAACAGACTTGTGAAGGTCCGCACCAAAGCCTCAGCCTCTCCTTGTCTAGCCTCTGAACCTTCTTGCTCAGATCAAACCATCGTCAAACGAAGTTTCAGACAAATAGTTAGACCTGCTAGATATAGGAATTAAGTTTTTTCTTTTTGTGTATTGTGTTTTGTTTTGGGAAGAGAGATATGTTATACTTTATGTATTATCACTTTGCCTTACTGTATTGTAAATGCCCTTTTCACAATGTTCTTAGAATGCTCTCAGCTCCTAGCAACTGCGCTGTGTTTCAGTTGGAGCTGGAGCTGCTGTGGGAGTTGGCGCTTGCCTTCTCTCTCCTCCATGTAGCCTTAATAAACCTTCATATCTTAACCATGTCCAGCGTGGTTACTACAGGGAGTCGGGCGCTCCTGCACAACAAGTACAGCCGGTACCACAAGGCTTGAGTAGCCACTTCCAGCCCCATCAAGCCAACACCAGCCTAGGGACAATTTGCGCCAACGGGCATCCACAGCCACCACTAGCAGTTGCTGCTCACCACACTCAAACATTTCCTGACCTTAATGTAAATCCCGCCAACCGCCCATTCACACGGGCAGGTGCGCATGATACTCTCAACTATGAGAGGATTTGTAAC
Source organism: Calotriton arnoldi (assembly GCA_963921515.1). Taxonomy (NCBI): domain Eukaryota; kingdom Metazoa; phylum Chordata; class Amphibia; order Caudata; family Salamandridae; genus Calotriton; species Calotriton arnoldi. The sequence continues at coordinate 2,239,380 of CAWUFW010002395.1, read as the reverse complement.
CCGTTTCAAATCCAGTCATCATCCCATTATAGTAGGAACCATCCAGTATATACAGTCCCTCCTCGCTTGCCGCTTGCAAACAAAATCCTCATGGTCACTGTTCCTAAACTCGGCACAAGGCAGGGGTCAAAGGGGAGGACTCCTTGATTAATAAAGCGATCCATTGGATGCGCTATGCCAGGGGCTGTCGCTCAGTAATTCGACCAGGACAATCGTTAGACTGTATCGAGTTGATATTAAAAGGACCAGATTTGGTCGAAAACCTACTCACCTTAGAATTCCGCACTTAATCCCCTGACTCTTCTTCTATTCAATTCAAGCGTTCTATCACTCACAGGCCAGCTTCGCTTCTATCGCTGGACAGAAGACCTAGCAGCTCCAGTCTTGAACACAATGACAGACTTCTGGAGGAAACTCATCGGCCCTCCAGATTACAGCCCTCCCCTTCATACCAGGGTGATACTAGCCTGGGCAGAGAACTTCAACGAAAGGTGTCTAAATCACATGAGAATGGCTCCCTAACTGTCATAGGCACAAGTAGCGCTGCTAGTGGCCTAAACGAGTCGGAGGGTGCGCCACGTCATTAGGGTGCGCCCTCTACTTCAGATCTTAACATTTGAACACATAAAATATCTGTGAACGGGCAAACACTCATAGCTATAGTATCCTGGAACGTTGCTGGTCTAAAACAAAAGCTTGATGACCCGGATTAGCATAGTTACATAGATAAATTTGACATCTGCCTTTTCCAAGAGACATGGTTACTTATCCCCCCATACAAGCTAAGTTACAAAACATACTATAAGAATGCAATCCCTACGCAGAGAGGAAGATCATCGGGGGGCCTCGTAATATGGATCAAAATAACGCTGGGGATGCGATCCATCAACTACACAATAGACTCTTCAGATCTGCTGGCAGTGTATCTAGATGATAACAACGAAAAACTGTATTTGTTTAACATCTATAATAGACCATTCAGGCAGACTCTAAATTCTGAGACCATCAACACACTAGGTAGCTCTCTGGACAACGTAGATCCTAGCGACACCGTGATTGTATGCAGGGATTTCAATTGTGCCTACGAGCCACTAAATGGATTAGAAAATGTAACAGAAGAAGAGGACACAGCCATAGGGTTGCCCCAACTAGTGGCAGGGCCACCAAAACCTTGCACTAACGCTGCATTGCAGATAGTGCAGCTCACTATAGAACACCGTCTAAGGGCATGCAATGGAAGGGTATTTAGCAATGGGGACGATAAAGCCTCTCTTAACACTTTTAAATGTGGTAGCTCACAGTCGATAATTGATTACATAATGCACTGCATCCACAGCTGGAGCAGGATAGTGAGCTTCAGAATAGAGACGAGGGACGACAGTGACCACCGACCACTATTTGTGGAAGTAATAGGCCAGCTAGTAAGGGATGACCAATCTGACATTTGCACGCAAAATGTACATCCCCTAGTAGGAAATAATCGAAGATCTATCAAGTGGCCTAAGGTCACAGGTAATATAGAGCTAATGACAAGCATCTACATTACCTTTGCTGAGGTAGTGGGCGCTCACCTGGAGACAAGCGATTTCCCTGTAACATCAATGCACACCGTCCTAGCCGCAAAGCTAGAGCCCCTTCTCACTAAAAACATCGGGAAGAAATCGAAACCCAACTCTAATTTGGGATTAAAGGTAAATCCATGGTACACAACAGAATGTAGGAGATCTAAGACAATTTTACTTGAAATGATAAAGCAGGGAAACGCAGACTCAGTAAGGAGGGCCAGGGACGCTCATAGGAGAGCATTGGCTACTGCCAAGAGGAATTGGGAGGAAAATAGCTGGCTCGACCTCTTGCAGGCAGCAAAAACTAATAATTCAGCTGAGTTCTGGAAAATTATAGCATGCGGGGGCAAGGACCAAGCAGTCAGGACGGAGCATTATTTGGATTCGGCAGTTTGGACCGAGCACTTCACTGACTTGTACTCCAGCTTTCGGCCCATTGTAAATCTGAATGGAGACAGAGGGCCTGCTAATATCGAGGGAGATAGTGAAGTGATCGTTTTCTCACTGCAAGAAACCGAATATGCCATAGATACTATCAAGCCGGGGAAAGCACCGGGACTAGATAGACTCCCTGGAGATCTATTTAAACATGATAAAAAGGTATGGGTCCCATATGTCAACTCCCTTAGCAATGCAATAGCAGCAGGTGCCCCAATACCGGGAACGTGGAAAGGGGCTGAAATTGTCCCTATCCACAAAAAAGGCAGCAAACATAAACCCGAAAATTACAGGCCAATTAGCCTGATAGATGTACTTCAAAAAATCCACGCCAGACAGTTATTGAATAGGCTTAATGACTGGATAGAGACCAACAATATATTGTCCCCATATCAAGCAGGATTCAGATCATGCACTAGCACAGTAGATCAAGTCTTTAGACTCTTGTGCATCATCTGGAAATACGTCAAGATTAGGGAGGGTCACATCTATGTAGCATTTGTTGACCTGTGGGCAGCTTTCGACCTCGTACCCAGATGTCCATTATGGGATTCACTAAAAAAACAAAAAGCTCCCCCCAGCCTAGTAACACAGATAAAAAGGCTGCACAATGGAAACTATGCTAGAGTCCATTGGGGTATGAATGGGGAACTCACAAAACCAATCCCAATAGAGAGAGGAGTGAGAAAGGGTTGCGTACTTGCTCCCACCATGTTCTCACTCTATATCAATGACGTGGTAAACTATCTACAAAATCAAGCAAACGACCCCCCCACATTGAACGGGAACTTGGTACCGGCGCTGCTCTTTGCAGATGATACCATCCTGATCTCACAGACTCCAAAGGGACTACAAAATATGATGAACGGTTTTAACGGATATTGTATTGAAAAAGGCCTAGAAATAAACGCTAGTAAAACCAAGTACATGCCCATAAACCCACATAAGGGCTTCAAAAACAACTTCGCGCTGAGTAACCAGAGACTAGAACATGCCACTAATTTTACCTATCTGGGCATATTATTAGACTCCAAATTAGCATGGAAACAGCAAGTCAACCACTCAGTATTACGGTTAGCCCAAGGGACAGGGGCAATCCTTAAGAAGTACAGTTTGTCCTCAAGCAAATCTGTGACACCAGCGCTCGAGCTATACAAATGTAAGGTCCAGGCAGCAGCATTGTATGGATCAGAGCTATGGGGCATTAGTGACACCAAACAACTGATAATTGGGAAAAATAAATTTGCGAGGAGACTACTGGGGTTACCCCCATCAACACCGCTTATCCCAATGTTTCACGACTTAGATATGAAGTGCATAGGGCATCTCGCAACTCTGCGACCATTGCTCTATTGGATACAATTGTGGATAACGCCAGAACTAGTAGTATATAGAGAAGGTGTATGTGAATTATTGGCCATTGACACATGCCTCACCTTCCCTTGGCTAAGATTTGTACGGAAATGGCTTATAGAGCTAGACCTTGAATCATATTGGACCGACCCACACACTTTAACATCAAGCTGTAAAGATACATTGAAGGGAACTTATTGGCAACATATACTGAAAGTACTCCACTGTGACCCGGGATTAGGAAGGCTAACATCTCAATTCCTCACTATTAAGCCAAGTCCGAGTCGCGAGCAGTTTCTTGACAGTGTACAGCCGTACCTAGCAAGAATTTTGGACCTAAAGTTAAGGTACTATATCTTACAGATTAAGAGCCATACTGAAAACTGGGGGGGCAAGGAAGATCGTTCTTGCACTCTATGCACTACACGCACTTTAGGGTCTACAGAAAACATAGCACATATTTTGTTTTTCTGCCCCGCGTATGATAGAGCAAGGAGGAAATGGATCCGACCGCTATGCAATTCAATGGGATTTAGAAAGTACCAAGAGGCACTGAGGGTACTGACAACTTGCACCGTAACACACGTCATCTTTGCCTTATCCAGATATTTTTTTATAGTGGGATTGATAAGGAAAAAAGCGGGGCTAAAGCTGTGATGCACCAAGGACCAATACACTTATGACTGCGAAAACATATTTGAATTGTATGAAACAACCAGACACTGCTCCCTTTCATTGTATTATAAGAAGTTTATTTAATTTTAAAAGAGAACTCACTTGGGTGGTAACAATGGAATGTTATGGCGACCAGCTTACATTGTTTTAAATTATTTTTATTTGAAACTCCTGACCTTTTTATCGAGACTATATAATATACGGTTGGATGTATTTTAGATTGTTTTACGAACGATTGTATTACTATGAAACTTTTATGGCCTTTGGCCTAAATAAAGTATTTAAATGAAATGAGATTGTACTACGTAAAAAGTCCTGCATTATCTTTAAGTGAAATGAACACAGCTCTTTTGCATGGTTCAGTATCGGATGTAAGAAAAGTTTGTGATGATATACAGTTTTGTTTCTTTGATTTACAAGAGAAATGTAGAGAAAGTGAGAGCTTGATAAGTGTAGGTGTTGAACAACAGTTGGAAGATATTAGTACTGAGAAGTTTGAAGAAGAAATTACAAAGTTTAAGATACTTTCATATGAAAAACCAAACTATGGGGCTGATTACGATGGCGGGCGGAGGCACATCCGCCGTGCTGGCGGAAAATGCCCTTTTCCACACTCCATCGGCGGTCTTTGCGTCCGCCGTATTATGATGGGCGTAGACAGCCCATTTCCCGTCCGCTGCGGTGTATCCGGGTTCCGCCAAAAATCTCCATCCGCACCGGTAGCGGACGGAGCCAAAAGAGAGGTACCGCCGTGCGGAATGCGGTCACGACCGCCGGTCAAATCACGATGCCTCAAACAGCCCACCACACCGCTGCGGAGAATCCGGCCATTCGAGGATGGCGGTGGCAATACTGCGGATAGCTCCATGTGTTCCAGTCCGCTGGGGAAACCGCAGTCTTTGGAATTTCTGCAGCAAATCCAACCGCCGCGGACGGATTTTCAGCTTTTCCGCCGCTGAATCCTGGAATTTGACCACCGCGGTAGGGAGTTTCTGGCGGTGCATCCTAATCTGGCCGGCGGTTATGCCGCAGTACCTGCGGGTGGAAATTTCCCGCTAGCACGGCAGTCGGAATGCTTTTCCACCCGCCATCGTAATCAGCCCCTATGTTTGTATTTGTTGTTGACGTACTCACTATAGAAGTCAAACTAGGAATGTTGATGTGTCTTTAAAAAGTGAAAGGGAGAATAATGATAAGTGGGAGCAATTTGGTTCTTATTTGTTGGTGGAAGGTCGTTTTGAGTTGGGTACTGATCAACATATTTGTAAATAGTGTTACAACAAATTAGAAGAGAACAAAATGCCAGCTAGAGCAGTACATAACAACTTAGGGGCCGATTCCGATTCGGGCCGGAACACGTACCGACCGACTCGGTACGGGACTTCAATCCGACCGGCACGTACCGGCGTCGCCCGACCTGGGTAGTACGATGAAATGCATGTGAATCACGACCGACTCGTACGGAACACAAGCCGAACGACCGAACCGGACGGAAAGAAGCCATCCGGCCGGAAAACCACGCGAATCGAACCGACCGACACGCACCAGGAATGAACCCGAACGAAACGTACCCGCGAACTCCGACCCGCGCAGTACGATGCAATGCGTGGAAAACCAGACCGAGTCGCACGGAGCTCAAGCCGTACGACCGACACGCATACAAAAGCCAACACTCGGAGACCGACGCGTACGCCGCACATGAAACCTAGCAGAAACACAGCGTGAATGACTCGGAGAAGCTCGCACGAGACAACTGCAGCGTCCCACTCGGTCAGAAGAACGTCTCCTACATGCACAAAAAATACAAAGGGAAAAATACCAAAAAAAAGGGCCAAACAAGCAATGACAAAGTCAATAAATACAGGGGGAAAAAAATGGAACAAGGACACACCCCCAACTCCACCCATATAAAGGCCACAAATCCCTACCATGATCCTTTGCAAATTCAACTGACCTGCCAGCACAGAACACCATCAGACAGCAACCACAGACACACTCACAGCTCATCCATCACACAAGCCACACACCATTAGCACCTCAACAAATAGCACCCTCACATACACCCAGCAAAACCTACACCCACACACCCTCACTTGCACACCCACACACACATCAATCACCACCACCACCGATCACCATGTCCCCAAAGAAGAATCCAAAGTTCCTAGACAGTGAATTGGAAGTCATGGTAGATGAGATCCTCAGGGTAGAGCCCCAGTTGTTCGGTACATTGGTCCAACAGACCCCAATGTCGCAGAAAACCAAGATGTGGGAGAGGATCGTCGACAGGGTCAACGCACAATCACCATGTTTGCGCACAAAGGAAGACATCCAGAACAGGTGGTATGATGTGCGCAGGAGGGTCAGGGACCTACTAAAGAAGGATTACATCTTGAGTCAGCGCACCGGCAGTGGCCCTCCTGCCAAACCACTATACCTCAGGCCCTGGGAGGAGAAGGTGCGGGCCATCCTACCACCAGTGAGCGTATATGGACTATCAAACATCCCAGAGCCTGGTGAGTACACAACTAATATACCCAATATTGTGTGACAATACACACACATCACTGTCAAGGGGATAGTCAAACCATGCACCCTTAGCAAATCCACAGCAACCAAAAGATAATCACCCCAAGATTTGTCTGTCAGTCAGATAAACACAATACATGCCATCTCATAGTGATATGTAACTGTGTCATGATATGTACAAACCTAACTACAAATACAGCAAGGCAGTGGCACAAATATAACCAACAAACACAGTTAGACATTTTGCCACCACTAGAACACCACCTCACAGGGAAGCTCACTGAAAGGAAGGAATTATGTGTATGCTGGTGAAGTCAGTGTAGCCAATAGCATGATGGGAGTTGTAGTCACAGATATTGCTCACCCTCACAATTGGCCCATCAACACCACTCTGAACCATGCACACATCACAGGGAGTGGAAAACAACTGACAATATGGCTGGCACTGGGTACTGCTGTGGGGAGCACAAGGCCCTGCTGGGAACTGTGCACCAACCAACAGCAGGACACCACTGACTGACATCCTGAAAGACAACTTGCACTCCCTGCAATGGAAGCACGTTCCATGGTGGGATATCTGGCTGGGTGGGAAGGAGGACTGACAGCTCTGACCATAGTTATAAGCAGCTTTCCTTACACACCCCCTTAACACAAACTCCACACAACTCACCTGGGAGAATGCAATGCCTCACACTCCAATTAAATATCCCACAAAGAACCACCACCCTGGGTTATGCTGTGTGAAGCACAGGGACACTCTTGGGACTTGTCGCCAAACAAACGCCAGGACAACACTGTCAGCCATCCTGTCAGCACAGGCACACTACCCCACAGGGAAGCTGAGTCAAAAGGAAGGAAGTATGGGCATGCTGGGAAGGGGGGTGTAGGCAATAGCATGATGGGAGTTGTAGTCACAGATATTGCTCACCCTCACAATTGGCCCATCAACACCACTCTGAACCATGCTCACATCACAGGGAGTGGAAAACAACTGACAAGATGGCTGACACTGGGTACTGCTGTGGGGGGCACAAGCCCCTGCTGGGAACTGGGCACCAACCAACAGCAGGACACCACTGACTGACATCCTGAAAGACAACTTGCACACCCTGCAATGGAAGCACGTTCCATGGTGGGATATCTGGCTGGGTGGGAAGGAGGACTGACAGCTCTGACCATAGTTACAAGCAGCTTACCTTACACACCCCCTTAACACAAACTCCACACAACTCACATGGGAGAATGTAATGCCTCACACTCCAATTAAATATCCCACAAAGAACCACCACCCTGGGTTATGCTGTGTGAAGCACAGGGACACTCTTGGGACTTGTAGCCAAACAAACGCCAGGACAACACTGTCAGCCATCCTGTCAGCACAGGCACAGGCACACTACCCCACAGGGAAGCAGAGTCAAAAGGAAGGAAGTATGGGCATGCTGGGAAGGGGGGTGTAGGTAATAGCATGATGGGAGTGGTAGTCACAGCTCAACATCCCCCACCCACATGGCCCAGCAAGCTCACACTGAAGCATGCACACCTCACAGGGAGTGAAAAGCCACTTCAAAGATGTCTGACAATGGTGCTCTGTTGTGGGGAGCACAAGGCGCTGATGGGAACTGGGCACCAACAAACAACAGGACACCACTGACAGCCATCTTGCCATTGCTGTCACACTCACACACAGTGAAGTCGACTCCAAAGGAAGAAAGTATGGGCATGCTGGGAAGGGGGGTGTAGGCAATAGCATGATGGGAGTTGTAGTCACAGATATTGCTCACCCTCACAATTGGCCCATCAACACCACTCTGAACCATGCACACATCACAGGGAGTGGAAAACAACTGACAAGATGGCTGACACTGGGTACTGCTGTGGGGAGCACAAGCCCCTGCCGGGAACTTGGCACCAACCAACAGCAGGACACCACTGTCAGCCATCTTGCCATTGCTGTCACACTCACACACAGTGAAGTCCACTCAAAAGGAAGGAAGTATGGGCATGCTGGGAAGGGGGGTGTAGGCAATAGCATGATGGGAGTGGTAGTCACAGCTCAACATCCCCCACCCACATGGCCCAGCAAGCTCACACTGAAGCATGCACACCTCACAGGGAGTGAGAAGCCACTTCAATGATGTCTGACACTGGTGCTCTGTTGTGGGGAGCACAAGGCCCTGCTGGGAAATGGGCACCAACCAACACCAGGACACCACTGTCAGCCATCTTGCCATTGTAGTCACACTCACACACAGTGAAGTCGACTCAAAAGGAAGGAAGTATGGGCATGCTGGGAAGGGGGGTGTAGGCAATAGCATGATGGGAGTCGTAGTCACAGATATTGCTCACCCTCACAATTGGCCCATCAACACCACTATGAACCATGCACACCTCACAGGGAGTGGAAAGCCACTTCAAAGATGTCTGACAATGGTGCTCTGTTGTGGGGAGCACAAGGCCCTGCTGGGAACTGGGCACCAACAAATAACAGGACACCACTGACAGCCATCTTGCCATTGCAGTCACACTCACACACAGTGAAGTCGACTCAAAAGGAAGGAAGTATGGGCATGCTGGGAAGGGGGGTGTAGGCAATAGCATGATGGGAGTTGTAGTCACAGATATTGCTCACCCTCACAAGTGGCCCAACAACACCACTCTGAACCATGCACACCTCACAGGGAGTGGAAAGCCACATCAAAGATGTCTGACAATGGTGCTCTGTTGTGGGGAGCACAAGGCCCTGCTGGGAACTGGGCACCAACAAACAACAGGACACCACTGACTGACATCCTGAGAGTCAACCTGCACACACTGCAAGGGTGGCATGCTTCATGGTGGGATAACTGGGCTGGGGGAGAAGGAGGGCCGGATGTCCACCAAATACCACCAATGCTGGCCATGCACACACCTCAACATTCACATTGAAAAGCTTCAGGTTGGCAGGACAATGTGCTACCCCAATATCAACCTCTGACTGTGGCAACTGAGGACAATGCAATGTACAGGGCCGCATCCAGAGGTACAGTCACAACTGTCAGGTGTGTGAACCATTGATGCCTGTAGAAACATAACATACATTGTGTGTCTCTTCCAAAAACAGGTGATGATGGGGACACAGCAGCAGATGATGAGGAGTCCCTGTCCCAGGCTCCGGGGGACACTGAGCTCACTGGTGTGGAACAGCCTCTGCCCTCCTCGGATGGCGAAGACCTACCTGGCACCTCCGGTGTGAGTCATCATGCAGCACCAGCAGGACCAACATCTGCACCCCTGCACCCACCCCTCCAACAACTGCCAACACACAGACCACCCCTGCCAACACGGACAGACCAAGGACCGCCGATGACAACAGCACAGGGACCCCGGCCCAACGTGGAGCAACGGACAACGACCCCAGTAACAACCACCAAGTGGGCCTACGGTCACCTGTGCGTGCCAACGCAGGTCCGGCACGTGTCGCCAGGGGTGGTGGGAGGGGTGGGAGACATAGGTCGCTGTTTGCAGAGGGGTCTGGACTGCATGATGACCCACAACTGGCACGCATTGCTGATGCGTACCAGAATAGCACCGGAGAGGTCAGCCAGGTAGTGGGGATCCTCAAGGACATTCAACAGCAGCAGGCTGCCCATCATGCCCGCTTGGACTCACACATATTCCTGTGTGGAGACACACATGTCCCGTGTGGAGACACACATGTCTGGCATGGAGTCCAAGTGGGACACATTGCAAGAACTGACAGCGGTGCATAGGGACATATTGACATGCCTCCGCCAGATTAGCACCAACATGGCCACACCTCCCTGTGTGCCCACAACATCTGGTGCTGCAACAACTGCAACTGCCACAGGGAGGGAGGATGACTCTGGCGGAGAGTCCTCTGCACCGCAGCAGCCTGCACGTGAGGGTCCCCCCCCAAAGAAGAGGGGTCATCCGAGGAAGGAAAACTGAGAGGTTGATGGCCATGTACATCCCCCAGTGACCCAACACCTGTTCTGGAAACCTCCTTTGTGTGCAAACTGTTCACCCTGTCGAATGCAACCCAACTCTCCCACATGACATGGGGAGCTTCAGTTGGCCCAATGTATCAGATGACCGTGGACTTTACTCAGGACATTTCTGCTACCAAGACTTCCAACTCATCTGGGAACTTTGGATTACAATCCCAATGTACAGCACCCACCATCCTGTGCACTATCCTCACACATGTATGGAAATAAACTCACCAATACACCATACTTGCCTCTGTTGTGATTCCAACGTGATTTCTGTCATGGAGATGGTGATCTGCTAAATGACACTGTGCATGCTAACTGCTACAGCAAGTTCAACACCGTCATGTGAGTCATGGAGACGTGACACATATGAGGGAGACACACCACTAGGACTACACAACACATACACACCAGGGCCATCTGACTCATCGCCTACACTGATGTTGCCAGGAAATACAGTGCAATGCACAGACACCACACCTATTCACAGTCTGTGTTAACTAGCCCACAGGTGCTGTAAGCACATGTCAGTCAGATGTGTGACCACAGACAACGCACATCCCAAAGTGAAGCACAAGTTTATTACACATTTGCAACATGTTGTTTCCACTACAGATGCAAGGTAATCCTACGTGGCAGGGGACACACAGTCAACAAGTGTAGAAGAAAGAAAGTCCAGGGGTGTGTGGCACATCACCTGTAGGGAAACGACTGCTTCCACCCTGGAAGTTGAATCATGGTGTCGGGGGATCACAGTATACCAAACAACTCTGAAAGTACCCTGTGAAGGACAGACATGACACACAGTCAAAAGCTCCGAAGAACAGGACAGAACTGCAATACTCATGGCCAATACATGTCACAAGATACTCACAGAAAACCAAGTTAGCATGTCAACACAGTTGGGGAGAACAGACTACCTGTAAGGACACATCGCTGCACGCTTCCAGTCAAGTAGCACATGGCCACACTCAAACAGCACCAGAGCACCACCAACACATATCACGCTAACTCAGATCATTGGCATGACAACTCTCTGGATACTCACATTCAGCTGAAGAAGTTGGTGATGAGCTGTGTGCGGACATCACCATCATCATCATCATCACTGGCATCGTGGCCCAGGCCAGGATCCTCCACAGGTGGCGGATGTTGGTCATCGTCATCCAGGATGAGAGGCAACTCCTTCCGCACTGCCAGGTTGTGTAGCATGCAGCAGACGATGACAATCTTGCACACCTTTGCTGGGGCATATGGGAGGGCCCCTCCTGTCTTGTCCAGGCAGCGGAAGCGGCTCTTCAGGAGACCAAATGTCCGCTCGATGACTCTCCTGGTCCGACCATGTGCCTCATTGTAGCGCATCTGGGCTGGTGTCACAGGGTTCCTGAGGGGTGTCAGCAACCACGGCATGTTGGGGTATCCGGAGTCACCTACAGACAGACAATTGCACATTAGCTGAGTTGGAAAAGAGGGCGGAATACAACATAGCAGAACACACACAATGGTACAAAGTCAGTACACACCGACAAGCCAAGCACGCTGGTTCTGCATCTGCAACATCATCCTCGGTATGCGACTACTCCTCATCACGTAGGCATCATGTGCCGAACCAGGGAAACGGGCACACCCATGTGAGATGCACATATCTGCAAGACATACCACCAGAGCATTGATCGAATGATAATGTTTCCTGTTCCTGTATGCCTGCTCATGTGCCTGTGGTGGCACCAAAGCCACATGTGTCCCATCAATGGAGCCAATGACATGTGGCATCCTCCCCAGGGCATAGAAGTCACTCTTGACGTCAGTGAGTTGTTGACGTTTAGGGAAATAGATGTACTGGTTCAGGCAACTCAACATTGCCTCCAAAACATCGCGTAGCACACGGCTGAACATAGTCTGTGACATCCCACCAGCAGACGCCACAGTGTGTTGAAAGGTACCGGTGGCAAAGAAGTGTAGGGCTGCCATCACCTTCACCTTGGGGGTCAGCGCTGTAGGGTACGGCCGGCCAGGTTGCAAATGTGGGGCCAAGCGCACGGCCAAATCATCAATCAGCTGCCTGGTGAAGCGGTAGCGTCGGATGCTGTCACGTTCCACCATCGTTGCAAGGTCAGGGAATGGTCTATGGACAGCTGGTGCCCTGCAGTGCATAGGTGAAGAAAGAAAGATTGTCAGTCACCCCACATATGTGGCATTGACCATACTCAATATCACATGATACATCATTACGAGACACAAGTACTTGATGTGTGTGCCGTTCTGTATCGACATATGTGGCACCTACATGGCCATCATCTAACATCTCAGTTCAACATGTGTTGACAACAGGTTCCAGGTTGTGCTGTGGGAAACCATTAGGCTGTGTCACAGTACCCATTTACTGCTGTCACGTTCCAAACACACACCACAGTGACATGTCTGGACAGATGCACCACAGGCATCACAGCTCATTGACAGGTAGATTCCCAGGGACCCTGTCTTGCCACATGGACACTGGCATGACATGGCGTATCATGTACACGTCAGCAAAATAAACATGACTCCCACAGGTAGTGGCCCCTGTTGCCTCCGCAGGACAGACATGGACGTCTGTGACACACACACGCACAACATCAAAGTCCATGCACAAACAACATGGATGTGGAGACTGTCTCCCATTGTGCACATGGAATCAGAGACATCGGAAACACAACATGCACACAGACTGTGGAGGGACATCACTATTGTGGCAATGGGTCACCCTGTGACGTACATACCTTCCCACATGGGACTCTGGGGGTATGTGACATGACATACACATACACAACCTGGAAATGTGACCATGCCACATGCTCTGAAATGAACAGTTGCACATCACAGTGGTCATGTGCACAACACACAAAGGATCCTGTCCCCATGAACACGTGCACAGCCTGGGAGTGGCTGCCCCCAAGTGCCACCCCAAAAACCACATGTTGACCCCCATACACAGAAAAGGTAATGCAGCCTTACATGCCTTAGGATACAGTGTGGACAGGCTGTGGTGTTGTAGGTGTGCCCCTGAGTCCCTGGCAAGTATATGTTACTGGCATACGTTCACCAGTGACAAGCATGGTGACATATGCGAGTGACCTGTACAGGGACGCGTCGTACAGCAATGGACCGATCGGTGTGCACGCACTGGCCATTGAATCTGTTGTGAGCGGGTGCGCGTTACACAGCAATGGACCGATCGGTGTGCACGCACTGGCCATTGAATCTGTTGTGAGCGGGTACGCGTTGTTTCCCGGAATACGCGTTGTACAGCAATGGACCGATCGGTGTGCACGCACTGGCCATTGAATCTGTTGTGAGCGGGTGCGCTTTGTACAGCAATGGACCGATCGGTGTGCACGCACTGGCCATTGAATCTGTTGTGAGCGGGTACGCGTTGTTTCCCGGAATACGCGTTGTACAGCAATGGACCGATCGGTGTGCACGCACTGGCCATTGAATCTGTCATGTGCGGGTACGCGTTGTTTCCCGGAATACGCGTTGTACAGCAATGGACCGATCGGTGTGCACGCACTGGCCATTGAATCTGTTGTGTGCGGGTACGCGTTGTATCCCAGAATGCGCGTTGTATGGCAATAGACCGATCGGTGTGCACGCACTGGCCATTGAATCTGTTGTGTGCGGGTACGCGTTGTATCCCGGAATACGCGTTGTACAGCAATGGTCAGATCGTTGCGCATGCAGTGACTAGGGCCTGGCATGGCAACGGACGCGTTTACGAAGCTTCAACGAGTCTGATGCAGTGAATTCAGTTGGCCAGCCACAACAATGTTGCAAATTCATGGGTGACATGAAGTTTAACTTTTGAAGGATGCTGTGGGCGTGTATAAGTGGTGCAATTCCATGGATTGGCCAGATTCAGAAGATGCAAACGACTTGGACCTATCACTTTGGACACATGGGACAGTATCTGCCTCTGCAGCACACATATAATGCTGGCTGTTCCCCTGAGAGCTCACTTGCCTGCACTACATGCTCCAGGACGACATCTGCCACCAACACTGCTGCTGTCCCTGCATCCTCTGGCTACTGCAATGGCACGTACTGTGGAGAGGCCCCAGCCTTCAGCCTTGAGGAGAACCAGGCCCTGCTGGACAGCCTCCTTCCACAGTACAGCAAGCTGTATGGGAAACCAGGGGAGCAGGTGAGTGTGCTGTCCACTGCCTTACTAATTGTGCATGTTGTCTGACTAGCAAGACTTACAGTGTGCACACCACTGGCTAGCATGCTCACTGAGTAGTTCTCAGCCCCCAAAGTGTGTAGTCACATGCACTGAACAGGTACAGTGCAGTAACAGTGCATTCCAAAAAGCTTTTACTTCCCAGACAATGATACCATGTAGTGACTGCTGGCAAACTGTCCATAGCCATAGTTGCACTGCCTGTGTACATCATATGCCCCTGTGATTGAGACATGTATATCCAACTGTGCGATGCACGTATATGTTGCATGTGTAGTAATGTCATTTTCACTTTGTCATCCTCACAGGTTGATGCCCACCAGAAGCAGGAAATTTGGCTGACCATCGCCCGGGCAGTAAGATCCGTGGGGGTCTACAAGCGCCGGATCCGCAACTGCCAGAAGAGGTGGCAGGACCTTCGGGGCTGGACCCGGAGGATCGCAAGGGTCCAGCTGAAGCTGTTGCCTCCTTGCAGGAGGGGCGGACACCGGACCCTGACCCCCACATGTACCGGATCCTGGCGGTGGTCTTCCCTGACCTGGATGGGCAGCTGAAGGACAGACAGCAGCAAAGAGGGGTGAGTCCATGACTGCACTGTGAACTTTGTCTGACATGCTATGTGCCCTCCTCTGGCCTGGTTAAACTTCCACAGTACATCAGTCTTGTGGTCCAGGACCCATGTCCCTCAATTGTGACATGCACACTCCTCATCTGATACGCAGGTGTGGCCTTTACAGTCAGGAATTTGTGTCACTTGGGTACTGTGTCCTTGCATTTTGCTTCGTTCAAGGTGGGGGACAGCATTTGTTCCCGTGACTTTGTGGTGGGAATCATGGGTGGGTCAATTACCTACACAATGCCTAAGTTCTGACATGTAATCTGGGTGTAACTTTGATATGAGGTCCACTTGCTGATCTGAATCACCACATGTCCCTGGGGTATTTGGCACACCCCCATGCTGCGGGTGGGAACAATGTTTGGGCCTCAGGAGTATGTATATGAAGTGTGTCACACATGCTTAGCCACCTGCCTACTGTCCAGGGCTCATCCCTCTTTCAGGTGGAGCAGGACAGTCATGCCTACTCCAGGGCATACAATACACTCTGTACTCCCACTCCCGTGTATCAGCTGACATGTTGTGATCAGTGAAATGTTGCCTCAGGTGTCTGCCTCTGTGTCGTAGTGCTGTGGCTTCGTTGTCAGGACTACTGGGATGTTTATCGTTTAGGGCTCAGCATGCCATCTGAGATGTGACCATGAGAGATGATACTTCTGTGACTTATAGGTGTTTGACCACTTGCTGTGCACACAGGTGTATGCGACTGTGAATTCCAGGCAGCTGTTTTTCATTCACAGCAGACTGTGAGGTGCTCAGGTTCATAGAGTTGTGTTTCATGTCTCCCATATGTACAATTGGCATGACGTGGACAAATAAGAGTTCAGATGATGTGGTTTGTGGGGGATGGACATGTGCACTTGTCAGCTACAGAACTTGCATTCCCCATTACCTAGGATTGTGACACAGTGCAGACTGTTGTTGGCTGGCTGCCATGGCCATGTGACTGGAGACAGTGATGTATGACTTTGCAGGCATGCCTGTGCCATGGCATTAAACTTCCCAAGAGTGATCCTGCAGGGGAGTGACATGTGCAACATGCACCCCATTGTGGCATTGACTATCCGGACATGGGTGCATCATGGTGTCTGGTGCTGGTATGCATCACATGCATCTCTAATTGGACTCTGACCATCCCTTTATCCAGACACCTGTACTGACTCAGTGGCAAGAGATGTGATGTGTGCATGTTCACATACTTCACCGTGTTCTATGCAATGTCCAACAACTGTGTACGTGGTGCATGTGTCCACCCTGGGGTCTTACCATCCAACAGGCACCAGACAGATGGGTGCAAGGGCAGGAGGGGTGTGAGTGCCATGGTTGACCATCAGACTGACAATTGGCTTCTCCTAATCTGTGTGAGCACTTTTGGCACTGTTCAACTAAGGATGCCAGGGCTTGATCTGTAATGTGCTGTACTTACTGTGGTGTGTGCGGTCAGTGCAGGTGACTGATGTTTGTCTGTTTCCCTAATTGTTTGCAGATACATCCACGGCCACAGGAGGGGACAGCTCCACGGACCAGGAGGAGCTGCAGAGCCAGATTGGGTCAGGAGCCGAGGAGTGGTCGGAGGGACCCAGTGGCACGGAGGGCGAGGGGAGCCACACCGAGGAGTCCTCAGCACCATCCACCTCAGCTGAGGACCACAGCAGCTCGGAGGATGACTCCCTTGTGGAGGCGGCTGTCAGCAGCCACCACACCCCGGCTAGTATGTCTGGCCCCGCCTCCACCACCACCACCACCGCCCTCCCATTGGCTCCCATTCCAGAGGTCCGTGGAGGCGCCCGTGTTCGGGAGCGTGTCTCCTTCGTGCCAGGCACCGCAGCCCCTGCCCCTGTGTCC
Source organism: Calotriton arnoldi (assembly GCA_963921515.1). Taxonomy (NCBI): domain Eukaryota; kingdom Metazoa; phylum Chordata; class Amphibia; order Caudata; family Salamandridae; genus Calotriton; species Calotriton arnoldi. The sequence continues at coordinate 2,222,151 of CAWUFW010002395.1, read as the reverse complement.
CCTGCTGCCCTGAGTGAGGAGTCTGTGTACCTCCTTCGCCAGCTCCATGTAGGGCAGACAGCAATGCTGAGTGTCCTCCATGCACACACCACTCTGTTGACACAGCTGGTGTCGTTCATGAAGGGCATCTCGACGGGCATGTCTGCCCTACAGAGGAGAAATAGGTCCATGGACTCCTCACTGACGGCAGCAGTGTCCCTCCTCCAACAGTCCATCACCCCTCCTACCTCTGCCCCATCCACACTTCCTGGCACCCTACCTGTCCCAAGCACATGCACACCTGCACAATCACCCAAACACACAGACACGAGCAGCACCGAAACACACAAAACAAGAGCAAAACGTGCACACAAGCATCCTCAGGGGACTGATACCACACCCACAGGGGATGGGGAACAGACACACACACAGGCATCCACAGTCACTCCGCAGTCCTCAATATCCTCTCCCTCCAAGACCCCTTCCCTTGCCTCACCTGCAACCCCACCTACAAAGCAGCTCTTCCTCTGTGACCTCGGCCTCTTCCCCTCCGATCCCGCTGATCCAGCATACAGGGGAAGAGGAAGTCCACCCACACAGAGGGAGTGCCCCTCGCCCCCGGACACCCTCCCCCAGGCGCAGACAGACTGAGGCCCCACCCGCAAGTCCCCCGGGCCCGGAAGAGCAAGACCCCGCCGCCGCCCTGCAGCTCAAACACCAAGTCTCCTTCCTCCATCCCTCAGGCCCCCACTCCACAGGTTCCCCCACCACACCCTGCCCCAGGTTCCCCCACCCACAGATACACCATCCCCAAAATGATGCGGCCTTCTCCACCTACCACTTGCTCTTCCAGCCCCACACCCCCGCTGCACATGTTTGTGCCACTGGTGTGGAGACCGTGTCCTCCCCTCTGTCCTGCCCACCTTACCTGAACCCCATTCTACTCCCCTGGAGATGGGCACTGCAGTGGAGTCCACTACCACCCCGTCTGACTTGGGCACTGCAGTGGGGAACCTGTCCACTCCATCTGGCCAGCCCACTGGAGTTGTGCCGGCACCCACACCATCTGACTCATGCCCCCCAGTTGTGCCAGCACACACCATGTCAGACACTTCCACTGCAGTTGTCAGTGACTCTCCAGCACCCACCACCCCTTCCCTGCCTCCTTCTGGTGAGCCCTGATCCTGTCCCTGCGGTGCCTGGCCTGCCCCCCCCGTATGCTCCTCCGAGGGGAATGTCCCTGCTCCATATCAGTGTAGGCAAGCAGAGGGTGACATCTGCCACTGTCACCCTGTTTGGACTGAACTGTTGGACTGACCATTGGCCTTTGTATTTTTGCTGGACTTTCATTTTTCAGACACATATGCTGAATAAAGCTCCTTTCTGTTCTCTGGTGGTTTTGCTTCAGATGTACATGATGTTGATGATGCTAACCATGCCCTTGCTGCAGTGATGGTGATTTTTGATATCAGGAAAATGAAGTGTTACTGTACAGGACCCCATGTGGTCCAGGGGGAATGTGCCCTATCCTGGTGTGTATCCATGTCATCCTTTGCAGCAATATGAGGGTGTCATGTTTTCAATATTTGGCAATGGGATTTCCGACTTTTATTTGCAATATCACATCTGTGGCTTACACCCCTGCACATCTGTTGTGCTTGCCATTGTTCAATTTGTCTATTTCCCTGACCGTGTGACCATCTCCACTGGACATGCAAGTTTGGGCATCAATGGGGAAGGACTCATCTTTGTTATCAGTGCAACTTGCTATACATGTGTGTTGGATCTGTGCAGATGATTTCGGTGACACTCCCATGACCAGGCTGATGTGACGAGAGCCTTCATTTTGTGCTAATTGTTGACTGAGTGACCAAGTGTTCTGCTGACATGATAGAGCCCTGCAGAGACAACGTATGGCACAGCTTTCCTTACACAGGAGTGGAGTCCCCTCATGGCAGTGTGTAATTCCGTGACATTGCCTGAACCCAAGGTGTGTGTTGTGTGAGCATGTCTGTGTGTGTTCACTTCCATTTTGCTACGCAGGCTGGGATCCCTAGTGATGTTCCTGTTTGTGATGCTTGCTGAGTTGACCTATGTTCCCCCAAAATCTTCGCCCTGGGTTCTCTGGGATGTGGGTGCATGGCACATTACTGGTCATCAGGGTGTCATCCATAGGTGTGTTTGCTGTCAGGGCTGAGTTTGTGGGCAAACGCAGATGAGACACAGTCAGGATTCCCCTTGGCACTTGTTGGTTACACAAGTCATGTAATTTACAGTTTGTGGTAGCTTTCAGTGATTGTGACACGTTGTGTGTGTGAGACTACTGCCACTCCTCAGTGTCAGAGCTGCAATGTTGGAAGTAGTCTATGTGTGTCGTTTGTGGGTGAGCTTGGCTTCTTCATTGGTGTGTGACTGTGGCCGGGATCCCATTGGTTGTTGTGGATTTGACGTCATGCCCATGTACAGCGTACTGTGCAGTGTGTCAGACATTCACGAGTCTTGTTGACTGGCCATGTGTGATGGGTTTCTGCACCTTAGTTCCCACCAACACCCCTGGGATTGTCATGGGTGCATGTGCAATGTCACCAGTCCATGTGAGCTTCACTGCTGCACATTGGTGGAGATCAAGGTGTGTGGTGTTGAGTGTGTGCAAATGAGAGTTGTTGCACGGCTAGACCCCTACCTCCATATTGGCCTTGGCTGAAAGGCAGTGCTGGTTGATTTGTGCTTGTGTAGGTGTGATGGTAGTTTGTTGCTCAGGACACATGACTGTGGTTCACAGTGTGAACGACATCTAGCTTTGTCATCACAGTGGGATTGTCATGCAGGCCAGTGTCACCACAATGTGGTGTCCCTGGGGGTAGTGCTGTGGTGGGTCTGTCTCTTGCTGTGTTAGTTGCTGTTCCTACAAGCTTGTGTGACATGTGTAATTTGGGCTCCCTGTCATCTAACAATGCCTAATTGGCCACATAGGGGAATCCGATCCATGAGTTACTTTTGTGTGGCACTGTATACACATCTGTGTAATTGGGATTCAGGCCTCCTCATGTGTTGTGTTGTTGCCTGGGGACACTGGCACACACCCCCCCCCATCACCTGTTGTGTTTGATATGCAGTGTGAGGCTGCCTGTTTGTGTTTGTGCATCTGCACCACTGCATTGGCATATCTTTAGTGTGCCATTGGCTGTATGTTGTTTGGTGGGTTTCCCCTGCTGTCCCTGGGACTCCTAGGTCATCAGTCAGCACAATAATCATGGTTTGTATGTCCCATTGCTGCCATGGTATGGTATTTGTTCACCTCACATCTACAATCTCCACAGGGTATCTACATTTGTGTGTCCATTGGTGCAGATATGTGGGTCTGCATTATGATGGTCACTTCTGTCATTGTGTTATTGATGAATGTTGACAATGTCAGCCCCCATGGGTGATGTTTGTCTGCACATGGCCAAAGGTATGTCTTATTTGCACTGCACTGTTTGCCTCACCCAATCTATGTTTCTATGGGACACAAGCACTACTATGCCACTGATGTGTTTGTTGTTGTGTGACCAGGAATCATCCATGCTGTTTGGCATTTGCAGCTTTTTCCATGACAACACTTACATTTTGGTCACTGTGATGATGGGGGTTTGGACCCCATTGCCACAATGTTCAAAATGTGCTTCAGCGATGGACCCCACACTTACATTTTGGTCACTGTGATGATGGAGGTTTGGACCCCATTGCCACAATGTTCAAAATGTGCTTCAGCTATGGACCCCCACACTTACATTTTGGTGACTGTGATGATGGGGGTTTGGACCCCATTGCCACAATGTTCAAAATGTGCTTCAGCCATGGACCCCACACTTACATTTTGGTGACTGTGATGATGGGGGTTTGGACCCCATTGCCACAATGTTCAAAATGTGCTTCAGCTATGGACCCCACACTTACATTTTGGTCACTGTGATGATGGGGGTTTGGACCCCATTGCCACAATGTTCAAAATGTGCTTCAGCTATGGACCCCACACTTACATTTTGGTCACTGTGATGATGGGGGTTTGGACCCCATTGCCACAATGTTCAAAATGTGCTTCAGCTATGGACCCCACACTTACATTTTGGTGACTGTGATGATGGGGGTTTGGACCCCATTGCCACAATGTTCAAAATGTGCTTCAGCTATGGACCCCACACTTACATTTTGGTGACTGTGATGATGGGGGTTTGGACCCCATTGCCACAATGTTCAAAATGTGCTTCAGCTATGGACCCCACACTTACATTTTGGTCACTGGGATGATGGGGGTTTGGACCCCATTGCCACAATGTTCAAAATGTGCTTCAGCTATGGACCCCACACTTACCTTTTGGTCACTGTGATGATGGGGTGCTAGACCCCATTGCCACAGTGGTCATGGTCTGCTTGCATTGTGGAGGCTACACACATTTATGTGTGACACATGTGATAGGGGGTCACATTGTATGTTCAATGTCATGTTCAGTGTTGTAGGCATTTGACACAGACTACACACGCTTGTCATGGTGTTGGGGGGATGTGTTTTTCTGACATTCCTTATGTTGGAGTGTGCTGGTTGTGTCATGCACTACCCGTCCTATGAGTAGGGGTGGTGTTGGTCGTAGGCATCCAACCCCTATGAGTGGGGATGGTAGTAGTGACAGGCATCCAGCCCCCCCTGAGTAGGGGTGGTGGTAGTGGTAGGCATCAAGCCCCCCTGAGTAGGGGTGGTGGTAGTGACAGGCATCCAGCCCCCCCTGAGTAGGGGTGGTGGTAGTGGTAGGCATCCAGCCCCCCCTGAGTAGGGGTGGTGGTAGTGGTAGGCATCCAGCCCGCCCTGAGTAGGGGTGGTGGTAGTAGTAGGCATCCAGCCCCCCCTGAGTAGGGGTGCTGGTGGTGATAGGCATCCAGCCCCCCTGAGTAGGGGTAGTGGTAGGCATCCAGCCCCCTGAGTAGGGGTGGTGGTAGTGGTAGGCATCCAGCCCCCTGAGTAGGGGTGGTGGTAGTGACAGGCATCCAGCCCCCTGAGTAGGGGTGGTGGTAGTGACAGGCATCCAGCCCCCTGAGTAGGGGTGGTGGTAGTGGTAGGCATCCATCCCCTATGAGTAGGGGTGGTGGTAGTGGTAGGCATCCAGCCCCCTGAGTAGGGGTGGTGGTAGTGGTAGGCATCCAGCCCCCTGAGTAGAGGTGGTGGTAGTGGTAGGCATCCAGCCCCCCTGAGTAGGGGTGGTGGTAGTGGTAGGCATCCAGCCCCCTGAGTAGGGGTGGTGGTAGTGACAGGCATCCAGCCCCCTAAGTAGGGGTGGTGGTAGTGGTAGGCATCCAGCCCCCTGAGTAGGGGTGGTGGTAGTGGTAGGCATCCATCCCCCTATGAGTAGGGGTGGTGGTAGTGGTAGGCATCCAGCCCCCCCTGAGTAGGGGTGGTGGTAGTGGTAGGCATCCAGCCCCCCCTGAGTAGAGGTGGTGGTAGTGGTAGGCATCCAGCCCCCCCTGAGTAGGGGTGGTGGTAGTGGAAGGCATCCAGCCCCCCCTGAGTAGGGGTGGTGGTAGTGACAGGCATCCAGCCCCCCCTGAGTAGGGGTGGTGGTAGTGACAGGCATCGAGCACCCCATGAGTAGGGGTGCTGGTGGTGATAGGCATCCAGGCCCCTATGGGTGGGGATGGTAGTAGTGGTAGGCATCCAGCCCCCCTGAGTAGGGGTGGTGGTAGTGGTAGGCATCCAGCCCCCCCTGAGTAGGGGTGGTGGTAGTGACAGGCATCGAGCACCCCATGAGTAGGGGTGCTGGTGGTGATAGGCATCCAGCCCCCCCTGAGTAGAGGTGGTGGTAGTGGTAGGCATCCAGCCCCCTGAGTAGGGGTGGTGGTAGTGGTAGGCATCCAGCCCCCTGAGTAGGGGTGGTGGTAGTGACAGGCATCCAGCCCCCTGAGTAGGGGTGGTGGTAGTGACAGGCATCCAGCCCCCTGAGTAGGGGTGGTGGTAGTGACAGGCATCGAGCACCCCATGAGTAGGGGTGCTGGTGGTGATACGCATCCAGCCCCCTGAGTAGGGGTGGTGGTAGTGGTAGGCATCCAGCCCCCTGAGTAGAGGTGGTGGTAGTGGTAGGCATCCAGCCCCCTGAGTAGGGGTGGTGGTAGTGGTAGGCATCCAGCCCCCTGAGTAGGGGTGGTGGTTGTGACAGGCATCCAGCCCCCTGAGTAGGGGTGGTGGTAGTGACAGGCATCCAGCCCCCTGAGTAGGGGTGGTGGTAGTGACAGGCATCGAGCACCCCATGAGTAGGGGTGCTGGTGGTGATAGGCATCCAGCCCCCCTGAGTAGGGGTGGTGGTGGTGGTAGGCATCCATCCCCCTATGGGTGTGTATGGCATTGGTGATAGCCATCCCGCCCCTATTGTTCTGCTGTTGCTGGTGTACGTCATTTCTGCATCCCTATGTGTGTGTGACATATGTTGGGTACGTGTCGTTTGTTTGTGTAGTGGGTGTTTGACTTACCGTCTGCGCCGTACGCGTCCGTACCGGTCCCGGTAATAGATGTAGATTATTGGTAGGACCTGCGTGATGGGATTCATGGTTTGTTCGTCTCGTTCGGGTTTCTCGTGGCTTGGACTCGTACTCGTCGCTGGCTTTTCCGTCTCGTCGCCGTGGATCGTCTTGTGGCACGAATCGGAGCTTATGTGCAGCTCTCCCGGATGCTCTGACGTGCCGGACGTAGCGACGGGTTCGGTGCGTACGGAAGGCGCATCGTACTCGTCCGGCCGGAAGGTGCTGTGTGTTTGCTTCCGTGCGACTCGATTCGGCGTTTACGGATCAGGCTCGGACGGGGTACAGGAGCTGGATTTGGTGAGTACGGCTCGCTCGGAATCTGGGCTGTTATGCGCATCGTACTTGTTCGTTCGGACGACTGTTCGACTCGGTCGGGAAACACGCGTTCGGCTTGGTTTTTTTCCGGGCGAATATTGTTGGGTGCGCTTCCGGACGAGATCGGAATCGACCCCTTAGAGTTGGTAGCTATTCCTCCGGAACTGGCAGATTTAAATACATATGAGTCCATTCTTATTCAATCTGTGCACCAGTTTCAGTATAGTTCGTATGGAGCCTAAAACAGGTAAGCTGCCTCCAACAGATTTACAAAGAGGTCTGAAAGGAAGAGTTGTGTACTTACCTTTAGATTTTTTTTAAATATTGAAACTGTTGGTATAGAGAGAGAGAGGAAAGTGAGCCTGTAGTTATTCTAGTTAATGGTGTACCAACAAAGAGTCGGAAAATATGGCAAGAATTAGTAGATGTCACCAAACTTCAAAAGGCTACATTATATCTTATACAAATCAATATTTATTATAAAACTGTAAATGTGGAAGGACAAGAAATATGTTTAGAAGAAGATACAGAAATTTCAACTGGCCAAATAGAAAAAGTGGCCAAGTCTAGGAGTGAAGAGATTTACGAACATTACAGTATACATTCTCTACATTCAAAAAAGTGATTGGAAACACTATTGAATTATTTCAAATGAAGAAAGCAAAGGAAATCCCATGAGTGTATGGGAAAAAAGTTTAGAAGCTCGTTGTTTTCCGCAGCTGTTCCCCACTGGAGAAGGTGAATGATATGATGAACGAGCAGTACAGATTCCAGCATCAGAATACCGGACGACAAGATTGTACTCAGAAGATTCAAGATTTCGACAGTGCATTCCATATATATTTCATCTTCTATTTGAAAGTGACTTGTCTGGACTTTCATATGCAGTGAATCACATATTAAAAACAGGAGTTCTTCTTACACATGTTTCTGCAAATGAATTTATGGACAAAGTTCAACAAAGAGACGATCATTTGGAATCTCAGTTAATTAATTTGATGGCGTGTCAACGTGGTACTAATGAGTATTGGTATCGTCGTCACGGCGAACTTAAATGTATGTTAAGAAAATTAGGTCATTCTACGTGGTTTCTAATACTTAGCTGTGCTGAATATGCTTGGGACGATTTACTTGAATTTCTTCGACAAGCAAATTCAAATGTCAAAAATATTGAATTGAAGACAGCTGGAGAATTGTGTTCTTTGGATCCTGTGAATATGTGCAGATATTTTAATCATAGGTTTCAAGCTATGATGTCTTTTATCTGCAATAAAAATAATCCACCTCTTGGAGAAGTTACTGATTTCTTTTGGAGAAAGGAGTACCAAGCCAGAGGTGCTCCTCATATACACATGCTATTATGGATCAAGGATGCACCTAAATTTGGAACTGATTTTAATGAAACTGTTTTGTCTTTTATCGAAGAGTATGTTACCTGTGCCATTCCAAAAAAAGGAGGAGAAGAGAGTTTAAGAGTACAAGTTTTACGTTTTAAAAGTCATCAATGTGGAGAATATTGTCTACGAAAATACAAGTCAAAGGGAAAATGTTATATAAAATGTCGTTTTGGATTCCCACGTCTAGTAATTTCAAAAGGAAGAGTCAATAGTTTTATGTCAGCAATAAGACATACTATAACTCAAAAATCTCAGAATAGTACATGCAACATAAAAAGAACTGAAGATTCAAAGTATATAAATGACTACAATCCAGTGATTTTGACAATGTGGAATGCAAACATGGATATCCAGTATGTTGCAGATAATTCAATTGCTGTTGCTCGCTACGTTACGTTATATATATCGAGATCTGAAAAGACAGAGTTGAAGGAAATGTGGAAAGAAATTTCACAAGAGAAGAGTCTTAGTAACAAATTGTACAGCTTTAGTTTGAAAATGCTTTCCCATAGAGAGATTGGATCCTATGAATGTTCGGATCGGTTGAGCTCTGCGAGTTTATATTGAAAGTCAACAGGAATCATTTTGGTAAGTCTAGGTCTTGCGCTACATGAAATAGAGTTTTGAAATCTCTACAAGAAATTAAATACAAAGGGGCCTATTAGGATGACGGGCGGACTTTCGTCCGCCCGCCACCCTAACGGTGCTGGGACCGGCCGCCAGTGGTGCGGCGGTCCCGCACAGGCTATTAGGATGCCACCGCCACCGTGGCGGTGGCATCCTCCATTCCCAGCATTGTGGCGGGCGGTGCGCACAGCACCGCCCGCCACAATGGTGGGAATGCACTGTGTGCATCGTCATGCACAAGGTGACAGGCACCGCGAGGTGCCTGCCAGCATGTCCATGAAAATGCAGGGGTACCATAGGTACCCCCATGTGCACCCCCACCCCCAACATCTTGGGGGCCCGCAACGGGCCCCGAAAGCAGAATCCGCCTGGCTTTCCATGGCGGAGTCACCGCCATGGAAAGCCCTGCACCGCCGACAATCGTAATATGGATGGCGGTGCCTGCAAGGCACCGCCACCATATTGCAGGCCTTTTCCGCCCGATAGGCAATCGGGCCGATTGCCTACCGGCGGAAAACCGGCAGACGGTCTTTCCGTCCGCCTGGGTCCCCACCGCCATCGTAATATGGCGGTGGGGAAATGTGCAGCGGGCGGTGGAAAATAGCGGGCGGATCGCCACCGCCATACAGGCGGTGGCGATCTGCCCACTATCCTAATGACCCCCTTAGCATTGAATGAACCAGAAATGACAGATATTGTGAAAACTAATATGTTGGATATGTACTATCCCAAAAAGGAGTCCACATCTGGTAAACTTATGTCTCTATGAAGTACTGCAACATTACAGCTTTAAGAGAAATGTTACTGAAAATATAAATGAAAAACAATATGCAGTAATTGGATGTGATGGATGTTTGGTAAAACATGCCAAAGGAAATCTTATTAACCACAGAAAACTGAGTTGTGAAATTCCAGAAAAAAGGGGATTTTTCTATTTAGCACTACTGCAACTCTTCAAGCCTTGGCGTAGTGAAGCGGAATTACTTGGAGATTTCGACTGCTATGAAGATTCTTTTAATACATGTAAAGATAACATTCAATGCACAATTTTCCCTACTTATCTACAAATGTTAAATGAAGAGATTGAACAAGAAATAGCTAGAGACAGTTCTCAAGATAGTCAGAGTTCTGCTCCACTAAGTCAAGATCCACTAGGACAACCAATATTGAAAATGAAGCAGCAATAGCCATGAATGAAGTAGAAACGACAATGCAACAAGCACAACAGGATATTATTGATTTGAGAAACATGGAAGAACAACTAAATATTTTACAAAAAGAAATATATCAGCAAGTGACACTGCAGATACAGCATGGTTTGCTACATGAAAAAAAGAATGCCAATGCACATCATTTAAACCTTTCCGAATGTACATCAGTGGTCAAGCTGGAACAGGAAAATGTTTCTTAATTAAAGTTTTCACCTGTTATCTACACAAAACTACTGGCTGCCAGTTATCTTGTGTTGTAACAGCTCCAACAGGATTAGCAGCATACAATATTAAAGGGATTACTTTACATCGATTACTCATGCTACCAGTTGAACTTGAAAATAAATTGGAATATCACAAGCTAGCTGGAGAAGCTTGTTATGAAGTGTCAAGAGTACTGAAAATGAAACTTCTAATCATTGATGAGGTGAGAATGGTCTCAAACTTAATGCTTGCCTTTGTACATTTAAGAATGCAACAGATTTTAAAAACAGAATATGATGTTCTGTTTGGAGGAAAACATGTAATTGTATTCGGCGACCTACTACAATTTACTCCTGTGAAAGGGCAACCTGTTTTTAAAACACTTGTCCATGAACACACTAGGAAATCTTTGGGAAGTATTGGAAATGTCAACATTTGGTCTCATTTTGAATGTAAAGAACTTATTAAGAATATGCGACAAGCAAGTGATGAACATTATAGAAACATTCTTCAAGATATAAGAATTGGTGTTTTGACAAAACATGGCAAAGAAGCTTTACAAAGTCGGCTTTTAACGAACTTGTTTGCAAACGAAAAACTAGCACCTGAAATAATATACAAGAAAATTGAAGAAAAGAAGTCTATAGTTTGCCTAATGCCTACACTGGAAGAATGTTCAACATTCAATCAAGAACTTTTGAAACTGGAAAAATAACCAATAGTGAAAATGGAAGCTATTGATAAAATGGAACACAAAGGAGTTATTATTCTTTTCTCAGAGAAATTACAGTCAAAATTTGATTCTTTGGAAAGTCGGTGTCTAAGACTGCAGGTTTAGAAAAGACTTTATATGTATGTGTAAACTGTCGGGTAATTTTACGGCATAATTTAAATGTAGAAGAAGGTTTAGTAAATGTAGCAATGGGAAAAGTTGTTGATTTTGTAAATTTTCAGAACAGAGATGGAATTGAATTTTTGAAGATTAAATTTAGACTTAGGGGCCGATTCCGATCTGGGTCGGAAAGCACTCCGACCGATCCGGATCCGGATTGTTTTCCGACCGAGCCGGACTCCTGCAGTCCGACCGAGCGAGTACGATGCGGCCGCATGCTGCCGGACTCGGTTCGGTCGGACTCCCATTGAAGTCAATGGGAGCCGGTCGTACGATGCGTACTTGGGCTCCCATTGACTCAATGGGTATGTTGCGCAAAAGGGTGCCCCCTGTAGTGGGTACGCGTTGGTGCCATCCACACTGTACATGCATGTATAGTACGACTCGTAAGGCTACGGGTGAAGGGGGGTCCGGCACGGACCCCCGAAGTCTGCTTCCCAGAGCTTTTTCGTCCCGGAGACTCCGACTCGATCCGGCTGTCCGAATCGTGCATCGTACTGGCTCGGTCGGGAATCGACTCCATTGCGCGGTACGGTTCGACTGCGACCGAGTCGTACGGAGCGGTTCGGACCCGGAAACGAGTCGGTCGGCGATTTCGCGTTCATTCGCATCGTACTTGGGCGTCCGGACCTCTGTACGACTCGATCGGAAACAAAGCCTCCGAGTCGGATCCGGTAAAGCCGAATCCGATTCGGAGGCCTTCCGACTGAGTTGGGAATAGACCCCTTAGACTTAGAAATTACTTTATTCGGTCTGTTTTGTAGTCTACGGATCATAAAAGTACAAAAAAGATTTAAATACATATAAAACCATGTTAAAATAAATTGATCAAATTCAAGTTACAATCTAACAAATTAATTAGTCAAGGTAAAAAATCACGACATCATATAAGTCCCTTAAAACCCATTTGGAAATATGTAAACATGTTAAATAACAGTTTCAATAATAAAAACAAAGCGACAATCAATCATACATATATAATCATAGGATAGCCGATACATAGTTAGCAATTAAAAATAACTAGCTTAACATTTTTCATGTGCGGTGAGAGCCATATTTTTCCTTCTTCTTAAGCAGGCTAGCAGAAAAGAGGCTGTCGCAAAACAGATATTTGAATCCTGGAGTTGTTTTATATACAATAATGCCGGACGGCATTGCCTAATCTTGAGCTTCTTTAAAATTGGGAGGATAAATCTAGCTCTTTCCTTCTCGTAAAGCCCACAGAAAAAAAAGGTGTGAAGGTCTGACTGCACCGACTCCCTGTCACATGGGCATGCCGACAAGTCAGAGCTCCTATACCTTTTTGGTGGGTGACCTAACATCAATGGAATTAAGTTTAGGCGGAATCTCAGCAAAATGAATCTGTGTTCCCTATTTCCAATGCTATATAAAAAGGAAAAATCCCCCACTATTATCGGTGGTAATTTGAGATATAGCATCACTGATTTCTTCCGCCGATTTCCTTCCTGGCGTTCATATGCCGCCTTTGAGAGAAACATTTTCTTCAGTTTATGCTTCGGGGTTATTCTGCACAAATTGGGAGTGGTAAACAATTCCTCTAAACCTAAAGCAGCTACGTTTACCCTCACATACTGAAGCCAAGGGATTTTACATGCATTATCCAAAGCAATACAGTTTTTAATTCTGAGCTGAGTTACGTTTACAGTATCTCTGTGCCATATTGAGTGCCACAAAAGTATCGGGGTGATCTTAATAATATCTGTTATATAGGGTAATCCTGCTTCCACGTGGCAAATGTAATTCGAACGCGATCTAGGGAGACATAGTACTTTCGTGTAAAATCGGTCCTAGCACAGGACTGTTTTTTGTCAAAGTGAACTCCTAAATATGAAAAAGAATCAACCACCTCTAGTCTCCTTGGGCCTAGGGCAAAGGATTGCGGTCTACCTACCACAGGGGTACCTAATATAAGGACAAAAGACTTTTCTTCATTTACTCTTAGACCCACAGAGGCCATATAGGAAGCATGCTACGCAAACAATTGATGGACGGAATGCTGAATGAATCATACATTCACCCCCAGTCAAGAGATCTGGGTTAAATCCATCGTTCTTTTGCTCACCATGCCACCCCAGTTTAGACCCAGCCATATGCAAATCAGTCTTGACCCTGTGCCTCATGGGAACAGTCCAGACCGAACTGCCAAGCCAGGTCCTCCCTGGACCGGAAACAAGCATTCTAGGACCGGTTTAGGGTATTACCCTTCATCAGCCAGGCTAGCTTGAATCCAGTGGCACAGTGAGCAAGGGACCCACGTCTGGGCATACCCATCCCACTTAGGGCGAAAAGTGCTACGCAAACAATTGCTGGACGGAATGCTGAATGAATCATACATTCACCCCCAGTCAAGAGATCTGGGTTAAATCCATCGTTCTTTTGCTCACCATGCCACCCCAGTTTAGACCCAGCCATATGCAAATCAGTCTTGACCCTGTGCCTCATGGGAACAGTCCAGACCGAACTGCCAAGCCAGGTCCTCCCTGGACCGGAAACAAGCATCCTAGGACCGGTTTCAGGGTATTACCCTTCATCAGCCAGGCTAGCTTGAATCCAGTGGCACAGTGAGCAAGGGACCCACGTCTGGGCATACCCATCCCACTTAGGGCGAAAAGTGCTACGCAAACAATTGATGGACGGAATGCTGAATGAATCATACATTCACCCCCAGTCAAGAGATCTGGGTTAAATCCATCGTTCTTTTGCTCACCATGCCACCCCAGTTTAGACCCAGCCATATGCAAATCAGTCTTGACCCTGTGCCTCATGGGAACAGTCCAGACCGAACTGCCAAGCCAGGTCCTCCCTGGACCGGGGACAAGCATCCTTGCAGTTTGGGCTGGACTGTTCCCATTGGGCGCAGGGTCTAGACTGATTTGCATATGGCTGGGTCCAAACTGGAATGGCATGGTGAGCAAAAAAACGATGGATTTAGGCCCAGATCTCTGTACTGGGGTGAATGTTTGACATTGTTCTGCATTCTGTCCATCAATTGTTGTTTTTGCATTTGTCACCCCGAGTGGGACGGGTATGCCCAGACGTGGGTCCCGTGCTCTCCATGCCACTGGAGTCAAGCTATCCTGGCTGATGAGGGCTGAAAGCCTGAAACCGGTTCTCGGATGCCTGTTTCCAGTCCAGGGAGGATCTGACCTGGCAGTTCGGGCTGGACTGTTCCCATTGGGCACAGGGTCAAGACGGATTTGCATATGGCTGGGTCCAAACTGGAATGGCATGGTGAGCAAAAAAATGATGGATTTAGGCCCAGATCTCTGTACTGGGGTGAATGTATGACATTGTTCTGCATTCTGTCCATCAATTGTTGTTTTTGCATTTGTCACCCCGAGTGGGACGGGTATGCCCAGATGTGGGTCCCGTGCTCTCCATGCCAATGGAGTCAAGCTATCCTGGCTGATGAGGGCTGAAAGCCTGAAACCGGTCCTAGGATGCTTGTTTCCAGTCCAGGGAGGACCTGGCCTGGCAGTTCGGGCTGGACTGTTCCCATTGGGCGCAGGGTCAAGACTGATTTGCATATGGCTGGGTACAAACTGGAATGGCATGGTGAGCAAAAAAACGATGGATTTAGGCCCAGATCTCTGTACTGGGGTGAATGTATGATATTGTTCTGCATTCTGTCCATCAATTTTTGCATTTGTCACCCCCGAGTGGGACGGGTATGCCCAGACGTGGGTCCCGTGCTCTCCATGCCACTGGAGTCAAGCTATCCTGGCTGATGAGGGCTGAAAGCCTGAAACCGGTCCTAGGATGCTTGTTTCCAGTCCAGGGAGGACCTGGGCTGGCAGTTCGGGCTGGACTGTTCCCATTGGGCGCAGGGTCAAGACTGATTTGCATATGGCTGGGTCCAAACTGGAATGGCATGGTGAGCAAAAAAACTATGGATTTAGGCCCAGATCTCTGTACTGGGGTGAATGTATGACATTGTTCTGCATTCTGTCCATCAATTGTTGTTTTTGCATTTGTCACCCCGAGTGGGACGGGTATGCCCAGACGTGGGTCCCGTGCTCTCCATGACACTGGAGTCAAGCTATCCTGGCTGATGAGGGCTGAAAACCTGAAACCGGTCCTAGGATGCTGGTTTCCAGTCCATGGAGGACCTGGCCTGGCAGTTCGGGCTGGACTGTTCCCATTGGGCGCAGGGTCAAGACTGATTTGCATATGTCTGGGTCCAAACTGGAATGGCATGGTGAGCAAAAAAACGATGGATTTAGGCCCAGATCTCTGTACTGGGGTGAATGTATGACATTGTTCTGCATTCTGTCCATCAATTGTTGTTTTTGCATTTGTCACCCCGAGTGGGACGGGTATGCCCAGACGTGGGTCCCATGCTCTCCATGCCACTGGAGTCAAGCTATCCTGGCTGATGAGGGCTGAAAGCCTGAAACCGGTCCTAGGATGCTTGTTTCCAGTCCAGAGAGGACCTGGCCTGGCAGTTCGGGCTGGACTGTTCCCATTGGGCGCAGGGTCAAGACTGATTCGCATATGGCTGGGTCCAAACTGGAATGGCATGGTGAGCAAAAAAACGATGGATTTAGGCCCAGATCTCTGTACTGGGGTGAATGTATGACATTGTTCTGCATTCTGTCCATCAATTGTTGTTTTTGCATATAGGAAGCATAGGCAGTTATCAAACGTTGAAGGGCCACCCCCGTACGAGCTATTAATACTGCGTCATCAGCATATGCGAGAATCGGTATAGTTTGGGAGTCAAAAGTGGGCACATCTAATATACCTCCAGTCAGTGCGGCTCCAATCCCATTTGTGTATAAAGAAAAGAGGAAGGGAGCGAGAACGCACCCCTGCCTAACGCCCCTTGCGATGTTAAATGAGCAGGTGCACTCCCCGTCCTTCCCGTACCTGACACTGGCAGTCGCATTTGAATACAGCTGCCAAATAAAACGGGTAAGTTCGGGGTCCATCCCCATTTCCTCCATTATTTCCCACAAGCGAGAATGGATTACGCAATCAAAAGCAGCGCTTAGATCCATAAAACCCAAAAAGATCTGCCCTTGTTTTGCTCTGGTATATTTATCAGTTATCATAGCTAAATTGAGGCACTGGTCTATAGTGCCTCTAGCAGCATGAAAACCATATTGCGCCTGCATTAGAATCTTATTCTCCTTTGCCCACTCTTCTAACCTATTTAATAGTAGGTGTCCCATTAGCTTTGCCGTAGTGTCCAATAATGAAATGGGTCTGTAGTTCTGTGGTTTTTGTTTGTCACCCTTTTTATGTATCGGAACGATAATGCTAGTATTCCATGAAGCTAGTGGGGTGGTTTTAGCAATTTCATTAAAAACATTAGTTAATAGTGGGGCCCATAAGTCTTGGTGCTCAAGAAAGAAATCTATAGGGACACCATCGGGGCCAGGAGGCTTTCCACTAGTACACTTACCCAGTCCCCTACTAACCTCCTGTACTGAAAAGGTCAGATATTCATTTGTTGATCTTTCCGGAGCAGGACCATTAGACCCAGAGATGTTATTTGAATCAACAACCTCTTCAAAATGGGCTACCCATTGATCTTCACTTACATGAGAATCTAGAGAGGGGTCACTGTTTTTTTTAAAAATAAGGAGCGTTGATCACTCTCCAAAAGTCTTTCGAATTCTTGGAGGCGTCCGCTATCTCCAGTTGTTCCCATGCTTCTTCTCTTATAGCCTTTAAATTTGATCAGATTGAAGAGGTAAAACAGATTGGACGTTGTGCTGTTCATTTTTTGCTTGAAAGGACTTGTATGTTCGTAGAAAACAGTTTCCTCTTTCTTTAGCATATGCAGTAACCATTCCTAAATCTCAAGGTTTAAGTGCAGACAGTGTTTTGGTAAATATTGGAAGTACAGTGTTTAAAGAGGGTATGGCATACATTGCATTGTCTCGAGTAAGAACATTATCTGGTTTGTATTTGATTGATTTTGATGAGAAAAAATTAGTGCTGATGTAAATTGTGTAAAAGAGTACAATCGGTTAAGAAGACTTTATGCTCCTAACTTAGGTGAATATCCCGTGTATGAGAAACGTGTAGTGTGTCCAAAACGAAAATATGACAAATATTCTACTGAGATTCAAAAAGAAAACAATTCAAGAGAATGATGAAACTGCAAAGAAAATGAAAATGGACACTGTTGATGATATTGTAAGATACCAGTTAGAAAATAGTTCAGGTATCAACTGCTACGCTAATGTAATTGTAAAGGTTGTCTTTTATCTAGAGGATCTTCATCATGAAATTATGGAAAATCGAGAAAAAGATTCTGTTCTTTACTGCTTTATATCTTTCAAAAGTTGGTTACTGATAGAACTAAAATCCATACTGTTTCTGGCATTCGGCATCTTTTGGATATATGTACTGGTACATTGAAATTTACATTGAATATACAACAAGATGCACAAGAATTTCTTATGTTTATGCTTGGAGTATTGGATGATGAAGGAATAGAAATTGAAAATTTATTTGGACTAAGTTACAGATGGGATCATAAATGTGAAGAGTGTTAATTTTCTTCTACTACTGAAATAGACACTGAATGATTCATATAATTGACGATACCAGATTGCAAATCAGTGTCTTTTAACAAATTAGTAAAAACAGCTAATCAAGATATGAAATGTTCTCATTGTAAATCAGAAATGTTGTCAACATTATATATAGAAAGATATGGAAAATATGTCATTTTAATGCTACAACGTTGTAGAGCAAATGGAACAAAATTGAAAACCTAAATTCAAAATTTTGTGGCAAGTCAAGTATCAATTTCAGGAAGAACTTTTAAAGCAGTGGCTATTATTTTCCATGATGGACCTACTACAACATCTGGACACTATACTGTGTATTTAAAGTGCAATAAAGGATGGACACACTGCAATGATGCCCATTTGGAATTCAAATGTAGGTTGCCTTACGAATTACCAAATTCATATCTCATATTTTTGATGCCAAAGTTTTGTAAACATCATTCGGCCTATTGGGAAGATGTGAATACGAAATAACTAGTTTATTTTGGATATTTTCAATGCAAATGGATTTGGAAACATTATTCGGCCTATTGGGAAGATGTGAACAATTAGTGTTTGGATTATTGTTTGTGCTAATTCATATTGCATTTGGAAAATTGTGTTTGAAAGAAGTAGTTTATATATTTGATCTTTATATAATACGCGATGTAAATGAGAGTGTATATTTTACAAAATGTACTTGAGAGAAATAAAAGACAGAGGGGCCGATTCCGATTCGGGCCGGAAAACGTACCGACCGACTCGGTCCGGGAATAAAGTCCGACCGACACGTACCGGCGCGGTACGACCCTGGTAGTACGATAAAATGCATGTGAAATCAGACCGACTCGGACGGAATACAAAACGACCGACCGAGCCGGACGGAAACAAGCCATCCGGCCGGGAAATCACGCGAAGCGAACCGACCGACACGCACCCGGATTGAACCCGAACGAAACTTACCCGCGAACTCCGACCCGCGTAGTACGATGCTGTGCGTGCAAAACACGACCGACTTGCCCGGAGCACAAGCCGTACGACCGACACGCATACAAAACCCAGCCGAAGCAACCCAATACTACGCGACCGACTCGTACGCCGCATATGAAACCTAGCTGACACACAGCGGGAACGAGTCGGACAAGATCGCACCAGACAACTGCAGCGTCCTACTCGGACACAAGAACGACTCCTACATGCACCAAAAACACCAAGGAAAAATTAGAAAAAAAGGGCCAAACAAGCAACCACAAAGCCAATAAATACAGGGAGGAAAAAAAAATGGAACAAGGACACACCTCCAACTCCACCTACATAAAGGCCACAAATCCCTACCATGATCCTTTGCAAATTCCACTGACCTGCCAGCACACAACACCATTACACAGCAACCACAGACACACTCACAGCTCATACATCACACAAGCCACACACCATTACCACACCTACAAATAGCACCCTCATACACACCCAGCTAAACCTACACTCACACCCCCCCACTTGCACACACACACATCAATCACCACCACCACCCATCACCATGCCCCCAAAGAAGAACCATAAGTTCCTAGATAGTGAATTGGAAGTCCTGGTAGACGAGATCCTCAGGGTAGAGCCACAATTGTTTGGTACATTGGTACAACAGACCCCCATGTCGCAGAAAACCAAGATGTGGGCGAGGATTGTCGACAGGGTGAACGCACAATCATCATGTTTGCGCACAAAGGAAGACATCCAGAACAGGTGGTATGATGTGCGCAGGAGGGTCCGGGACCTACTCAAAAGGACTACCTCCTCAGCCAGCACACCGGCAGTGGCCCTCCTGCAAAACCAGTATACCTCAGGCCCTGGGAGGAGAAGGTGCGGGCCATCCTACCACCAGTGAGCGTATACGGACTAACAGACATCCCAGAGCCTGGTGAGTACACAACTAATATACACAATATGGTGTGAGAACACACACACATCACAGTCAAGGGGATAGGCAAACCATGCACCCTCAGCAAATACACAGCAACCAAAAGATATTCATCCCAAGATGTGAATGCTAGTCAGACAAACACAATACCTCCCATCTCATAGTGATATGTAACTGTGTCATGACATGTACAAACCTAACAACAAATACAGCAAGGCAGTGGCACAAATAGAACCAACAAACACTCCCAGATATTTAAACACCACTAGAACACCACCTCACAGGGAAGCTCACTGAAAGGAAGGAAGTCTGTGTATGCTGGTCAAGTCAGTGTAGCCAATAGCATGATGGGAGTGGTAGTCACAGATATTGGTCACACCCACAATTGGCCCATCAACACCACTCTGAACCATGCTCACATCACAGGGAGTGGAAAACAACTGACAAGATGGCTGACACTGGGTACTGCTGGGGGAGCACAAGGCCCTGCTGGGAACTGTGCAACAACCAACAGCAGGACACCACTGACTGACATCCTGAAAGACAACTTGCACTCCCTGCAATGGAAGCACGTACCATGGTGGGATATCTGGCTGGGTGGGAAGGAAGACTCACAGCACTGACCATAGTTACAAGCACCTCCACTCACACACACCCTCAACACTAACTCCACATAACCCACCTGGGAGAATGCAATGCCTCACATCCTAACTGAAGATCCCACAAAGAACCACCACCCTGGGTTATGCTGTGTGAAGCACAGGGACACTCTTGGGACTTGTAGCCAAACAACTGCCAGGACAACACTCCCAGCCATCCTGTCAGCACAGGCACCCCACCCCACCGGGAAGCAGAGTCAAAAGGAAGGAAGGATGGGCATGCTGGGAAGGGGGTGGAGGCAATAGCATGATGGGAGTGGTAGTCACAGATCAACATCTCACACCCACATGGCCCAGCAAGTTAGCACTGAAGCATGCACACCTCACAGGGAGTCAAAAGCCACTTCAAAGATGTCTGACATGGGCCACAGCTGTGGGGAGCACAAGGCCCTGCTGGGAACTGGGCACCAACAAACAACAGGACCACACTGCCAGCCATCTTGCCATTGCTGTCACACTCACACACAGTGAAGTCCACTCAAAAGGAAGGAAGTATGGGCATGCTGGGAAGGGGGGTGAAGGCAATAGCATGATGGGAGTGGTAGTCACAGATATTGGTCAGCCTCACAATTGGCCCATCAACACCACCCTGAACCATGCTCACATCACAGGGAGTGGAAAAGGACTCACAAGATGGCTGACACTGGGTACTGCTGGGGGAGCACAAGGCCCTGCTGGGAACTGTGCAACAACCAACAGCAGGACACCACTGACTGACATCCTGAAAGACAACTTGCACTCCCTGCAATGGAAGCACGTACCATGGTGGGATATCTGGCTGGGTGGGAAGGAGGACTCACAGCACTGACAATAGTTACAAGCACCTCCACTCACACACACACCCTCAACACTAACTCCACATAACCCACCTGGGAGAATGCAATGCCTCACATCCTAACTGAAGATCCCACAAAGAACCACCACCCTGGGTCATGCTGTGTGAAGCACAGGGACACTCTTGGGACTTGTAGCCAAACAACTGCCAGGACAACACTCCCAGCCATCCTGTCAGCACAGGCACCCCACCCCACAGGGAAGCAGAGTCAAAAGGAAGGAAGGATGGGCATGCTGGGAAGGGGGTTGAGGCAATAGCATGATGGGAGTGGTAGTCACAGATGTTGGTCAGCCTCACAATTGGCCCATCAACACCACCCTGAACCATGCTCACATCACAGGGAGTGGAAAAGGACTCACAAGATGGCTGACACTGGGTACTGCTGGGGAGCACAAGGCCCTGCTGGGAACTGTGCAACAACCAACAGCAGAACACCACTGACTGACATCCTGAAAGACAACTTGCACTCCCTGCAATGGAAGCACGCTTCATGGTGGGATAACTGGGCTGGGGGAGAAGGAGGCCCGGATGGCAAGCAAATACCACCATTGCTGGTCATGCACACACCTCAACATTCACATTGACATGCCACAGGTTGGCAGGACAATGTGCTACACCAATATCACTCTCTGACTGTCACAATTTAGGAGAATGCAATGTCCAGGCCCACATCCAGAGGTACAGTCACAACTGTCAGGTGTTTGAACAATTGATGTTAGTAGAAACATAACATACAATCTGTGTCTCTCCCCAAAACAGGTGATGATGGGGACACAGCAGCAGACGAGGAGGAGTCCCTGTCCCAGGCTCCAGGGAACACTGAGCTCACTGGTGTGGATCAGCCTCTGCACTCCTCGGATGGCGAAGAACCAGCTGGACTCTCCGGTGTGAGTCATCATGCAGCACCAGCAGGACCAACATCTGCACCCCCTGCACCCACCCCTCCAACAACTGCCAACACACAGGCCACCCCTGCCAACACGGACAGACCAAGGACCACAGATGACAACAGCGCAGGGACCCAGACCCAAACTGGAGCTGGTGATGAGCCCAGGAACAACACCCAAGTGGGCCCACGGTCACCTGTGCGTGCCACCGCAGGTCCTGCACGTGTCGCCAGGGGTGGTGGGAGGGGTGGTAGACATAGGTCGCTCTTTGCAGAGGGGTCTGGACTGCACGATGACCCACAACTGGCACGCATCGCGGATGCGTACCAGACTAGCACCGGAGAGGTCAGCCAGGTAGTGGGGATCCTCAAGGACATACAACAGCAGCAGGCTGCCCATCATGCCCGCTTGGACTCCCACATGTCCCGTGTCGAGACACACATGTCACGTGTCGAGACACACATGTCTGGCATGGAGTCCAAGTGGGACACATTGGAACAACTGGCAGCGGTGCATAGGGACATACTGACATGCCTCCGCCAGATCAGCACCAACATGGCCACACCTCCCTGTGTGCCCACAACATCTGCTGCTGAAACAACTGCAAATGCCACAGGGAGGGAGGAGGACTCTGGCAGAGAGTCCCCTGCGCCGCCGCAGCCTGCAAGAAGAGGGGTTGTCCGAGGAGGCCAAACTGAGAGGCCGATGGCCATCTACATCCCCCAGGAAGCCAACACCTGTTCTGGAACTTTTCCTCTGAGTGCAAACTGCACGTCCTGTCGAAGCCAACCCAACTCTCCCACATGACATGGGGAGCTCTAGTTGGCCAAATTCATCAGATGACTGCGGACTTTACTCTGGACATCTCAGCTACCAAGACTTCCAAATCACATGGGAACTTTGGATTCCAATTTCTATGTACAGCACCCACCATCCTGTGCACCATTCTCACACCTGTATGTAAATAAACTCACCAATACACCATATCTGCCTCTGTTGTGATTCCAACGTGCTCTCTGTCATGGAGATGGTGATCAGAAAAATGACACTGTGCATGCTAACTGCTACAGCAAGTCCAACACCGTCATGTCAGTCATGGCGACGTGACACGGGAGACACACCACTAGGGCCTCACAACACATACACACCAGGGCCATCAGACTCATCACCTATACTGATGTTGCAACTAAATACAGTGGAATGCACAGACACGCCACCTATTCACAGTCTGTCAACTAGACTACAGGTGCAGTAAGCAAATGTCAGTCAGATGTGTGACAACAGACAACGCACATCCCAAAGTGAAGCACAGGTTTATTACACATTTGCAACATGTTGTTTCCACTACAAATGCTAGCTAATCCAACCTGGCTGTGGCCACAAAGTCAAAAAGTGCAGAAGATAGAAAGTCCAGGGGTGTGTGGTACATCACCTGTAGGGAAACGACTGCTTCCACCTTGCAAGTTGATTCATGGATTCGTGGGATCCAAGTTGATCAAACAACTCCGGCAGCACCCTGTGAAGGACAGACATGACACACAGTCAAAACCACTGTAGAACAGCACAGAACGGCAATACTCGTGTCTAATACATGTCACGAGATAACTACACAAAACCAAGTTAGCATGTCAACACTGTTGGGCAGTACAGACCACCTGCAAGGACACATCGCTGCACGCATCCAGTCAAGTACCACATGGCCACACTCAAACAGCAACAGAGCACCACACACACATATCATGCAAACTCAAATCATTGACATTACAACCCTCTGGAGACTCACATTCAGCTGAAGAAGTTGGTGATCAGCTGTGTGCGGACATCACCATCATCATCATCATCATCTTCACTGGCATCGTGACCCAGGCGATCTTCCACAGGTGGCGGACGTTGGTCATCGTCATCCAGGATGAGAGGCAACTCCTTCCGCACTGCCAGGTTGTGCAGCATGCAGCAGACGATGACAATCTTGCACACCTTTGCTGGGGCATATGGGAGGGCCCCTCCTGTCTTGTCCAGGCAGCGGAAGCGGCTCTTCAGGAGACCAAAGGTCCGCTCAATCACCCTCCTCGTCCGACCATGTGCCTCATTGTAGCGCATGTGGGCTGGTGTCACAGGGTTCCTGAGGGGTGTCAGCAACCACGGCATGTTGGGGTATCCCGAGTCACCTACAGACAGACAATTGCACATTAGCCGATTTGAAAATGTGTGCGGAAAACAACATAGCAGAACACACACAATGGTACAAAGTCAGTACACACCAACAAGCCAGGTACGCTGGTTCGGCATCTGTGACATCATCCTCGGGATGCGACTACTCCTCATCACGTAGGCATCGTGTGCCAAACCGGGGAAACGGGCACACACATGTGTGATGGTCATATCTGCAAGACATACCACCAGAGCATTGATCGAATGGTAATGTTTACGGTTCCGGTATGCCTGCTCATGTGCCTGTGGTGGAATCAAAGCCACATGTGTCCCATCAATGGAGCCAATTACATGTGGCATCCTCCCCAGGGCATAGAAGTCACTCTTGACGTTGACGTGTTGGGAAATAGATGTACTGGTTCAGGTAAATCAACAATGCCCCCAAAACATTGCGTAGCACACGGCTGAACATAGTCTGTGACATCCCACCGGCAGTCGCCACAGTGTGTTGAAAGGTACCGGTGGCAAAGAAGTGTAGGGCTGCCATCACCTTCACCTTGGGGGTCAGCGCTGTAGGATACGGACGGCCAGGCTGCAAATGTGGGTCCAACCGCACTGCCAAATCCTCAATAAGCTGCCTGGTGAAGCGGTACCGTCGGATGCTGTCACGTTCCACCATCGTTGCCAGGTCTGGGAATGGTCGATGGACAGCAGGAGCCCTGCAGTGCATAGGTGAAGAAAGCAAGATTGTCAGTCACCCCAACTATGTGCCGTTCACCATACTCAATTTCACATGATACATCATTAACAAACACAAGTACTTGATGTGTGTGTCGTTGTGTTTGGACATATATGGCACCTATATGGACATCATCTAACATCTCTGTTCAACAAGGGTTGACAACAGGTTCCAGGGTGTACTATGGGAAACCATTAGGCTGTGTCACAGGACCCATTTGCTGCTCTCACGTTCCACACACATACCACAGTGACATGTCTGGACAGATGCTCCACAGGCATCACAGCTCATTGACAGGTAGATTCCCAGGGACACTGTCTTGCCACATGGACACTGGCATGACATTGCGTATCATGTACACGTCAGAGAAACTAACATGACACCCACAGGTAGTGGCCCCTGTAGCCTCTGCAGGACAGACATGGGCGTCTGTGACACACACACACACAACATCAAAGTTCATGCACAAACCACGTGGATGTGGAGACTGTCTCCCATTGTGCACATGGAGTCAGAGACATGCGAAACACAACATGCACACAGACTGCGGAGGGACATCACTATTGTGGCAATGGGCCACCCTGTGACGTACATGCCTTCCCACATGTGAGCCTGGGGGTATGTGACATGTCATACACATACACAACCTGGAAATGTGACCATGACACATGCCCATAAATGAAAAGTTGCACACCACAGTGGTCAGGTGCACAACACACAAAGGACCCTGTCCCCATGAACACGTGCACAGCCTGGGTGTGTCTGCCCCCAAATGCCACCCCAAAACCACATGTTTACCCCCATACACAGATAAGGTTATGCTGCCACACATGCCTTAGATACAGTGCGGACTGGGTGTGGTGTTGTAGGTGTGCACCTGAGTCCCTGGAAAGTATATGTGGCTGGCATAGGTTCACCAGTGACCAGCATGGTGACATATGCGTGTGACCTGTCCAGGGACGCGTTGAACAGCAATGGACCAATCGGTGTGCCCGGCCGGCCCATTGCATTGTATGTGAGCGGGTACGCGTTGTATCCCGGGTACGCGTTGTACAGCAATGGACCGATCGGTGTGCCCGGCCGGCCCATTGCATTGTATGTGAGCGGGTACGCGTTGTATCCCGGGTACGCGTTGTACAGCAATGGACCGATCGGTGTGCCCGGCCGGCCCATTGCATTGTATGTGAGCGGGTACGCGTTATATCCCGGGTACGCGTTGTACAGCAATGGACCGATCGGTGTGCCCGGCCGGCCCATTGCATTGTATGTGAGCGGGTACGCGTTGTATCCCGGGTACGCGTTGTACAGCAATGGACCGATCGGTGTGCCCGGCCGGCCCATTGCATTGTATGTGAGCGGGTACGCGTTGTATCCTGGGTACGCGTTGTACAGCAGTGGACCGAACGGTGCGCACACATTGACTGGGGCCTGGCATGGCAACGGACGCGTTTTCGAAGCTCCAACGAGTCTGATGCAGTGAATTCAGTTGGCCAGACACAACAATGTTGCAAAATCATGGGTGTCATGAAGTTGAAGATTTGAAGGATGCTGTGGGCGTGTATTAGTGCTGCTATTCCATGGATTGGTCAGATTCAGAAGATGCAAACGACTTGGACCTATCACTTTGGACACATGGGACAGTATCTGCCTCTGCAGCACACATATAATGCTGGCTGTTCCCCTGAGAGCTCACTTGCCTGCACTACATGCTCCAGGACGACATCTGCCACCAACACTGCTGCTGCTTATGCATCCTCTGGCTCCTGCAATGGCACGTACTGTGGAGAGAGCCCCAGCCTTCAGCCTTGAGGAGAACCAGGCCCTGCTGGACAGCCTCCTTCCACAGTACAGCAAGCTGTATGGGAAACCAGGGAGCAGGTGAGTGTGCTGTCCACTGCCTCACTAATTGTGCATGTTGTCTGAATAGCAGGGCTTTCAGTGTGCACACCACTGGCTAGCATGCCCACTGAGTAGTTGTCACACCCCAAAGTGTGTAGTTACATGCACTGAAGTGGTACAGTGCAGTAACAGTGCATTCCAACTAGGTTTACTTCCCATGCAATGATACCATGTAGTGACTGCTGGCAAACTGTTCATAGCCATTGTTGCACTGCCTGTGTACATCATATGCCCCTGTGATTGAGACATGTATATCCAACTGTGTGATGCACGTTTATGTTGCATGTGTAGTAATGGCCTTTTACTTTGTCATCCTCACAGGTTGATGCCCACCAGAAGCAGGAAATCTGGCTGACCATCGCCCGGAAAGTAAGATCCGTGGGGGTCTACAGGCGCAGGATCCGCAACTGCCAGAAGAGGTGGCAGGACCTTCGTGGCTGGACCCGGAGGATCGCAAGGGTCCAGCTGAAGCTGTCGCCTCCTCGCAGGAGGGCGGACACCGGACCCTGACCCCCACATGCTCCGGATCCTGGCGGTGGTCTTCCCTGACCTGGATGGGCAGCTGAAGGACAGACAGCAGCAAGGAGGGGGTGAGTCCATGACTGCACTGTGCACTTTGTCTGACATGCTATGTGCCCTCCTCTGGCCTGGTTAAACTTCCACAGTACATCAGTCATGTGGTCCAGGACCCATGTCCCTCATTTGTGACATGCCCACTTCTCCTCTGATACGCATATGTGTGGCCATTTTAGTCAGGAAATTGTGTCATTTGGGGACTGTGTCATTGCATTTAGCTTTGCTCAAGCTGGGGGACAGCATTTGTTCCCGTGACTATGTTGTGCGATTCATGGGTGGGTCAATTGCTTACACAATGCCTAAGTTCTGACATGTAATCTGGGTGTAACTTTGATATGTGGTCCGCTTGCTGCTCTGACTCACCACATGTCCCTGGGGAATTTGGCACATGCTGCTGGTGGGAACAATGTCTGGGCCTCAGGAGTATGTGTATCCAGTGTGTCACACATGCTTAGCCACCTGCTTACTGTCCAGGACTCATCCCTCTTACAGGTGGAGCTGGACAGTCATGCCTACTCCAGGGCATGCAATGCACTCTGTACTCCCACTCCCGTGTATCATCTGGCATGTTGTGATCAGTGTAATGTACCCTCAGGTGTCTGCCTCTGTCTCATTGTGCTGTGTCTTCGTTGTCAGGACTACTGGTATGTTTATCGGTTAGGGCTCAGCATGCCATCTGAGATGTGACCATGATAGACGATACTTCTGTGACTTATAGGTGTCTGATCACTTGACTGTGCACACAGGTGTTTGCGACTGTGACTTTCAGTCAGCTGTATTGTCATTCACAGCACACTGTGAGGTGCTCATGTTCAGAGAGTTGTGTTTCATGTCCCCCATATGTCCAGTTGGTATGACGTGGACAAATAGTAGTACAGATGATGTGGTATTTGGGGGATGGACATGTGCACTTGTCAGTCACATAACTTGCATTCCCCATGCCCTCAGATTGTGACACAGTGCAGACTGTTGTTGGCTGGCTGCCATGGCCATGTGACTTGAGACAGTAATGTATGACTTTGCACGCATTCCTGTGTCATGGCATTCAACTTCCTGAGACTGATCCTGCAGGGGAGTGACATGTGCAACATGCACCCCATTGTGGCATTGACTATCCGGACATGGGTGCATCATGGTGTCTGGTGCTGGTATGCATCACATGCATTTCTATTTAGACTCTGGCCATCCCTTTCTCCGGACACCTGCACTGACTCAGTGGCAATAGATGTGATGTGTGCATGTTCACATACTTCACTGTGTTCCCTGCAATGTCCAACAACTGTGTAGGTGGTGCATGTGTCCACACTGGGGTCTTACCATCAGACAGGCACCGGACAGATGAGTGCAAGGGCAGGAGGGTGTGAGTCCCATGGTTGACCATCAGACTGACAATTGGCTTCCCGAATCTGTGTGAGGACTTTAGGCAATGTTCAACTAAGGATGCCAGGGCTTGCTCTGTAATGTGCTGTACTTACTATGGTGTGTGCGGTCAGTGCAGGTGACTGATGTTTGTCTGTTTCCTAATTGTTTGCAGATCCATCCACGGCCACAGGAGGGGACAGCTCCACGGACCAGGAGGAGCAGCGGAGCCAGACTGGGTCAGCATCGGACGAGTGGTCAGAGGGACCCAGTGGCACAGAGGGCGAGGGGAGCCACACCGAGGAGTCCTCAGCACCATCCACCTCAGCTGAGGACCACAGCAGCTCGGAGGATGACTCCCTTGTGGAGGCGGGTCTCAGCAGCCACCAAAGGCCAGCTAGTCTGTCTGGCCCGCCACCACCACCACCACCACCACCGCCCTCCCATTGGCTCCCATTTCTGAGTTCCGTGGAGGCTCCCGTACTCGGGAGCGTGTCTCCTTTGTGCCAGGCACCGCAGCCCCTGCCCCTGTGTCCCCTGCTGCCTTGAGTGAGGAGTCTGTGTACCTCCTTCGGCAGCTCCATGTAGGGCAGACAGCAATGCTGAGTGTCCTCCATGCACACACCACTCTGTTGACACAGCTGGTGTCGTTCATGGAGGGCATCTCGACGGGTATGTCTGCCCTACAGAGGAGCAATAGGTCCATGGACTCCTCCCTGACGGCAGCAGTGTCCCTCCTCCAACAGTCCCTCTACCCTCCCACCTCTGCCCCATCCACACTTCCTGCCCCCCTACCTGTCCAAAGCACATGCACACCTGCACAGTCACCCAAACACACAGACACGAGCAGCACAGACACACCCAAGAGAAAGGCAAGACGTGCACACACACATCCTCAGGGAACTGATACCACAGACACAGGGGACGGGGAACACACACACACACAGGCATCCACATTAACTCTGCAGTCCTCCAAATCCTCTCCCTCCAAGACCCCTTCCCTTGCCTCGCCTGCTAACACACCTACACAGCAGATCTTCCTGTGTGACCTCGGCCTCTTCCCTCCAATCCTGCTGATCCAGCATACCGGGGAAGAGGAAGTCCACCCACACAGAGGGAGTGCCCTCGCCCCCGGACACCCTCCCCCAGGTGCAGGCAGAGTGAGCCCCCACCCGCAAGTCCCCCGGTCCCGGAAGAGCAAGACCCCACCACCGCCCTGCAAGTCAACCACCCAGTCTCTCACCTCCATCCCCCAGGCCACCACTTCACAGGTTCCACCGCCACACCCTGCCCCAGGTTCCCCCATACACCGATACCGCATCCCCAAACTGCTTAGGCCCTCCCCCTGCCACTTGCTCTTCCACCCCCAAACCAGACGCTCTGCCTGTTTGTGCCACTGGTGTGGAGACCGTGTCCCCCCTCGGTCCTGCCCAGCTCTTCTGCCCCCCTTCCACTACCTTGGAGTCATGCACTGCGGTGGAGTCCACAACCACCCCGTCTGACTCGGGCACTGCATTGGGGACCCAGTCCACTCCATCTGACCAGCCCACTGCAGTGGTTGCAGCACCAACTCCATCTGACTTGAGCCCTGCGGTGGTGCCAGCCCCCTGAGTCAGACACCTCCACTGCAGTTGCCGGTGACACTCCTGCACCCACCTCACCTTCACTGCCTCCTTCTGGCATCCCCTGATCCTGTCCCTGCGGTGCCTGGCCTGCCCCTCATATGCCCCTCCAAGGGGATGTCCCCTGTCCGTACCTGTGCAGGCAAGCAATTGTTGACAAGTTGTCACACATCACCCTGTTGGGACTGTATATTTGGACTGGCCATTGGCCTTAGTTTATTTTGGACTTTTGATTTGAGTTGCACACTTGCTGAATAAAGCCTATTTTTGTTTACTTGTGGTTAATCTTTGGAGGTACATGATGTAGATGTGTAGAATCATGCATTTGCTGTTGTAATAGTGTTCAGATCAGGTAAATGAAGTTTTGCTGTGATGGGCTCCATGTGGTCCATGGGATATGTGTCCTAATCTAGTCTGGATCTATAGCATCCTTTGCTGAAGTCTGAGGGTGTAATGTTCAGCATTTGACACAGGGATGTACGTTTAGCATTTGTAGATTACCATCTTTGTCCTACACTGATGCACATCTGGTGGGCTTACCACTGTCCAATGTTCCTAGTACCCTGACTGTGTGCCCGTCTCCAATGGACATGCAGTTTAGCACATCAAATTTGGAGGACTCATCTGTGTACACAGTGCAAGTTGCTTGACACGTGTCTTGGGTGTATGCAGATGACTGACGTGACACTCCCGTGCCCAGGCTGATATGAGCAGAGCCTTCAGTGTGTTGTAGTTGTTGACTCACTGACCGAGTGTTCTGCTGACATGTTTGAGTCATGCACAGACAAGGTTTGGCACAGCTTACCTTCCACAGGTGTGGAGTGCCCTCATGGCAGTGCGTGATTCCGTGATATAGGCTGTGCCCATGTTGTGTGTTGTGTAGGCATGTCTGTGCGTGTTCCCTTCTCCTTTTCCTACACAGGCTGTGTCCCTACGGATGTTCCTGTTTGTGATGCTTGCTGAGTTGTTCTGTGTTCATCCAGCATCTCGGACCTGGTTACTCCGGGATGTGGGTGCATGGCAAACTAATGTTCATGAGGTTGTCATCCCTAGTTGTCTTTGTTGTCAGGGCTGGGGATGTGGGCAAACGCAGATGGGACACAGTCAGGATTCCTCTTGGCACTTGTTGGTTACACGAGTAATGTGATTTTCTGTTTGTGTATGCTTTCAGTGATTGTGACACGTTGCGTGTGTGACTGCTGCCACTCCTCAGGGTCAGAGCTGCAATGTTGGAAGTTGTCTATGTGTGTCCTTTGTGGGTCAGCTTGGCTTCTTCATTGGTGTGTGACTATGGCCAGGATCCCATTGTTTGGGGTGGATTTCACGTCATGCCCATGTACGGCATACTGTGCAGTGTGTCAGACATTCACAAGTATTGTTGACTGGCCATGTGTGATGGGTTTCCCCCCACCACCCCTGAGATTGTCATGGGTGCATGTGCAATGTCAGCAGTCCATGTGAGCTTCAACGCTGCACATTGGTGGAGTTCAAGGTGTGTGGCGTTGAGTGTGTGCAAATGTGAGTTGTTGCACGGCTGGGGCACTACCTCCATATTTTCCTTGGCTGGCAGGCCGTGCTGAGTGCTTTGTGCTTGTATAGGTGTGATGGTAGTTTGTTGCTCAGGACACATGGCTGTGGTTCACAGTGTGGATGACATCTACCTTTGTCATCACAGTGTGATTGTCATGCAGGCTAGTGTCACCACAATGTGGGGTCCCTGGGGGGGAGTGCTGTGGTGGTTCTGTCTCTTGCTGTGTGTGTTGCTGTTCCTACAAGCTTGTGTGACATGTGTAATTTGGGCTTCCTCTCATCTCACAATGCCTGTTTGCCCACATAGGGAATCCAATCCATGAGTTACTTTTGTATGTGACTGTGTTGACATCTGTGTATCAGTGAATCTGGCCTCCTCATGTGTTGTGTGTTTGCCTGGGGACACTGGCACACAACCCCCTCACCTGTTGTGTATGATATGCAGTGTGAGTCTGCCTGTTTGTGTTTGTGCTTTTGCACCACTGCATTGGCATTTCTTTAGTTTGCCATTGGCTGTATGTTGTTTGTTGGCTTTCCCCTGCTGGCCCTGGGACTGCTAGGTCATCAGTCAGCACATTGATCATGGTTAGTATGTCCCATTGCTGCCATGGTATGGTATTTGTTCACCTGACATCTACAGTCTCCACAGGATATCTACATTTGTGTGTCCATTGGTGCTGATATGTGGGTCTGCATTATGATGCTCACTTCTGTCATTGTGTTATTTGTGAATGTAGACAATGTGGGCCCCCATGGCTGATGTTTGTGTGCACATGGCCAGAACGATGTGTCATTGGCACTGCACTGCTTGCCTCACACAATCTATGTTGCTATGGGACACAAGCACTACAATGCCACTGTAGTGTTTGGTGTTGTGTGGCCAGGAATAATCCCTGCAGTTATGTTTTTGCAGCTTTTACCAGGACTACACTTCCCTTTTGGGCACTGTGGTGATGGGGCTTTGGGCCCCATTGCCACACTGTTCAAAATGTGCTTCAGCTATGGAGCACACACTTACCTTTGGGCACTGTGGTGATGGGGCTTTTGGCCCCATTGCCAAAATGTGCTTCAGCTATGGAGCACACACTTACCTTTTGGGCACTGTGGTGATGGGGCTTTGGGCCCCATTGCCACACTGTTCAAAATGTGCTTCAGCTATGGAGCACACACTTACCTTTGGGCACTGTGGTGATGGGGCTTTGGGCCCCATTGCCACACTGTTCAAAATGTGCTTCAGCTATGGAGCACACACTTACCTTTGGGCACTGTGGTGATGGGGCTTTGGGCCCCATTGCCACACTGTTCAAAATGTGCTTCAGCTATGGAGCACACACTTACCTTATGGGCACTGTGGTGATGGGGCTTTGGGCCCCATTGCCACACTGTTCAAAATGTGCTTCAGCTATGGGGCACACACTTACCTTATGGGCACTGTGGTGATGGGGTTTTGGGCCACATTGCCACAGTGGTCATGGTCTGCTTGCATTGTGTAGGCCACACACACAATTATGTGTGACACATGTGTTAGGGGGTCACATTGTATGTTCAATGTCATGTTCAGTGTTATATGCATTTGACACAGATCACACACGCTTGTCATGGTGTTGGGGGCTGGGATGTAATTTACAGACAGTCCTTATGTGGGAGTATGCTAGTTGTGTCATGCATTACCCGTCCTATGAGTAGGGGTGGTTGTAGTGACAGGCATCCAGCCCCCCATGAGTGGTGATGGTAGTAGTGGTAGGCATCCAGCCCCCTAAGGGTGGGGATGGTAGTAGTGACAGGCATCCAGCCCCCCCTGGATAGGGGTGGTGGAAGTGGCAGGCATCCATCCCCCTAAGGGTGGGTATGGTAGTAGTGGCAGGCATCCAGGCCCCCTGGATAGGGGTGGTGGTAGTGACAGGCATCCAGGCCCCCTGAGTAGGGGTGGTGGTAGTGACAGGCATCCAGGCCCCCCTGGGTAGGGGTGGTAGTAGTGGCAGGCATCCATTCCCCTAAGGGTGGGTATGGTAGTAGTGGCAGGCATCCATCCCCCTAAGGATGGGGATGGAAGTAGTGGCAGCCATCCAGCCCCCTATGGGTGGGGATGGTAGTAGTGGTAGGCATCCAGCCCCCCATGAGTGGGGATGGTAGTAGTGGTAGGCATCCAGCCCCCATGAGTGGGGATGGTAGTAGTGGTAGGAATCCAGCCCCCATGAGTGGGGATGGTAGTAGTGACAGGCATCCAGGCCCCCTGGGTAGGGGTGGTAGTAGTGGCAGGCATCCATCCCCCTAAGGGTGGGTATGGTAGTAGTGGCAGGCATCCAGGCCCCCTGGATAGGGGTGGTGGTAGTGGCAGGCATCCAGCCCCCTGAGTAGGGGTGGTGGTAGTGACAGGCACCAGGCTCCCTGAGTAGGGGTGGTGGTAGTGACAGGCATCCAGGCCCCCCTGAGTAGGGGTGGTAGTAGTGGCAGGCATCCATCCCCCTAAGGGTGGGTATGGTAGTAGTGGCATGCATCCAGCCCCCCCTGGATAGGGGTGGTGGTAGTGGCAGGCATCCATCCCCTATGGGTGGGGATGGTAGTAGTGGTAGGCATCCAGCCCCCCATGAGTGGGGATGGTAGTAGTGGTAGGCATCCAGCCCCCCATGAGTGGGGATGGTAGTAGTGGTAGGCATCCATCCCCTAAGGGTGGGGATGGTAGTAGTGACAGGCATCCAGCCCCCTGGATAGGGGTGGTGGTAGTGGCAGGCATCCAGCCCCCTGAGTAGGGGTGGTGGTAGTGACAGGCATCCAGGCCTCCCTGAGTAGGGGTGGTGGTAGTGACAGGCATCCAGGCCCCCTGGGTAGGGGTGGTAGTAGTGGCAGGCATCCAGGGCCCCTGGGTAGGGGTGGTAGTAGTGGCAGGCATCCAGGCCCCCTGGGTAGGGGTGGTAGTAGTGGCAGGCATCCATCCCCCTAAGGGTGGGTATGGTAGTAGTGGCATGCATCCAGCCCCCCCTGGATAGGGGTGGTGGTAGTGGCAGGTATCCATCCCCCTTAGGGTGGGTATGGTAGTAGTGGCAGGCATCCAGGCCCCCTGGATAGGGGTGGTGGTAGTGACAGGCATCCAGGCCCCCTGAGTAGGGGTGGTGGTAGTGACAGGCATCCAGGCCCCCTGGGTAGGGGTGGTAGTAGTGGCAGGCATCCATCCCCCTAAGGGTGGGTATGGTAGTAGTGGCAGGCATCCATCCCCCTAAGGGTGGGGATGGTAGTAGTGACAGGCATCCAGCCCCCCCTGGATAGGGGTGGTGGTAGTGGCAGGCATCCAGCCCCCCCTGAGTAGGGGTGGTGGTAGTGACAGGCATCCAGGCCCCCCTGAGTAGGGGTGGTAGTAGTGGCAGGCATCCAGGGCCCCCTGGGTAGGGGTGGTAGTAGTGGCAGGCATCCAGGCCCCCTGGGTAGGGGTGGTAGTAGTGGCAGGCATCCATCCCCCTATGGGTGTGTATGGCATTGGTGTTGGCCATCCCACCCCTATGGTTCTGCTGTTGCTAGTGTACGTTATTTGTGCATCCCTATGTGTGTGTGACATATTTCGTGTACGTGTGGTTTGTTTGTATTGTTGGTGTTTGACTTACCGTCTGCGCCGTACGCGTCCGTGCCGGTCCCGGTAATAGATGTAGAGTATAGGTAGGACCTGCGCAATGGGATTCATGCTTGGATCGTCTCGTTCGGGTTTCTCGTGTCTTCGAGTCGTACTCGTAGCAGGCTTGTTCGTCTCATAGCCGTGGATCGTCTTGTGGCGCGAAACGGAGCTTATGTACGGCTCGCCCGGATGCTCAAACGTGCCGGACGTAGCGACGAGTTCGGCGCGTACGGAAGACACATCGTACTAGTCCGTCCGGAAGGTGCTGTGTGTTTGGTTCCGTGCGACTCGATTCTGCGTTTACGGATCCGGCTCGGGCGGGGAACAGGAGCTGGAATGGGTAAGTACGGCTCGCTCGGAATCTGGGCTGTTATGCGCATCTTACTTGTTCGTTCGGTAGAGTGTTCGAGTCGGTCGGAAAACACGCATTCGGCTGGTATTTTTTCCTGACGAATACTGTTAGGTGCCCTATTGGCCGAGATCGGAATCGACCCCTTAATGTAGTTGAAGAATGTAATTTAGAAACTGTAGATAGGTAAAGAGATAGCTACACTTGTTCTAAATAATGCTCAACGCTGATTTGTTTTTTTTTACAATCTCATTGATTGTCTCTTTTTTCCCCGCTGTTGTATGATGATCTACATTGAAATCACTGTGTATGGTGAAACTCA
This sequence comes from Calotriton arnoldi, assembly GCA_963921515.1. Taxonomy (NCBI): domain Eukaryota; kingdom Metazoa; phylum Chordata; class Amphibia; order Caudata; family Salamandridae; genus Calotriton; species Calotriton arnoldi. Next base: position 2,186,003 of record CAWUFW010002395.1, on the reverse strand, counting down.
GTAGAATCTGAGAACAGCAAAAAAGGGAAACTGAGATGGTTATGTCATTCTAAAATTATGTTGTGTTCTTAAAACTATAATATTATATAACAGGTTTTTTTCTTCTTTTTACAGAAGGTAATGGGGAAGTTTGAAAAGATTTTAAATTCAGTTTACAACAAAACTACTGTAAAATAGTTCCACTGAGTTTTGTATCGACATTAGTAAAAAAGGTAAGATGAAATAATGTTATAAGCATGATAATGTGAAATAATGTTTACAGACGCTTTTACTGCACTCATCCATTCCTTCAAATACTACCCATGCACTTATCTATACAGTTAGGCACTATTCCCACACTCCTCCAATCACCCAGGCACTATCCATGCACTTCTTCAATCACCTAGCCAGTACCCATACACTTATAATATCACCCAGACATTATCCCTCCACTAATGCAATCACCCATGCATTAGCTATGCACTCTTCCAATCACCCAGGCACTACCCTTGCACTCCTCCAATCTCCCAGGCAGTATCCATGTACTTCTCCAATCACCCAGACATTACCCCTGCACTGATGCAATCACTAAGGATTACTCGTGCACTTCTTCAAACACTCAGGGGGTACCCATGCACTCCTCCAATCACCCACACATTATCTCTCCACTCATGCAATCACCCAGGCATTACCCATGCACTCCTTCAATCACCCAGCCACTACCCATACACTTATATAATCACCCAGGCACTACCCTTGCACTCCTCCAATCACTCAGGCACTACCCCTGTACTCATGCAATTACCCAGTCAGTACCCATGCACTTATAAAATCACCCAGGCACTACCTTTGCACTCCTCCAATCACCCAGGCACTACCCTTGCACTCTTTCAATCACCCAGGCAGTATCTAAGCACTCCTCCAATCACTCAGCCAGTACCCATGCACTTATAAAATCACCAAGGCACTACCTATGCACTTATGCAATCACCCAGGCACTACCACTGCACTCATGCAATCACCCAGGCTCTACCTATGCACTCATGCAATAACCCAAGCACTACCCTTACATTCATGCAATCACCCAGGCACTAGCTATGCACTCATAGAATAACCCAGGCACTACTCTTGCACTGCTCCAATCACCCAGGCACTATCCAGGCACTCCTCCAATCACCCAGCCAGTACCCATGCACTTATAAAATCACCCAGGCACTACTTATGCACTCCTCCAATCACCCAGGCACTACCACTACACTCATGCAACCACCCAGACATTATTCCTGCACTCCTCCAATTACCCAGAAATTACCCGTACATTCTTGCAATCACCCAGGTATTACCTATGCACTTCTCCAATCCCCCAGACATTGCCCCTGCACTCATGAAATCACCTAGGTATTACCCATGCACTACTTCAATCATTCAGGCAGTACTCATGCACTTCTAAGATCATACAGACACTAGCTATGCACTCCTCTAATCACCCAGGCACTACTTCTGCACTTATATAATCAAGCAGGCACTACTCTTGCACTCCTCCAATCACCCAGGCACTACCCTTGTACTCATGCAATCACCCAGGCACTACCTATGAAGTCATGCAATAACCCAGGCAGTGCCCTTGCACTCCTCCAATCACCCAAGCACTATCCATGCACTCCTCCAATCACCCAGACATTACCCCTGCAGTCATGCAATCACCCATGCATTAGCTATACACTCCTCCAATCACCCAGGCACTACCCTTGCACTCCTCAAATCACCAAGGCAGTATCCATGCACTCCTCCAATCACCCAGACATTACCCCTGCACACATGCAATCACCCAGACATTACTCATGCACTCCTTCAATCACACAGGCAGTACCCATGCACTCCTCCAATCACCCAGACATTACCCCAGCACTCATGCAATCACCCAGGTACTACTCATGCACTCCGCCAATCACCCAGGCACTACCTATGCACTCATGCAATAACTCAGGCACTACCCTTGCAGTCCTCCAATCATCCAGGCACTACTCATGCACTCATGCAATCACCCAGTCATTACCCATGCACTCGTGCAATAACCCAGGCACTACCCTTGCACTCTTCAAATTATCCAGGCACTATCCATGCACTCCTACAATCACCCAGGCACTACCCATGCACTCATGCAATCACCCAGGCACTACCCATGCAGTCATTCAATAACTCAGACAGTATCTATACACTCCTCCAATCACTCAGCCAGTACCCATGCACTTATAAAATCACCCAGGCACTACCTATGCACTTATGCAATAACCCAGGCACCACCATTGCACTCATGTAATCACCCAGGCACTATCCATGCACTCCTCCAATCACCCAGGCACTACCCATGCACTCACACAATTACTCAGGTACTACACATGCACTCATACATGCACTGAGGCACTTCTGCTGCACTAATGCAATCATGGAAGAACTACCCATGCAGTCATCCTATCATCCATGCATTACCCGTGCACTCATGCAATCACGTAGGTACTACTCATGCACTCCTTCAATCACGCAGGCACTACCTATGTACTCATGCAATAATCCAGGCACTACCCTTGCAGTCCTGCAATCATCTAGGCACTACCCATGCACTCCTCCAATCACCCAGGCACTACTCATGCACTCATGAAATCACCCAGGCATTACGTATGCACTCCTTCAACCACTCAGGCAATACCTATGCACTCCTCCAATCACCCAGACATTACCCCAGCACTCATGCAATCACCCAGGTACTACTCATGCACTCCGCCAATCACCCAGGCACTACCTATGCACTCATGCAATAACTCAGGCACTACCCTTGCAGTCCTCCAATCATCCAGGCACTACTCATGCACTCATGCAATCACCCAGTCATTACCCATGCACTCGTGCAATAACCCAGGCACTACCCTTGCAGTCTTCAAATTATCCAGGCACTATCCATGCACTCCTACAATCACCCAGGCACTACCCATGCACTCATGCAATCACCCAGGCACTACCCATGCAGTCATTCAATAACTCAGGCAGTATCTATACACTCCTCCAATCACTCAGCCAGTACCCATGCACTTATAAAATCACCCAGGCACTACCTATGCACTTATGCATTAACCCAGGCACCACCATTGCACTCATGTAATCACCCAGGCACTATCCATGCACTCCTCCAATCACCCAGGCACTACCCATGCACTCACACAATTACTCAGGTACTACACATGCACTCATACATGCACTGAGGCACTTCTGCTACACTAATGCAATCATGGAAGAACTACCCATGCAGTCATCCTATCATCCATGCATTACCCGTGCACTCATGCAATCACGTAGGTACTACTCATGCACTCCTTCAATCACGCAGGCACTACCTATGCACTCATGCAATAATCCAGGCACTACCCTTGCAGTCCTGCAATCATCTAGGCACTACCCATGCACTCCTCCAATCACCCAGGCACTACTCATGCACTCATGAAATCACCCAGGCATTACGTATGCACTCCTTCAACCACTCAGGCAATACCTATGCACTCCTCCAATCACCCAGACATTACATCTGCACTCATGCAAGCACCCAGGCATTATCTATGCACTCCTTCAATCAGTCAGGCAGTACCCATGCACTCCTCCAATCACCCAGACACTACCCATGCACTCATGCATTTACTCAGGCACTACCCATGCACTCCTACACGCACTAAGGCACTTCTGCTGCACTCATGCAATCATAGAAGCACTACCCATGGAATGGAATGGAATGGAATGGAAAGACATTTATAGAGCGCATGGCTACCCTTGTGCTTCCCAGCGCTATGAACTGACATGGAGGAGACAGAGAACTAAAGAAACAGCGCTGTCTTTAGTTGCTTACGAAAAGCCAGATGGTTGGAGACTGTGCGAAGGTGTAAAGGCAGAGCGTTCCATAGTTTGGAGGCGTTATAAGAAAACAGCTGACCACCACTTCTGGACCTCTTAATCCTCGGGATCTCCGCTAAATACAGGTTATTTGACCGGAGATTCCTACTTGCTTTATAAGGGCGTATCATGGTTGAATTAATAGGCGGCCCAATCCCCTGCATAGACTTATGCACCAGACATAGGGCCTTGAATCTAATGCGTTCCTGTACTGGGAGCCAATGGAGGGAACGAAGAGCGGGTTTTGCAGATTGTCTGTTGGTAGTTCCAGTCAGTAGTCTGGCGGCGCTGTTTTGAACCGATTGGAGTTTGGCGACTACTGAGAGGGGGCGCCTAAATACAAAACATTCCCATAGTCCAGTCTAGAGAGTATGAGTGATTGGACCAGTACTTTTTTGGCCTGAGGTTGGAGGAGGGGCAGGACTTTTCGGGCCATTCTAAGTAGGCCATAGCAGAGGCCTGCCGTCTTCCTAGCTTGCGTCCTAAAGCTCAGGTCCTGGTCCAACCATATACCCAGGCTCTTAATTTCTGACTTCGGGTCTGGGGCTGGGCCCATGCAGGGAGGCCAAATGGAGCTGCACTTAAAACTCGTGGTATTGCCCAGTAACATAATCTCAGTTTTTCCTCCGTTAAGCTTAAGCTGGGACGCATCCATCCATCTTGAAATGTCCTCTAGACAGGTATAGAGGGCATGAGTTTTTTGGTCAGCTTGGTTTAGCCCCACCACCAATTGCAGTCTTCCTATCATCCAGGCACTACCCATGCAGTCATGCAATCACCCAGGTACTACTTTTGTACTCCTTCAATCACCCAGGCACTACCTATGCACTCTTGCAATAACCCAGGCACTACCACCCTTGCAGTCCTCCAATCATCCAGGCACTATCCTGTTATATTTCATATAGGTACCCCGATATAGGTCTAGGTAACATCATAACCCTTCACCTACATTCTCTCCTATACTACATACATAACGGATTTGAAGGAATGACCTCTTACCCAGTTACAATACTACACACAAGTACGTAGGGTTTTTCCCTGGACATTGGCCTCATAAATTATGCATGAGGATTCTTAGTTTCTTGGAATCACAGCAGAACCATCATCTCCTGCATAATAACTGTGTATAAAGTTCATTCCCGACGTCATCCTAAGTCCGTCACTGGCACAGCAAGGTAGAACCCCTGGGGATACCTTAGGGTATATAAACACCACATCTTGCTGAGATAGTCAGAGGAGACCAGGACTTTGCGGCCGACACACTGATGCAAGATGCTGAGGTCCCTGCATGCAGATACTCCAGCTCGAGACCAGAACGGGGTCCTGCATTCTCACATCAGGTAATGGGGTTGGCTTTATCCTAGAGGGATTCTTGGCTTTACACCTACTCACATGCTAGATACACTTAGGTACATCTAGTTAGGGTGCATCGTAGGAGTACACATTTTATTGCCATGTATTTTATATACTTGCCTATACTTATGATTTTAGCAAAATGGTAGAGACCTACCATCTGTTTACTTTCTTAGTGCTTCTACTCATTTATCTATGCTACTGTCTACTGGTGATTTCAGTGCACTTACTTTACGCTAGAATAACGACTGTTCAATAAATACTTATTGAAAACGTCCCAATCGTTTATTCTGTGTATCTGTCTGAGAACAAGTGAGCACGAGTGACTGAGCGAAAGTAAGTTACTGTTTCCACGGTCCGGAGGGATCAGGGTTGTCATGTTTGATAGTTGCCAAGAGCTATTCTCTCCTTGGTAAGAGGAGGTTATAGTGGCATTGCGAGCTAGCCGGTACACACGCCAACATACCCGGTGGGGGTGTCTGGAATCAGTCTGGACATCAGTCCCGCAGTGTATGTTGTCTAAACGCGCAGATCCTATATAGGTCTTATAGGAACTACACGACATGGCGCCCAACGTTGGTATTGACACTTATTTAACAGTCAAATCTGAGTAGTTCAGTCATGCTATTTTTCAGAGACCCCTACTCACATTTCCCCAAGAGACGTCTGGAGTGGGAGGGAACAAAATCCGCCGCAGCTGAGTAGGAAAATTCCGATGTATTGGCTGTTGGTTTAATCAAGCTTGAAGGATAGATTGTTCCTAATTGTGCATAAACACCTTATCTCAGTACCCTTGAAGAACTCTTCTTACTAAAAACAATGTCGGTACACGGAGACCCGACAGGAGAACTAAACTTCTCAGCCGAAGAAGACGATGCAGATGCAATATACATTGCAGAAAATGTTGGAAATGCTGTCACCCTAAAACTAGTAGCATATGGTGTTACAATTAGGGATGGGCAAGTGACTTTCGTGATTGAGGCACACGAATCATATAGAACAGAGGTATTCTATTCATGGATTAAATTTCGGCAGGCAAATACACAAACAAAAACATTTCACTACTATGTCGAAGATGACATACCAAACGAATACAGTCCATATAAGGACATTGGAATTCCACTCACTTACCACGAACATTTTTACTGGTTTAAAGGCGCCCTCCCTCATACAAGAAATAGAGTAAGACTCGGCCCGCTCGGAAGAGATGGAGCAACTTGGCCAGTACTAGCGGCCTCATACCACATCCTGACATTGACACAATGCCAGGAGGAGACTTACTCGTACAGCATAAAGAATTAATAAGACTTTACAGAAACATGACACAGTTTGTGATGAGAACACTCACTTCATCCAACACCGGCTACACAACCAGGACCAGTCCAAACTTCTACAACTAAAATTACACCACAAACACTGCACGCAGTGATGGGTAAAATGCCCACTAAACGTAAACAAATGCCCTTCTGGATAGCACAAAAAATAACACAACTGGAGGCAGTGTTTTCACACACTGGTCCTAAGGAAAAGCATAGAATACTGACGATTTGCCTGCCAATGGGAATAGCTCCCTGTATAGAAGATTGTACTTCTTGGGGTACAGTTTTCGCTGCAATATAAATATATACCAGGACTCATGGTATCCCTTCTTTAGCGGTAATACCGGATGTATTAAGACAAATACAGAACGAGTATGGAGCAGAACCTGCTCTAAAATTAGGGATGAAGTTGCTAAATAACTTTGCCCAGGTACCTGCGATAATATTAGCAAATATTAAAGGGGAAACAGCATCGGTGGCAATACGCCAACGTCTGAGAGATTTCACTCCATTACAACAGGAGACAGAGCTACCTAAAATAATGTAAACTGCTTATGCGGAATTAGGTAGAGACAGTCTGGGAGCTAGACATGTAAAACCTCAACTAGTGGGAAGTACAGATAAAGAACAGGCAAAGCAAACACCGGTTTCTTCAAAAAAGAAATGGAACAATAATAAACAGCAAAAGAACAGATTTCACTCCAGGGGAAGATCTCCTTAACAGGAGCCCCAGAAAGGAGATATAATCTTAGAAATAGAGATAACATTAAAAACCTGACAGGTATCAGGACACTGATACACGTTCCTCTCGTTCCTTTAAGGGTTCATCAAAAAACTCGGAGAGGGAAGGACGGTCAGAACAGAGACAGGAAGAGTATACAAGGCCCAGAGACAGGCAACGCACTTCGCACTACGCTTCAAAGAAAGAAGAAAATCCCAAAGCAAAACCTCAATTTAAAAAGAAGAAGGTAGCAGGTCTCAAAGTTAGACATGCCCAGAATTCTGAGGTCTCAACTACTGAACGGGGAATGGGCTCTGATGATGCTAGACAGCACAGCAGAAGTAACAATAGCTCGCCGGAACCTGATGGAATTTCTGATGACAGCAGAGTTGAGTGAGTATATCACGGTGGAAACACCCGATACTAGGGTGAGTGTCCCACACAAGTTACATGAAATAACACTCCAAATGGAGGGGGACAAGCCCAGACAAGTTAAGGGTCTCTTTTGGGAGAACCTGACTTCTTGCTACGACATCCTATTAGCAGAAAATGATTGGCCGCCTACTATTGTTATGGAATGCCCAAAGGGAGAAACTGTGATTTTACCAGCATTTTCCGACCTCGTCCCCGCACACCTAAGACATACATATGCGCAGGAGTGGGCGGTAGCCCTTGCTCCAGCATTATACCGCAACCACGTAGGGTGGGATGAAGAGTCACCCCACCACTTAATTCCAATAAAAACAAACCCAACTCCACAAAGACAGTATCCCATAAAACAGGAAGCTAAAAAACAGGTCAGGGAGATCTTATATCAACTTGAATACCAAGATGTAATTGAACCATATGAATAATCCTTTGTTTCCCGTGATGAAACCCGACAATTCATATTGTCTAGATTTAGACTATTGACACCTGAACTCATGTCCGAAAACATTTGCAGTCCAGAATGCACATAGTGCCGCATTAATTAATAGCATTGTGCGGAGAAAATACAAAACAACAGTTATATATCTCAAATGGATTTTTCTGCCAAAACATAGCGCCTGAAAGCAGATATTTGACAGCCTTCTCAGCGCCAGGGTCCCAGCGTCAATTTTGTCAACTCCGCCAAGGGTATAAGAATAGCCCGGGGTTATTCTCAAGGAGGGTAACAGAGTTACTACAGAATTTGGATGAAGAAGCATTATCCTATGTAGATGATATTTATCTGACGGATGATGACTTAGAGGAATACTTGACCAGGGTGAGCACCATAATTTTGGGTTTCGCCTCTGAGGGCTACAAATTTAATTTTAACAAATCGAAAATAGCCCACCTCAATGTCCTATTTTTGGGATATGAGCTTTCAAGTGAAGGCAAAAGCCTGGCAGCCCACTTTTTAGAAAAGTGCGCACTGCTACAACCTCCAAAATCATTAAAAAATTTACAGTCCATACTGGGATTTTTGAATTTTGGCAGAACATACATTTTGGATTACGCAGAGAGAGTAAAACCTTTCTACGACCTAATAAGACCTGACTTTTCAGTTAGACAATGGACACAGGAACACACAAATATACTTTTGTTCCCTACAAGCTGATATCATATCATCAAAACACTTACAGACATGCATAAACGTACGCAACCTGGTGATCCGCGTAGTCGCAGGTCAATCAGGGTACACTTACACTTCAATGAAGGTGAAACAGTACCAATTGCATATAAATCGCATTTGTACACTAACGCTGAAATGCGTTTCGCACCCACAGAAAAAATTCTGACAGCAGTACAGACTGCTGTAGTGAGAGAAAGAGCACTGGCTCAGGGGAAACAAATAATTGTCATGACTCCGGAACCGGCCTTAGAGGCTGCCACAAAGGCAAGTGTCCCAAATGCAAAAGCGTTACATTCAAGATGGATACAATGGGCTAATTCTCTCACTACAACAGATGTAGAATACAGATATGACCCTAGTGTAAAAACACAAGCATTCCTGCAATATGAACAAGAATATCCTCTACCAAATGAAATAATGCCTCTAGATCGGTATGAATACATTATTTATACTGACGGATCTGCTCAACCGGCCATAGGGAGTAAGCAACAATGCAGTGCAGCATGCGCTACTGTAAAAGGTAGGATTCAGGACGGCAAGTTCCGTCCAAGCTGTACAAAAACGCAGTCTCTCGGAGACTGCACAGCTCAGTTGGCAGAATGAAAAGCACTATTACTGGCACTGATAAATACGGATCCAGAATTCCCCACACTAATAGTGTGTGATTCCTTTTACTGTATCCAGTCGTACAATGAATACCTCCACTATTGGGGACAAAATGGGTTCAGAGATTCAAAAGGTGGCACAATCAAACATAGGAAGCTATGGGAACAGGTAGCAGAGTTGAAGAACGAACTACCAAGGGCTCACGTGATACACACACTGAGTCATCAACGTGATGGCGTTCACGTTGAAGGGAATTCATTGGCTGATGAAGCTGCGAAGGGGGCAGTACGCACTGCGTTCGTAGCTGCAATTACCCGTTCAAAAACGAGGGTAGACGGTAGCACAATGGTAGCTGTGATTGCTTCGCGCAATAACAGCAAAGCACTACCTAAAGGTTTTCCACTCAAGTACTTCTACAAGTTAGATACAAACAACATTCCATTTGCTCAGATTCCTGGAGTGGGGGATAGAGTAATACCAAACATGGATCGCAGGTTAGGTTTAATCTTGGCTGCACACGAGGGTCTGGGTTCCGCTCATACAGGAGTTACGGTGACAGTTTCTTTACTGAAACAACGCTATTGGTGGCCAGGGTTAACAAAGCAGACTAAAGACTTCGTCTTAAAGTGCGATATCCGTCAACAGATAAAAGGGTCCACCATAACTCGCCCAGCGCAGACACCATTGTTAATATCAGACAGACCGCTCGCGTGCATTTACCTGGACCACTGCGGCCCCTTACAATCTGATGGGGCTTACAAGTATATCATGGTGGCAGTGGATTCCTGTTCAAGATTCTTATGGGTATGGCCCCAGCGCTCGACTGACGCCCGAACTGTTATAAAAGATTTGCGAGTCTTCATAGGGACATACACAGTTGGCACATTACATTCTGATCGTGGCCCGCATTCAGCTCTAGGGCTTACAAGGAAGCCATGGGAAGTTTGGGTGTAGCATTGTGGTACTCCTCTCCGTACCATCCTGAGGGAAATTTGGTTGTGGAGAGGAAAAACCGGGACTTAAAGCAATCTTTAACAGCTATGGTATTAGGCTCGGGTGATAGTTGGGTCAATCATCTATATGGGGTCCAGCGAGCCCTTAATAACCAGCCAAGAAGCTCTCTAGGGGGTGCTACTCCTTACGAGGTCCTGTTTGGGACAAGAATGTGGGTACCTGATCTCGATTGTGAAGGCACAGTTGCGGATGAAAAACCGTTTGACATCAATACACGTTTGGCTGTTTTACAGGATCTGAATGAATCCAGAGCCTCCTTAAGTAACGACGAGACAAAAAGAACCGCCACTGGGGAAGTCAAGTCAGCCACAGCAAGACCTGCCTGGATTCCTAAAGTTGGGGATCTGGTCAGAGAAAAGATTGTGGACAAAAAACAATTCGGGCCATCCTATCGAAAGCCTGTACCTGTCCTGGCCGTTGAAGGATCAAGAACTGTACTTCTACCGCCTTTTGCCAGAAAAGAAAAGAGATTTGTCTCAATCGATCTGATCAAACCACACTATGTGGCCGATACTAAATAGTAGGCCTCGTGGGCTCCTGAGTAGCCGACGTCCTCCTCTCGCTACAATACAGGTAGTTCAAACAGAAAGACTTATAACATTTGAAGAGTCACCTTTACAAAACAATGGAATCGATAACAATGCAATGGAACTAGTTCCCTTTGACACGAACTTTCAAAATCAAAATGAAAGACAAATTTCAATTCAACCTAATAAGGATGTCTACGTCAACATGCCTCTTCAAGAGCAATCTACAAGTTCAACAAAACCTGCTGAGCTACCAAAAATAGATCGAACTGCATCTGGCTATTTCATCGACTTCAATACCTTTTCATTGGATCTAAGTGAATGTAAAACGACGCCAGCCCACATTTCTCGCAAACAACGGATCAAAGACTTTTTTAACTTTCTTAGAAGGACTTATTTAGTATCACCTTGGCTAGAACTTTGGATAATCACTGGTATATTATTTTTGCTTTTTTGGTTAGGATTAGTAATCACTTTCCACTTGCTCATCAATGGAACTTATCTTCAACAGAGCTCTGCAACGTCAGAAGTGAACTTGATTTTAAAACCTCATGTTTCATCTCATCGTGAACAAAGAGACTTGTCCTTCGTGAACATTTCAGCACTACCACCCTTGCAGTCCTCCAATCATCCAGGCACTATCCTGTTATATTTCATATAGGTACCCCGATATAGGTCTAGGTAACATCATAACCCTTCACCTACATTCTCTCCTATACTACATACATAACGGATTTGAAGGAATGACCTCTTACCCAGTTACAATACTACACACAAGTACGTAGGGTTTTTCCCTGGACATTGGCCTCATAAATTATGCATGAGGATTCTTAGTTTCTTGGAATCACAGCAGAACCATCATCTCCTGCATAATAACTGTGTATAAAGTTCATTCCCGACGTCATCCTAAGTCCCTCACTGGCACAGCAAGGTAGAACCCCTGGGGATACCTTAGGGTATATAAACACCACATCTTGCTGAGATAGTCAGAGGAGACCAGGACTTTGCGGCCGACACACTGACGCAAGATGCTGAGGTCCCTGCATGCAGATACTCCAGCTCGAGACCAGAACGGGGTCCTGCATTCTCACATCAGGTAATGGGGTTGGCTTTATCCTAGAGGGATTCTTGGCTTTACACCTACTCACATGCTAGATACACTTAGGTACATCTAGTTAGTGTGCATCGTAGGAGTACACATTTTATTGCCATGTATTTTATATACTTGCCTATACTTATGATTTTAGCAAAATGGTAGAGACCTACCATCTGTTTACTTTCTTAGTGCTTCTACTCATTTATCTATGCTACTATCTACTGGTGATTTCAGTGCACTTACTTTACGCTAGAATAACGACTGTTCAATAAATACTTATTGAAAATGTCCCAATCGTTTATTCTGTGTATCTGTCTGAGAACAAGTGAGCACGAGTGACTGAGCGAAAAGTAAGTTACTGTTTCCACGGTCCGGAGGGATCAGGGTTGTCATGTTCGATAGTTGCCAAGAGCTATTCTCTCCTTGGTAAGAGGAGGTTATAGTGGCATTGCGAGCTAGCCGGTACACACGCCAACATACCCGGTGGGGGTGTCTGGAATCAGTCTGGACATCAGTCCCGCAGTGTATGTTGTCTAAACGCGCAGATCCTATATAGGTCTTATAGGAACTACACGACATGGCGCCCAACGTTGGTATTGACACTTATTTAACAGTCAAATCTGAGTAGTTCAGTCATGCTATTTTTCAGAGACCCCTACTCACATTTCCCCCAGAGACGTCTGGAGTGGGAGGGAACAAAATCCGCCGCAGCTGAGTAGGAAAATTCCTATGTATTGGCTGTTGGTTTAATCAAGCTTGAAGGATAGATTGTTCCTAATTGTGCATAAACACCTTATCTCAGTACCCTTGAAGAACTCTTCTTACTAAAAACAATGTCGGTACACGGAGACCCGACAGGAGAACTAAACTTCTCAGCCGAAGAAGACGATGCAGATGCAATATACATTGCAGAAAATGTTAGAAATGCTGTCACCCTAAAACTAGTAGCATATGGTGTTACAATTAGGGATGGGCAAGTGACTTTCGTGATTGAGGCACACGAATCATATAGAACAGAGGTATTCAATTCATGGATTAAATTTCGGCAGGCAAATACACAAACAAAAACATTTCACTACTATGTCGAAGATGACATACCAAACGAATACAGTCCATATAAGGACATTGAAATTTCACTCACTTACCACGAACATTTTTACTGGTTTAAAGGCGCCCTCCCTCATACAAGAAATAGAGTAAGACTCGGCCCGCTCGGAAGAGATGGAGCAACTTGGCCAGTACTAGCAGCCTCATACCACATCCTGACATTGACACAATGCCAGGAGGAGACTTACTCGTACAGCATAAAGAATTAATAAGACTTTACAGAAACATGACACAGTTTGTGATGAGAACACTCACACTTCATCCAACACCGGCTACACAACCAGGACCAGTCCAAACTTCTACAACTAAAATTACACCACAAACACTGCACGCAGTGATGGGTAAAATGCCCACTAAACGTAAACAAATGCCCTTCTGGATAGCACAAAAAATAACACAACTGGAGGCAGTGTTTTCACACACTGGTCCTAAGGAAAAGCATAGAATACTGGCGATTTGCCTGCCAATGGGAATAGCTCCCTGTATAGAAGATTGTACTTCTTGGGGTACAGGTTTCGCTGCAATATAAATATATACCAGGACTCATGGTATCCCTTCTTTAGCGGTAATACCGGATGTATTAAGACAAATACAGAACGAGTATGGAGCAGAACCTGCTCTAAAATTAGGGATGAAGTTGCTAAATAACTTTGCCCAGGTACCTGCGATAATATTAGCAAATATTAAAGGGGAAGCAGCATCGGTGGCAATACGCCAACGTCTGAGAGATTTCACTCCATTACAACAGGAGACAGAGCTACCTAAAATAATGTAAACTGCTTATGCGGAATTAGGTAGAGACAGTCTGGGAGCTAGACATGTAAAACCTCAACTAGTGGGAAGTACAGATAAAGAACAGGCAAAGCAAACACCGGTTTCTTCAAAAAAGAAATGGAACAATAATAAACAGCAAAAGAACAGATTTCACTCCAGGGGAAGATCTCCTTAACAGGAGCCCCCAGAAAGGAGATATAATCTTAGGAATAGAGATAACATTAAAAAACCTGACAGGTATCAGGACACTGATACACGTTCCTCTCGTTCCTTTTAGGGTTCATCAAAAAACTCGGAGAGGGAAGGACGGTCAGAACAGAGACAGGAAGAGCATACAAGGCCCAGAGACAGGCAACGCACTTCGCACTACGCTTCAAAGAAAGAAGAAAATCCCAAAGCAAAACCTCAATTTAAAAAGAAGAAGGTAGCAGGTCTCAAAGTTAGACATGCCCAGAATTCTGAGGTCTCAACTACTGAACGGGGAATGGGCTCTGACGATGCTAGACAGCACAGCAGAAGTAACAATAGCTCGCCGGAACCTGATGGAATTTCTGATGACAGCAGAGTTGAGTGAGTATATCACGGTGGAAACACCCGATACTAGGGTGAGTGTCCCACACAAGTTACATGAAATAACACTCCAAATGGAGGGGGACAAGCCCAGACAAGTTAAGGGTCTCTTTTGGGAGAACCTGACTTCTTGCTACGACATCCTATTAGCAGAAAATGATTGGCCGCCTACTATTGTTATGGAATGCCCAAAGGGAGAAACTGTGATTTTACCAGCATTTTCCGACCTCGTCTCGGCACACCTAAGACATACATATGCGCAGGAGTGGGCGGTAGCCCTTGCTCCAGCATTATACCGCAACCACGTAGGGTGGGATGAAGAGTCACCCCACCACATAATTCCAATAATAACAAACCCAACTCCACAAAGACAGTATCCCATAAAACAGGAAGCTAAAAAACAGGTCAGGGAGATCTTTTATCAACTTGAATACCAAGATGTAATTGAACCATATGAATAATCCTTTGTTTCCCGTGATGAAACCCGACAATTCATATTGTCTAGATTTAGACTATAGACACCTGAACTCATGTCCGAAAACATTTGCAGTCCAGAATGCACATAGTGCCGCATTAATTAATAGCATTGTGCGGAGAAAATACAAAACAACGTTATATATCTCAAATGGATTTTTCTGCCAAAACATAGCGCCTGAAAGCAGATATTTGACAGCCTTCTCAGCGCCAGGGTCCCAGCGTCAATTTTGTCAACTCCGCCAAGGGTATAAGAATAGCCCAGGGTTATTCTCAAGGAGGGTAACAGAGTTACTACAGAATTTGGATGAAGAAGCATTATCCTATGTAGATGATATTTATCTGACGGATGAGGACTTAGAGGAACACTTGACCAGGGTGAGCACCATAATTTTGGGTTTCACCTCTGAGGGCTACAAATTTAATTTTAACAAATCGAAAATAGCCCACCTCAATGTCCTATTTTTGGGATATGAGCTTTCAAGTGAAGGCAAAAGCCTGGCAGCCCACTTTTTAGAAAAGTGCGCACTGCTACAACCTCCAAAATCATTAAAAAATTTACAGTCCATACTGGGATTTTTGAATTTTGGCAGAACATACATTTTGGATTACGCAGAGAGAGTAAAACCTTTCTACGACCTAATAAGACCTGACTTTTCAGTTAGACAATGGACACAGGAACACACAAATATACTTTGTTCCCTACAAGCTGATATCATATCATCAAAACACTTACAGACATGCATAAACGTACGCAACCTGGTGATCCGCGTAGTCGCAGGTCAATCAGGGTACACTTACACTTCAATGAAGGTGAAACAGTACCAATTGCATATAAATCGCATTTGTACACTAACGCTGAAATGCGTTTCGCACCCACAGAAAAGATTCTGACAGCAGTACAGACTGCTGTAGTGAGAGAAAGAGCACTGGCTCAGGGGAAACAAATAATTGTCATGACCCCGGAACCGGCCTTAGAGGCTGCCACAAAGGCAAGTGTCCCAAATGCAAAAGCGTTACATTCAAGATGGATACAATGGGCTAATTCTCTCACTACAACAGATGTAGAATACAGATATGACCCTAGTGTAAAAACACAAGCATTCCTGCAATATGAACAAGAATATCCTCTACCAAATGAAATAATGCCTCTAGATCGGTATGAATACATTATTTATACTGACGGATCTGCTCAACCGGCCATAGGGAGTAAGCAACAATGCAGTGCAGCATGCGCTACTGTAAAAGGTAGGATTCAGGACGGCAAGTTCCGTCCAAGCTGTACAAAACGCAGTCTCTCGGAGACTGCACAGCTCAGTTGGCAGAATGAAAAGCACTATTACTGGCACTGATAAATACGGATCCAGAATTCCTCACACTAATAGTGTGTGATTCCTTTTACTGTATCCAGTCGTACAATGAATACCTCCACTATTGGGGACAAAATGGGTTCAGAGATTCAAAAGGTGGCACAATCAAACATAGGAAGCTATGGGAACAGGTAGCAGAGTTGAAGAACGAACTACCAAGGGCTCACGTGATACACACACTGAGTCATCAACGTGATGGCGTTCACGTTGAAGGGAATTCATTGGCTGATGAAGCTGCGAAGGGGCAGTACGCACTGCGTTCGTAGCTGCAATTACCCGTTCAAAAACGAGGGTAGACGGTAGCACAATGGTAGCTGTGATTGCTTCGCGCAATAACAGCAAAGCACTACCTAAAGGTTTTCCACTCCAAGTACTTCTACAAGTTAGATACAAACAACATTCCATTTGCTCAGATTCCTGGAGTGGGGGATAGAGTAATACCAAACATGGATCGCAGGTTAGGTTTAATCTTGGCTGCACACGAGGGTCTGGGTTCCGCTCATACAGGAGTTACGGTGACAGTTTCTTTACTGAAACAACGCTATTGGTGGCCAGGGTTAACAAAGCAGACTAAAGACTTCGTCTTAAAGTGCGATATCCGTCAACAGATAAAAGGGTCCACCATAACTCGCCCAGCGCAGACACCATTGTTAATATCAGACAGACCGCTCGCGTGCATTTACCTGGACCACTGCGGCCCCTTACAATCTGATGGGGCTTACAAGTATATCATGGTGGCAGTGGATTCCTGTTCAAGATTCTTATGGGTATGGCCCCAGCGCTCGACTGACGCCCGAACTGTTATAAAAGATTTGCGAGTCTTCATAGGGACATACACAGTTGGCACATTACATTCTGATCGTGGCCCGCATTCAGCTCTAGGGCTTACAAGGAAGCCATGGGAAGTTTGGGTGTAGCATTGTGGTACTCCTCTCCGTACCATCCTGAGGGAAATTTGGTTGTGGAGAGGAAAACCGGGACTTAAAGCAATCTTTAACAGCTATGGTATTAGGCTCGGGTGATAGTTGGGTCAATCATCTATATGGGGTCCAGCGAGCCCTTAATAACCAGCCAAGAAGCTCTCTAGGGGTGCTACTCCTTACGAGGTCCTGTTTGGGACAAGAATGTGGGTACCTGATCTCGATTGTGAAGGCACAGTTGCGGATGAAAAACCGTTTGACATCAATACACGTTTGGCTGTTTTACAGGATCTGAATGAATCCAGAGCCTCCTTAAGTAACGACGAGAAAAAAAACCGCCACTGGGGAAGTCAAGTCAGCCACAGCAAGACCTGCCTGGATTCCTAAAGTTGGGGATCTGGTTAGAGAAAAGATTGTGGACAAAAAACAATTCAAGCCATCCTATCGAAAGCCTGTACCTGTCCTGGCCGTTGAAGGATCAAAAACTGTACTTCTACCGCCTCTTGCCAGAAAAGAAAAGAGATTTGTCTCAATCGATCTGATCAAACCACACTATGTGGCCGATACTAAATAGTAGGCCTCGTGGGCTCCTGAGTAGCCGACGTCCTCCTCTCGCTACAATACAGGTAGTTCAAACAGAAAGACTTATAACATTTGAAGAGTCACCTTTACAAAACAATGGAATCGATAACAATGCAATGGAACTAGTTCCCTTTGACACGAACTTTCAAAATCAAAATGAAAGACAAATTTCAATTCAACCTAATAAGGATGTCTACGTCAACATGCCTCTTCAAGAGCAATCTACAAGTTCAACAAAACCTGCTGAGCTACCAAAAATAGATCGAACTGCATCTGGCTATTTCATCAACTTCAATACCTTTTCATTGGATCTAAGTGAACGTAAAACGACGCCAGCCCACATTTCTCGCAAAACAACGGATCAAAGACTTTTTTAACTTTCTTAGAAGGACTTATTTAGTATCACCTTGGCTAGAACTTTGGATAATCACTGGTATATTATTTTTGCTTTTTTGGTTAGGATTAGTAATCACTTTCCACTTGCTCATCAATGGAACTTATCTTCAACAGAGCTCTGCAACGTCAGAAGTGAACTTGATTTTAAAACCTCATGTTTCATCTCATCGTGAACAAAGAGACTTGTCCTTCGTGAACATTTCAGCAATTCCTATACCGGATGGTATAGTGTGGGACAGAGTAAATTATGATATATTTGATCGACCAAGCTTTTAAAGATTCCACATTTGTTTAAAATTTCATTGAATGATAGCATTACCTCCAGTACATTTTCTGATGATTGGGATTTTGAAACTGTTAATAACTTGTTGTCTGATTTGGAACAATCTGCCGCATTTTCTAGCACTGAAATGTTAGAAGACACATCAGATTTTGACAAAATGTATTGTTACCAACGTTATGGTCATCATTTCTTGCATAAATCTAGCAAACCTAGAAATGTTTTCACATTCCACCAGTGGGAACATTGCCCTACATCACCGAAAGGTAGTTCAAAAACATTTGCACAGAAATTCTTATATTTTTCAGGGTTCAACACTTCTGACCCAACCTCGTACTATTATAAGGTTGCACCTATATCTGCACAGAAAAATATGTTAACAAACACCAAACAGATTTACTCTGCTTCCTTTATTTCCCAGCTGTCTGAACAGGGTTTTGACTTATGGATGGACACTGTAGACTTGAAATCAATCTGGGGTTCTAGGGACTGGCAAGTCCAGGGAATAGAAGCATTATTTAGAGCATGCCTCATTCCACAGCAGGGGATTTTTCTGAATGACACTGTGCAACAGACTTCCTGTTTTGGAATAGCCAAGAATAAGGACTTGAACACGCCTCAAATTCCAACACCTTTAAAGACCGAGGGGAATTTTACGTCAGAAAGAGGGGCTAAGCTGCATAACATATTGCAATACAATAGATCAGACCCCAATTGGAAGGGATGGTTGGTTTGGCCCACTGACACAAACAAATGTCAGGAAAGATTCCGGGGTACCACCGAAGGGTTTAGTATCCATAGGCCAGACCCACATTATGTACAATGAGAACATCCGGGGGTAGTGACATCATACAGTCTTGGGAAGTTGTGCCTTGACTGGCTAAAAACCTCAACACTACCCCAGGTGAAACAACACAGTCTCTACTCACGGAGGATGTGGACCTATGGGATTTTTTAGTAGGTCCCAGAAAACCACGTCAGAAGCGTTTTTTGTATGCTGTCTACAACGAAATCTGGACAATCTCCCAACAAGAAGCTGCAGAGAGATTAAGAGAAATAGATAGAGTTAACCTAGAAAAGGCGTTAGCCGTAGTTGACAATGGCATGACTACTTTAACATCCAGGTTATATTCACTGGGCAACATTGTATCTTCTGCTATCGATGTAATAGAACAGGATTTGTCCATATTGCAACACGGACAGTCACAGTTACGTTCTATTATTTTATTAAGCTGGACGCTGCAGTCATTGCACGCCGGTTATGTGCCTTGGCGTTTTATCAACATTACGTCATTATTTTCTGCATACAATCTAACATGAAAACAGATGAAAATGAAATAGTAAATAGTATCTTTAACATGTCTGATACGACGGGTGTTGTACACCTATTTAAGACCATAGGTTCCGGACTGTTAAGCACCTTTCAAACGGTACTCGGAGTTATACCGAACTTTATACACTCCGTCTTTGGAAGCATTTTTGGAGGGCTTCCGCTGATCCTATTTCTAATAGCAGGAATCCTGATTGTTACCTTTCTGCTACGCAATGGACGTCCCAGCCACCAAGGAGATAGCAACAGCTCTCCTGGAGCGCAAATACCGTGATCGCATGGTACAACATCTGGGCACACCTCGCCTACGGGAACTGAGCGCCTCTTGGTTCCTGTCATTTAGACCAGTCTGGATGGACTGTGTCCTACCTGTTCTCCGATGCCTGTTATGCAGAGAAGAATGCGTGTTGGACCTCTGTCTGACACTTCCATCGGTTGCGCCACCGGACGTTGATGCTTTACTGGACCCGATAACGGCCCACGTTCTGCAGTGTCCTCAGCGCATTCCCATGTTGTTGGCAGCATTCTTAGAGCCACCACAGGTAGTTTCTGCCCCTGTTGGTATGGACACCGGCTCCTCCAACTCTCAGGCCTTGGATGCGGCACAGGCTGCCCCGGCATCTGCTGCAGGCAGTACGGAAGATCATCTGTGCTCAATTGACATTCTTTGTGAGGTGTTACAGGGATCGTCAGCTGCGTATGCAGACAGCAGCAATGTTGCGTCTACCATCAAGGACACATAAACAATTGGCATGTCGAACGCTGGGAAGATTTGGCTTTTTACCTTTTTTCGAAATTCCAAATTGAAACCTTTTGACCTGCATGGCTTTCAGATGCTTGTGGTTGTTCGGACTATATAAACGGACACTTTAGAGCCAATGCTTGAATGATTTTTTTGAAGAAAACTTTTAAAAGAGTTTTTTTTTAACGCTTTTTAGACTTCTCTTACGATGTTTTATCATTAGTTACGTACAAACCTCTACACGCCTTGGTAGTACACTAGATTTTAATAATCTCATCCAGTCGGATGATGAGTGGGTGTTATATTTCATATAGGTACCCCGATTTAGGTCTATGTAACATCATAACCCTTCACCTACATTCTCTCCTATACTACATACATAACGGATTTGAAGGAATGACCTTTTACCCAGTTACAATACTACACACAAGTACGTAGGGTTTTCCTTGGACACTGGCCTCATAAATTATGCATGAGGACCATCATCTCCTGCATAATAACTGTGTATAAAGTTCATTCCCGACGTCATCTTAAGTCCGACACTGGCACAGCAAGGTAGAACCCCTGGGGATACCTTAGGGTATGTAAACACCACATCTTGCTGAGATAGTCAGAGGAGACCAGGACTTCCCGGCCGACACACTGACGCAAGACGCTGAGGTCCCTGCATGCAGATACTCCAGCTCGAGACCAGAACGGGGTCCCGCAGTCTCACATCAGATAATGGGGTTGGCTTTATCCTAGAGGGATTCTTGGCTTTACACCTACTCACATGCTAGGTACACTTAGGTACATCTAGTTAGGGTGCATCGTAGGAGTACGCATTTTATTGCCATGTATTTTATATACTTGCCTATACTTATGATTTTAGCAAAATGGTAGAGACCTACCATCCGTTTACTTTCTTAGTGCTTCTACTCATTTATCTATGCTACTGTCTACTGGTGATTTCAGTGCACTTATTTTACACTAGAATAACGACTGTTCAATAAATACTTATTGAAAACGTCCCAATCGTTTATTCTGTGTATCTCTCTGAGAACAAATGAGCACTAGTGACTAAGCAAAAAGTAAGTTACTGTTTCCACGGTCCTGAGGGATCAGGGTTGTCATGTTCGATGGTTGCCAAGAGCTATTCTCTCCTTGGTAAGAGGAGGTTATAGTGGCATTGCGAGCTAGCCGGTACACTGGCCAACATACCCGGTGGGGGTGTCTGGAATCAGTCTGGACACCAGTCCTGCAGTGTATGTTGTCTAAACGCGCAGATCCTATATAGGTCTTATAGGAACTGCACGACAATCCATGCACTCCTCCAATCACCCAGGCACTACCTATGCACTCATGCAATCACCCAGGTAGTACTCATGCACTCCTCCAATCACTCAGGTAGTACGTATGCACGTCTCCAATCATCCAGACATTATCCCTGCACTCATAAAATCACCCAGGCATTACCCATGCACTCCTTCAATCACCCAACCACTACCCATGCACTTAAAAAATCATCCAGGCACTATCCATGCACTCCTCCAGTCACCCAGGCACTACTCATGCACTTACAAAATCGTCCATGCATTACCCAGGCACTTCTTCAATCACTCAGGCAGTACCCATGCACTCTTCCAATCAGCCAAACATCACCCCAGCACTCATGTAATCACCCAGGCATTATCCATGCACTCCTTCAATCACTCAGGTAGTACGTATGCACTCCTCCAGTCACCCAGACATTATCCCTGCACTCAAACAATCACCCAGGCATTACCCAAGCACTCCTTTAATCACCCAGCCACTCCCCATGCACTTATAAAATCACCCAGGCACTAGGTATGCACTCCTCCAATCACCCAGGCACTACCCATGCACTCATGCATTTACTCAGGCACTACCCGTGCACTCATACATGCATTGAGGCACTTCTGCTGCACTCATGCAATCATAGAAGCACTATGCATGCAGACTTTCTATCATCCAGGCAATACCCGTGCATACATGCAATCGCCCAGGTACTACTCATGCACTCCTCCAATCACCCAGGCACTACCTATGCCCTCATGCAATTACTCAGGCAGTACCCATGCACTCATACGTGCACTAAGGCACTTCTGCTGCACTCATGCAATCATAGAAGCACTACCCATGCAGTCTTCCTATCATCCAGGCACTACCCATGCACTCATGCAATCACTCAGGTACTACTTATGTACTCCTCCAATCACCAAGGCACTACCTATGCACTCTTGCAATAACCCAGGCACTACCCTTGCAGTCCTCCAATCATCCAGGCACTATCCATGCACTCCTCCAATCACCCAGGCACTACCCATGCACTCATGCAATCACCCAGACGTTACTCATGCACTCCTTCAATCACTCAGGCAGTACCCATGCACTCCTCCAATCACCCAGACATTACCCCAGCACTCATGCAATCACCCAGGTAGTACTCATGCACTCCTCCAATCACTCAGGTAGTACGTATGCACTCCTCCAATCATCCAGACATTATCCCTGCACTCATAAAATCACCCAGGCATTACCCATGCACTCCTTCAATCAACCAGCCACTACCCATGCACTTATAAAATCATCCAGGCACTATCCATGCACTCCTCCAATCACCCAGGCACTACTCATGCACTTACAAAATCATATAGGCATTACCCATGCACTCCTTAAATCACTCAGGCAGTACCCATGCACTCTTCCAATCAGCCAGACATTACCCCAGCACTCATGCAATCACCTAGGCATTATCCATGCACTTGTGAGGAAGTTGATGGAGCATTTGGGTCTTGTTGTGCCGCTTCATTTCTCTCCCTCTGAGAAACTTCTTTCGCCAAATGCAAGGGGCGTATTGTCTCCAAATATTTTTTTCATGGATGACGTTCAACATGAGTACTTTTTTGTCTGAACCTCTCGAGAGTACTCTTTTGCAGATCTTGCATGTAACTTTTCTTGCATTGACCTTCTTCTCTCCTTCCGGCACAGTGAAGAAGGCCTAAACCACACTTTCTTTTCTTTTTTTAACTGGCTCCACTATATCATCTTCCTCTTCCAGAGGGTCTTGATCAGGATGACTGGATGCCATTGTTTGGAAAAAAAGTCAAGAAACACACTCAAAAAAGAAATTGCAAGAAGCTACAATAAACAGGTCTTGCCAGGAAGACAGACAAATAATAAGAGAAATAAAATAGGTGTTAGATCCTCCCTCTAACAGAATGAAAAGGTTTTAAACAATCAGAAGCTTTCTTTTCAGGTCACATGGAGTCCTGTAGGTTGCGCGCACCCGTCGCGCACAAGTCGCGCACCCGTAAAATTTCGTATATATAATTATAAAGTATAAATAGGTGGTTATAAAATATTTGAGAAAGTATAAAGTCTTTATACAAATCTGATATTTTCACTTTGTATAGTGATATTTCACGCTTTGAAAATTACACCGGAGTCGCGACCCCTGCGTGACCCCAGAAATACGTGCCGGGAAGGGTCGCGCACACTACGCGGATATGTCGCGCACTTATGAAATTTCGTACAGTTCATAGTAAAGTAAAAAATACTGTTTATAAATTGTTTTCTAAATTATATTAGTGAAAGCCTTTAACTCCAGCTCGACCCCAGAAATGCGCGCCAGCAGGGTTCACAAACCCTGAATCCGCGCACCCATCGAGTAGGTTCGCATAGGGTGCGTGACTCCTTTGTAAACAAATTTAAAAAAAGAAGAAAAAAAGGATAATAATACAATAAAACAACTTTCACAGTATTAAAATCATTATTTCAAGAAAATATAAATGTAAGTTGTACATATAAAAAACTGAGTATATTTTTAGTAGTGTATGATATATATATTTTAAAAGAGTGATTTTATTTGTTGAAGAAGATTTTTAGAAAAACTAAGTATATTAAAAAAATATATATATATAGTTCCAATCATTTTTAAATAAAATCTATTCAATAAAACACTTACAAATATTGTAAAAAAGCTATGGTTAGAAATAATTTTATACTTAAGAATTACAATTTAAAAAACCTTAGAAATTCACTGAAAAACCAATAGGTTTCAGGGACGTTATAGTTAGAAATTAGCATTTAAAAAAACCTTTGAAATTCACTGAAAAAACCATAGGTTTCAGGGACGTTTAGAAATTAGCATTTGAAAAACCTTTGAAATTCAATGAAAAAACCACAGGTTTCAGGGACGTTATAGTTAGGCTGACATTTCACTCGTACAAAACCAGAGAAATTCGGCCGTTATAGTTAGTTGAGCTAACTATAACTCGCGCCCCCGCAATGCACTGCTGATGACGTCACATATTACATCACTCACATCACTGATGACATCTCAAATGACATCGCTGATGACATCATCCACGTGAAAATTTGATGCACCTCCTCACACCCTAATATAACCTTTGATACACCCTCTCTAAAATAGAGAGTATCATTTTTGAAACCATAGGACACATCAATACCAGTTACTACACACTCTCTCACTGATTCCTAGATCTACAGACACATCCAGTCATTTACCCATACATGCAGTCCCTCATCAATACAGCACTATCATATACACTGATACAGCTATACAGACACTCACACAGTGTCACTCAGCCATAGAGGTACTCAAACACCTACTCAGTCACCCAAAGAATCAATCACACTGCCATTTACTCACCTATACAGTTATACACACACTACGCCACTTATTCATACAGATACTAACACAGACTAACTCTCTTATATAACCACTGACACAAGCACACAAGCACACACTCATCCATACAGCCACTGTCACAATGACTCACTCTCACATATAGTCATTTATATAGTCAAACACTCACATATAATGTCTTTCAGATATGTAGTTACTCACACATGTACAACTGAGACAGCTAAAATCTCACCAACAGGCCTATACACACACACTCACCAATACTGCCCTTCAGAGAAGCACTCTTCAACCAATACACTCAGTGAATCAGTCACTGACACATCTATGCATGGAGTCAAACACCCCACCCATCCACACAGACACTCACACACCCATACAGATACTCAGACAACAAATCAATAATCCATATAGACACTCATATAGCTACTCACTAACCCATGGAGCCACTTACACACCAACTGACAGACTGATACAGACATTCACACAGTTTAGTCACTAACCCATGCAATCAGTAAGAAACGTTTAATCACTCACTTATACAGTCAGTCACGCACCCACTAAATCATCCATTCAGACACTCATACACCCACTCATTCTTCAATAAACCTTAGCATATATATATAACACATATTTAAACTTTACAGAAACACACATTCACTGGATGATGTCATCAGTGATGTCATTTGAGATGTGTACTGTTGCCAATGATGTGTTTTAATTTACATTTTTGATATATAATATGTGGTCACTGTAAACATCTTATTTCTTATCGATCATGTATCATCACCATTTCCATACGGCCACCCATCTACTGATATTCTTATGAACTACAGCACAATCTAAAAAATACAGCACTTTTATGTGAAAAACTACTACGTCTGTTTAAGTGTATGAAAGCAACACGTCAAATGATAACCTGTACCTAATGACAGAGTGAATGGGGACACTTTCTGAAAATTACCATTATCAGGTTATGACACCCTCTCCATTCTGCTACAGCGGCATAAATTCCTCTTTTCTGCATGCAGACAATATTTCAAATGTTACCAGTGGTGGCTGGTGAGATTTGAAAGTGGTGAGGCGTAAAATAATTATTGTACTGCACTGCAGCGAGCGAGCACAGTGAGCGAGCGCAGCGAGCGCAGCGAGCGAGCGCAGCGAGCGAGTCCAAACAAACTATGGAGGGTTCGGGGGGGTTCTCCCCCCGAGAAAATTTTGAAAAAAGAGTGGACAAATGGTGCATTTTCAAGCAAATTACTAGTGACTACGTAGCACACACTACACTAGAATTCAAATTGTCTGTAGATGCTCGACTAAAACGTATTCAACCTCAAAAGTCAAAGGGCCAAACATGGTTATCATCATAATTAGTGAATTAGCCCACAACAGAATTGCAAACATCAAATGTAGTACAGTTGTGTGAAAAATATATTCTGAATTTAAAAAAGCAAACCGAAACATAGTGTGACAGGCTGATGAGGGTACTGTAGAGGGAGGGGGTTCACTCAAGCAGGAAGATATAATACAGGCAGGGAGGAGAGGTTACTATCTGAAATTAGTGGGTGAATGAATGAAAGCGGGGTGGGATTCTTATATGACGAGAATGAGGGTGCAAGGTGCGACAGGCTGAGAGAGGGGGAGAGATTACATGCTGGGAGTGTGGATGGCACAGAGAAAAGGCAATTAGGGCCTGCCAGGCTGAGAAAGGGATAGAGGTTACAACCTCCGAGAGGTGTAGATGTGGGGTGACAAACAGAGTGGGGAGTGAAAAGCGGTATCAAGCTGAGAGGGAGAGGTGACATGCTAACAGATGGGAAAAATGGATAATCTACAAATAAAGGGCACGGGGTGGGCATGCTGACACTGAGAGAAGGGGGGAAAGCGGTGACAGAACGAGAGGGGATTTAGAAACACCGAGAATGGTAAAGGAAGACAGGCAAAGAAGAGTAAGGGAAACTGGAATTGAAGTTTATTCGGTTTGTAAAAATGCATATTTCCAATTTTAATTGAAAAGTGGTCAAATATCGAGAATTTTTCAAACACTTTAACAACTCCTTACATGCCCAATCAACAACTACATCGGAAACAAACGAAAATATAATATTATGAGTACAGAGTGAAGAAAACGTAACGACTCCAGGAGGTGTCTCCCGTCTGCTGGGCACAAGCCTCGGCGCCGGCGGGACCGTAAAACTGCCTTTGACCCAGGATTGATTGACGGGCTCTTGCAATTCCAGTCGAGAGCCGCCTCCCCTCGTGCCCTCCACCCCCATAGCACAGCTCTTAGAGTAACAGACAACTGGGCGCTTGGATGATCTTATAGACAGCATTATAAAAATAAAAAAAGGAAAGGCAGCTCAGTTGGTCAATGCTCCTGCTACACTGATCTGCACTCTTGGCACTGTTAGCGGAAGCCTCCGAAAGGGGATACTGACTCCTTTTAGCGACTGAGCCGGGTTCAACCCCTTTACTTCCTAGTCGGCAATAACTTATTTTTCATACAGCGCCTGCTACTGTAATGTTGCCACTTCTTGGCACTGTAAACAATATATGCTGCTAGCTTTAGTAGGTGCTTACTACTGCATCGCCGTCGTTTCTTACCACTGTAAATAAACGATGTTGCAATTACCAAATTCAACACTGCACTACTCGCTTTCGCGAGCTCTGCAGGTTGAAAGGATCCGAACCTGTGGCTTGCCGCTTACACATAGCACTTAACACAATGCAAGTAAAGTGAAACAGGCGAGTTGTGGAGACCACCAAATTCGGTTCCACTCAACGTAAATCAAAGATAAAAAGCACCGAGTTTATCTGCAGCTCAGCAGCTGAAATGCCAGATTGATGCATACCCTATAAGCGTTGCGGTGAGGCAATTTGTCATGAACCAGTTTGGTCAAGTGGGGTAGCCAGGATTCAAAAGGGGGGCTTGTACGAAATCGACAACGATGCCGCGGAACCAGGTAGGGCACACGTGGAACTAAAAATAAAATGCAGCAGTGGCAGTTTTAGTCCGCGTCTGTCACTTCCATGGCTAATCCCTGAATGTGTTCACTGAAGAGTGAACAGTGCGCGGGCTGTCAAGTTCTCTCAAGCTGCACAAACACGGAATTCCAGGCCCGAGGCCAGCACACAGCCCCGTGCATGCACAGCTGCCGTGGTGCAAGCAGGTGCACGGCACAGAGGCCGGGCCCTTATTGCAGGCGGCACAGACACCCCAAACTACCATCTTATGTCGTCACACTAACCCCCAATCTACCATCTTACGTCATCACACTAACCCCAATCTACCACCTTACGTCGTCACACTATCCAGCGCCCCAGAGACAGGCGGCTCAGACACCCCCAATCTACTATCTTATGTCGTCACACTAACCCCCAATCTACCATCTTACGTCGTCACACTAAACAGCGTGCCAAAGACTTGCAGCTCAGACACCCCCAATCTACATTCTTACGTCGTAGGCGGCTCAGACACCCCCAAACTACCATCTTATGTCGTCACACTAACCCCCAATCTACCATCTTACGTCGTCACACTAACCAGCGTGCCAAAGACAGGCAGCTCAGACACCCCCAATCTACCATCTTACGTAGTAGCAGTCAGGGCCGGTGGAACATGGCAGTCGCGGGTAGGGGACTCGCGGGTAGGGGTCACGGGGGTGGAGTTATAATTAAAAAATAAAAACTTACCTTCTTACCGGCGGTCCTGAGTCCCACGCCGCATCAGCTCCTGGCAGTGGCCGGGTCCGCGTTTAACTCCCAACAGGAAGCAGCCACAGGCAGCCTCCTTCCCCGGCCCTAAGCCAATCACAACGCTGCAATGGCAGCGTTGTGATTGGTGAGGCGCAGCGGAGAGCGCCCCAGCCGGGCCATTTTCTCTATGTAGGCTGCATGCAGCAGTCTACATAGAGAAAAAGGGAGAGTGTGCATGACTGGGTTGGTCGGCCCTGGGGCCAACCAAACAGTCAGTACCCACAACAGTGGGCAAGCCACGCCCCCTGCCCTCGAGCAGGACCGCCCACCCGCCCACCCACAACCAGGCACTCCAGGCACTTCTGCAGCTCGCAGTGCGAGAGCAGAAACATAAAATGGTAGTTTTACCATTTTATGTTTCTGCCTTCTCGCACTGCGAGAAAGCAGTGGGGCGACGCCCCTATGGAGGAGCCGCCACTGAATGTTACGCAGCTCCTTTGTATTTGCAAGCACACACATGTAAATATAAATGTTTTATAAGTGAATCAAATAACTCCGGCTTATAATGTGCCAACAGCCACACACTACAGGCCCTCAACTGTGTAGACAACCGTGACCAAAATCTGTCAACCACCCTTCCGTCTGGGGTGATACGGGTCGGGCCCCACTTTTTGTACCCTTCCGGGGATATTAAGAATCATAAAACGAATGACAACAATTGTTTGGTGTGATGAGTTCATCCAATACTTTAATCCTCTTAGTGGTATATATAAAAAAAAATCATATCCATGCAATACATTTGTTATTAGGTTCTTTCAAGAACAGTCATTTAGTGTGCCCAAAAGGATTTCGAGCTATCACCATACTGTTTACATATGAAAAGGTAAGGTTACATGAAACATAGATATTATCTACCAGAAACACAATGACGATTCTTTTCAAAGGTGTATTAGTAGCAAAAGGTGCCTTTATATAGCTTGGTGTTTTTTAATGTGGTGCATATCACTCAAAATATGTACAAGTGCCCTTTGGGGAGGTCCCGAAAATGCTATATTTTAGCTTTTTTTAGTGTGGTTGAAATCATTCTAATGGAAGCTTGTGGTCGTGGTGGTCAAAACAATTGAGGAGGCTAGCATGCAAGATTGGGGTAGCTAGGTCTTTATTAGTGTGTTACCATAGCAAAACCATCGTGTGGTGATGAACAAAAGCAAAGAAGCGAGGCTACCTCAAAATACTGTACAGGTGCAATGGAAACCAACATTTACCCACATGAGGTGGAAAGACCAAAAACTTAACTTAATTTGTAATGCCAAAGGGTGCAAATCTACTCGATGACAGTATGCCCGAAAACTAGACAATAAACCTTCTTTATGTATCGAGCCAATGGCTTACCTGTAAACCAAAATTCTCCAATGTGTCCGAGTGTTCAGCTCAAGTGGAAAACCCTGGTGGGAACCCGGTGTGAATTGGGGCACACACAATGTTTGTTATTGAAAGAACCTAATAATGAATCTATTACATGAATATGTTATTTTATATACACCACTAAGAGGAATACAGTTTTGGATGAACTCATCACCAAGAAATAGCTGTCATTTGTTATACGAGTCCTAGTAAACCGGGAAGGATTCAGGAAGTGGTGTCAGGCCTGTATCACACTAGAAGGAAGGGTATTTGAAGATGTATTAGGCTAGAGAGTGTAGACACTCTCAGAAAAATGGACATGTTAGTTTAGGAGGAGAGAAGAGGATGAGTGGTTTCAAAATATGGGGACTGTGTGAAGCAGTAAAGGATGCCACCAAAGAGGCACACGAAATGCCTGTATTTAAAAAAGAAATATTGGAAATCGTGATTGAATTTTGTGCCTAAGGTCTTGAATATGAGTGTCAGGCGCAATAATTATCACATTCAATAAAATCCGACACTGAGGTGTTGTTCCGAATCCATTGAATGTGATAACGATCACCTATTGTGACTTTTTGGAGCACTTCACATATCCCAGTAAATACCAGGCCTTCCCTATTTTAAATCCTGGCAGGTAAGGAAGAATGCACCTGGTAATGTATCGTGCCTGGTAATTACCAGGTGCGATACACATCGCAACACTTATAATTGTGATCCCTGCGCAGACGTGTTTGTGCAGGGATCACAATTTACCAGGACACCCGTAATCCGGTCCTAAAACATTACAAGTGTTTTTGTTTTTAGATTCTAATATCGCTGTGCCATCTTTTAGTCTTAATCTCTCCCCTTTTGCATGTATCATTTGGTGGCACACAGTTTTTTTTGTAATAAATGGTAAGCTTGTGAAACTTTGTATTACTGTTAAACTGCTCCACAAGATTAATATCATTGCAAGGTATTGCTCGCATCAGACTGATGTCTGGAGCTATCTCTTGCAACTGGTTTGCTATAGGTGTTACTTAGTCATTTTATTTCTAATGGTGAAGGTTCCAGGTTTAATAATTTCTCATTAAAAATAAAATTGTAAAAAGACAATATCAACCTAGTAACACTGATTTAGAAAAATTGAGAAAAGAAGCAAACAGCTATGTTATGATGTCAAAACATGACTTTCCAAGTAAATGGTGCTCCACCTCGCTTTCTACTGCTCGCTTGTTTGAGACTGGCCTTGGTGTTACTTCTCTGTGCTTAACAGTCAGGACACATGTTCAAAGGAGAAAGAGCTAGGGTGGACCTGAAATCAGAAGCTAGACGAATAAGTACAGCAGAGATACAAGAAAAGCAAATGGGTGAAGGTTAGCTGGGCAGTGGAGCGAAAAACAACAACATAGACAGTTCAGGAGAGTGACATTTGGAGGATTTGACACATCACTCCCCCTGTTCTCAAGCCAATATATTCATATTGTGAGCAAACATTATAGACACATTGTATTCGCCTTCTTTGCTTTAATTGTAGACTCTGCTTGAAGAAGAAGAAGAAAGGGTTTTAGCACTTTACAACCAGTTTAATGATTGCATAAAGAGACATTTTGTGATTAACCCAGATACCAATTAGCAATAATGGGATGAAGCAGTAAACCTTAGCCTGTCCATGATTTCATATTTTCATTTTATCTTCCTCTTTGTGTAGGCTTCTTGAAAAAGAAAAAACACCTAGCAAATATGATCAGCGTAAGACAGAAGGCAGAGAGGACAAGAGTTTCTGTATTCTCTGGTCCCATGATACTAGTTTGTAAGCAGTTGCTATTGACTTGCCTCCTGTTTTCTGATGTTCCTGCTACTAACTTCTGCTGCCTAACTGTTGACCACTCAAGGTGAAGAGACGTTAGAGGACCACCAGGAAGCCATAGGTCTTAATAGGCCCTTTTTAAAATATGTTATGTGTCATAGTGACCCAGCAGATTACACTCAAGATGCAATATCTCACTTATTGCACATCTTACAAATAAATGGCTGTCAATTTATATAACAAGTTCAACACTTTATATCTCAACTCAAGATTACGATTAGAATCTCTTTTCATATTGGTGTTGTCCCTAAATCCTGCATAGTCACCCGTGCAGTCAGGCCATTTATCAGTAGGTGTTCCAAGACCAAGAAGTCAGGCACATGTATATGAAGACATTGACCAACAGTTATTCCACAAGATCCTGTAGACATCCATTTCAGAAACAAGACCTTTGTCATTTGATATTTATTACTTGCTCTCTCTTGCGTTAGTTTCCCCACTTTATTACATCGGGTGGTGTACTACAGTCTTTCTGGGGCAGACTAGCCTAGAGGCTGCAGTCGACCAGTCATTTGGTGTTGGAGGTGTTGGAGGTGCTGAAGGGTGGTCCTGTGAGGGTGGGGGGGAAAGTAACAGTCTGTTTGGGGGAATCTACTACGTTCCCCTGCTAAGACCTTTTGGCTTTGCTGAAGTTCTGAAGCCCTCTGTTAGCCCCACCACAAAGATCCCCACTAAGCACCCATAAAGCCCTCTATAAGCCCTCTATATGCTCTCTCCACCAGCCCTTATGATAGTAGCCTTCTAACATCAGTTTCTGACGCTCTGTCATCATTCGTCCTCCTGATATTTATTCACTAGCGACAGTCTTGTCTTTTTGTGGCTCCCATGTTAATTTTGTCGAAGTTGTGCTGAAGGAGTGGAGGCTAGTCTGGAAACAGAACTGAACGGAACCGCTTAGGGGCAAGGGAGACGTGGAGTGGCCTCTGGTTTCCTGATGCTCAAGCCGAGGAGTCACCTGTGAGGAAGGCATGATGGTGGTGTTGAGGCTCTAAAGAAAGGATAAGGGGAGCGTACTAGATGTGTGCAGAGGGTGGTTTTACCGGTGCGCGAAAGCGGCCTGCGTAGGGCTGGTGTGGCTTGCGCGGGGGTGGGGGGTGGCGCTCCCTGCTCTCCTACCCTATCTTGCTGAGTGTCAGCTGTCCTCAAATTGCAGCGTCCACACTCGTGAAAAATCATGCTAACCATTGGCCGGTTCTGCTCGTTGTAGGTATTGCCTACCATTCAATGGTATTTGATCATTTAGGCATTCGGATATCTGGTTACCTGGATATTTGGACATTGGACACTTGGATACTCCCGGACTATTCCTACTAAACCCGATCGTTTCATGTAACTCAGTACTTTAATCACTTATTACGTGCTGGGACAGTACATTCTGGATAAAACAGGAGTGTGCAGGCCAGTCAATATTGGCGAACTCAGCTATTTTATTCGACCATACTTTTAGGGCTGGGTCAAGCAGATTAACCAAGCAGTCTTTTTTTTAACCACTTAATTTCGATCATGACAGATCGGTTGCTAAGATCAAGAGGCGGGGGGGGGGTTTGAACTCTCCAACGGGCATGGTATTGAGAAATGTTTGTTCAAATGTTTGTTCAAAGGATCAGAGAGTTTTAGTGAATCAGCTCTACCAGCCCCTGTTTCAGATAGCCCTCGGCTGCTCCCCCAGGGCAAACCGGACAAGCAGGGCTGTTAAATTCCCCTATAATAGGGGGCCTTAGTCCTGTGGATTACCAGAAGGCGTCTACTGCTAGGCGTGATGGCCTAGGCTCGGTTTGCACTTTGGAGGCAACTTTTGAAACTAATACAGAAAAGAGTATTGAGGAGCCTCCTGCGGCTATAACGCCTAGTGTGTACTAACTCTCTTGATGCAGATGCTAATGACAATGTGAATGCTAATAAGAATGTGATTGTCTCACTGGATGTAGATGCTATGATATCCCAGCAGGCTGAGCAACGGGGGCTTTGCTCTCCTTATATGTAAGCACAATATTAAGGAGGGTATGGAGGGTTTGGTGGAGCCCCCATGGAAGTCCCTAAACAACTTATCAAAAGAAGCTACTCCTGTTTCTGACTCCTTTGGCATTAAGAGGAATCAGAAGTCGGTTAGGGCTGTCGTCGGGCTACCTTTTTCCCTACGGGAGTTTGTTGCAAAGCACTCCCTCAGGCTGATGTGCCTGAGGGAGTGGCAGATGAGGATCTGTGTAATGTTCATGGCAATGTCAAAGCTAACATTAATGTCAATGATAACCACAACAACTATCCAATGTGAGTGCAGCAGGTTCGCTGATGGATGTGGGAGGGAGAGTGGTTTTAGCAATGTCTGAGGAAACAACAATGGGTATTGCCATTGATCCAGTGAAATGTTAGCCCTGTCCCTGGTCGCAATTAGCAAAGGAGAAACTGGTAGTGTGGATGTTTCATCCAAGACTGTGGGGAAACAGGATTACTTTGAAGTTCGATGTGTTGTAATATTGCAGAGTGTTTCACGGGGTAAGGTTGGTGCTCCCCCTAAGACTAAAAAAGTAAACTCCAGCAAGAATGCTAATGACCCAATTTTAAGGTCATCATAACTGGTTCAAAATAATCTATCTGATGTAAGGGCCATTGTAGTGGGGTCTCTTCAGTTGCCTTTTGATAGTGCCAAGTTGGGGGCGGGAGAGTCTGGGCAAAAGAGTCTATCAAACCTAAAGAAGGGGTTTTAAATGTGGCAAGGTGGCCCAATGGGGGTAAGACACCCAAGATCATCTTACTCTCCCAGAATGGTGAGAGCATGAGAGCCTATCCCACTATTGGGTGAGTCATCCTAATACTCCCAAATTGAAAGGTTATCAGCCTTGGAATACGAGGACTGGGGTGTTGCTTCGATGAGGGAGTGCCCCAGAGATAACCGTGAGCTCACTGATGAGCCCAACTCCAAGGAAAATATATCAGAGTTTGCCCAAGACTTGACAATGTTGAACCTCCAATCCATTATGAAAGTAACCTTCCAGGTAATGTTAAAGGCCTTAGATTTTAATAATACCCAAAATGTTAAGCAGATACAGCTCCTGGAAAGCATAAGTATAACATTAAATGATAGGTCAGTGAATCCCACCCATGGAGGTTCCTCAGGTGAGATTGGGGTCTATTCAAGCCCCCGGTTGAACGTGCCAACTTCTGTTTGAGCAGCTGGGGGAGGGTATTTCACCTAAAAGTACCATTATCAAGTCTTGAAAAGAGGAAGTGCTTTTGAGAAAAGAAGGGTCCAGTCAAAATTCTGTATTAATTGGTCATACAGGATGGGGGGGTATAAAGGAGGGTAATCTGCATGACGGAGGGGTCAAAGGCATAAAAAGACCAAAGGTCGGTAGAACTATCCCATTAAGGCCACCACTTAGGTGCTTGGCCAAGTTAAGCAACCAGAGAAGGGCAATCATTCAGTTATCAGGGGGAGCATGGTAAGTCTGGCTCAGGAACACTGGGGAAAGCCATTAGAGGTAGGGAAAATCATAGAACAGAAAGAAAGGAGGTAATTCAGGGAAAGCCCAGTGTTAAAAGATCCCCATCCATCTAAACCCATGATCACTAATAGTAAAGTTGGTTTGAGTGAAGCCAATTGGCTCCTAGACAGCCCCCTATAGTAAAGCGGAGGGACGATCTTAGTCTTAGACCTCAGCAGTGGATATTCTTTAAAACCCAGCTTATGAAGAAGATGCGGCCCTCTGCCTTTCGTCCCTTGAATCGATCTAGGCTCCTAAACATCTTCTCTAACTTAAAACGTTTGAAGAATATTTCCTCAAGAGATCTGGGATTAGTTGCCATTAAGACTGGTGTAGAGCTGACGAGAGTATTGTTTACATCTGAGGAGGCAAAGGACCTAGCCGAACCATCGGCTCCTCCACTAGTTGCAAATGAACTTTGCATACAACGGTTTGGAGGAAGATCATGTGGTAGGCTAGAGAGGTTATGCAGGAAGATCATGTGGTAGGCTAGAGATGTTGGGGAAGGTGAACAGATCAGGAAGGCTTGATTTCTGACCAAACATAGTGGTCCAAAAGCCATTCAGATTATTCTACCAGGGCCTACGGGTATAGGACCATGAACAGTAGAGGGTAGGAGCTGGTGAGAACGAGATGGTTCACAAGAGAGAATAGTGACCATAATATTTCAAAACGTCAGAGCCTATGCTAGGGGTATTTGCGACCCGCCCAACTATCCCGAAGTGAGTAGATACTCCCATAATCCATGGAGAAAAGAGAGAGCCACCCCCCATCGGTAAAGTTCGGAGGGAGTACTGCCTCCCTTATTCAAATCTATGCAAGATTGTCTGTCTTTGGCTCAGTGTGATCAGGGAGCAGATGGGATTGATTGGTAGGAGTCAGAGCATCTACCACCTGGAATGGGTCGTGATATGGAACATACATGGGTTTAACACCCTCAGGACATCGGGAAACTATAGAGGGATTCTGAGTCATTATCCTGTATTTTTCTTTCAGGAAATCTGGTTGTTAGAGTGCCCTGTGGAGGAGGGGTTTGCCCCTGTATCGAGGAATGCCAAGGCTGCGCCCAGAGTGAGAGCAGTAGGGGGTTTATTAATTTTGGTATTTGTTAGTTGTGGGAGGAAAGTGTCTAAGTTGACAATCCTCCTGTGCCTGGGTTTTTGCCTGTTTAATTGATCTTTTCAGCGATGTTGCGGGGTATAAGCAAATGGTTTGTGTAAATATTTAAGTCCCGCCAATTAGCTCCCTGTCTGAGCAGAAATTGCAGAATCTAGCTAATGATGTGTAAAAACTGGGACTGGATTAACCAGATGCTCTTTTCATTGTAGGGGTGATTTTAATGAGAAATCTACCTTTAAAATAGTTGATGATTCCCTGAAGGAACAGCGGTTGGCTCCAAATATCCATGACTGTATCTTTTTGTCAAACTCCCTTGAAGGAGATGCGAAGGCCCTACATTATTTAGCGAAGCAGAGTTTGATAAATTAAAATGGAAGGTGTAATGCTGATATCCCCATAGCTAGAACTTTTGAACATGATAGTTGTTGTAGGCCAATTCATTATGTGTTTGGGCCAATTTACCATTTCCATTGAGTACAAAATCTCAAAGGACTTGCTGTTGGCCCTAGTGATCATTTTGCACTTAGTCTAGAATTTAAAGTCCCTTCTGTGTCCTGTGTTAATCTAACTATGTTACCAGAGGTAGTTTACCATTGAAGAATTCGGGTTATGATCACGGAAGACTCTCTCGAGGCCCTATCCACTATTAATTTTATGCCCCTAGACATGGAAATAAGTGATGGCGGGACTGGTTTGTATAGTAGATTGACGGGGCAGTTAGAAGCCCACTTTAAACCAAGGGCTGACCCTAAGAAGGGTCCTTCCCTAAGAAGGGAAGGACAATTAGTTTGACGATGACTGTAGGGTAGAAAGAAGAATGTTGAATAAATGTTGCCGTCATTTTAAACTAAATCCAACCAATGAAAGTATCAAAGACACATTGGAGGCTGTGTTAATACCATATCACAATATGTGTGCTTTCAAAAAAAGGGAACTTTATAAAGCAAACTGGGATGTGATAATAAACGCTACAGTAGAGAAGAATAGTAAACATTTTTGGCGATTGTTAAACTCAGATACTTTGGGCCCGATTAAGATGTCGGGTGGACTGCAACCAACCGACCGTCGGTTGCGGTCTGCCCGACATCTGCCCCTGCGGTCCGCTTGCCGCATTACGATGTGGCGGGCGGAGACATCGGGTGAATGGACTGTCCGCTGCTGTTTCGATGGGCTCAAGGAGCCCGTTGGAGCATAGGAAAGAATCACAATCCCATAATGACAGCGGAGCCAACCTCAGCTCCGCCGTCAGGATTATGATGTCAATTTCTGACAGCCTTTCCATGTCGGCCATTTGGACATGGAAAGGCTATCGGAAAGTGACTTTAGGGGCCTCTAGCAGGACCCCCTTCTCCCCTGGCGCACCGCTATGTGGCCTGGGGGGCACCTATGCCCCCTAAACATCCTGCACCATGTGGCAGGACCCAGTTTCTCAGAGCCCTTCCATAAGCAAACTAATATAATAGAGAATCTACTATGTATTTATAGTTTTCAAATTTCCAGGAGACTACAGTGGTGTAAAACAGGTGCACAGACTTCCAAAAAGTGACAATTTCTATATGACTTAATCTATTAATTTCACAAGCAGCTAATTTCGTAGGATCCAGGTATTCCCAAGAAGCAGCTGGGGGTACACAGACAAGCTTAATATAGTTAGAATTAAAGTGGAGGTAAAGATTCTGAAGAGAAGAGCAAATACAGCGAAGACAGTACCTTTTACCCAGACATAAGCTTGCCTTTCTCTGGGCTTGAAATACCTAGACGACTGAGAAAAGGTTCTTTGATGGAAAGCTCCAGATCCAGAGGAGGGCATGAAACTTACAAGAGTGGTTCTTGAAACATGCGAAAGTTGGATACTTTGCAGAAGATCTAAACCTTATGGAAAAAACAAGTCAAAAGCAGCCCATTAATAGTTCCAAGTTCAGAAGTAATACTATAATGCTAATCACAAACAGCATTCAGATGCTCTCAAAGGAATTTTATTTATCCATTTGGTTATTTATTTATTTATTTATTAGCAGTATTATTTAGTGTGTAACAAACCCAGGAGGATGACAGACCAGTTTACCACTAATCGCGCTGCTCGTCACAGGTTTCAAGAGTTATCAGTACATATGTCATAATGCACAGTAAAACATTGTGGTTACAAAATCACAGACAATGTATACAGTGCATGTTGTAAACTATGAAGGTGATCATTATGTATAATGCAGATATGTGTGGTAAAGTGACAGACTGATCTTAATTGTAAAGTGAGATGTCAAAAATATGATTGTAATATATAACAATGCAGGTGAATTTAACAAATTAACCCATATCACTATATTCCCTAGATTGCTAGTAATATCCCCAGAGGAAAATCTATAGGAATCTGTGAGATTTGGTGCATGCATGGACCCTTAAAACACAAAGGGGTAGTGGAACAACAGCTTTCTTCCTTTTTAGGTCTCGCGCCTAGCGGTGCACTGCGCAGCGCGAGACATTTAGTAGGTGAAAAAGGGGATTCAGCACTGACCTAGGAATCGCACGCGCTCGTGCGTGTGCGATTCCTTATGTGCTACCCCATAGGCCGTTTCGTGCGTCTTTGTCTAAAAGACTGCACACAATTGGCCAAAGGCGGGCGCACCAAGTGCGTAATAGACACCAATAGGCCATGGGCGGAGCAATGCTCCTCCCATGGCCTTTTGGTGTCTAGCGCGTAATAGACCCCAATAGGCCATGTGGAAGTCCTGGTTTGCCGAGTGTTGCTTATGGAACCCGGTAGCGTGACATCGGTGTGGTGCTGACGGATAGAGAGCAGACGGCCTCCTGCGAGTGAGGTGACAGCTGCAGATCTGCGCTCGAGACAGTGGGGAGTTGGGCTGTGTAATGTGCCTTTTTGCTGAAATCCATGTAATTCTTTCCTCATAGTTACCCATGCCTGCCCCCCCCTTACCCCACCCAGGATTGGGGGTTGGACAGTAAAGCGGAGGTTGTATTCTTTGCTTGTTTCGCTGTACGGTTTATTCAGTGGAATGCGCAGATGTGGACTCTCCTCCCTAATTTAGCGGTAGTAACAGAGGCACGCTTTGACTTGGGGCTTGGAGTGGAGTATAAATGAACCGTCTCCCCAGCCCCCAAAACAACCAGTGGTAGAGGATCACCCCCCCCCCCCCCAACTGCTTGCCCCCGCGCGAACTGCATAGTGTAATAATGTGCGAGGGGCGTGTGTGTGTGTTGGGGTGGGGGAGGTCGGGTTGGTGCCGTGCTTGTGATCGCTGCTCACGTGTATAATTACCCTGCTATGTTGCGTCGTATTTGTATAGCGCTGTGATGCTTGTGGGCGGTGCAAGCGCTATATAACAACACTCAATCAGATAATTTAAAAAAAAAAGTGGGGATTATGATCATCCATGTGCACCCTTCGCCTCCGATAACATACATGCCCACCGCCTTTGACCTCACTGGGGTCGGGTCGCCCTACAAATTCTTCTGACGTTGCCTCGCTTGGGGGCTCCAGAGTTTGGCGGGGGTGGAGTGCGTGGCTGTGCGGGCAGGCACTGCTGCTTCCTTCCTTCACCTGTCCTAGTGTGCCCTGATGGAAACTATCAGCAGCCTCGCCACCTCACGTCCCCTCTCCTCTGCCTGCAGGCGCTGTCACACGGCAGTAAACGGTAGCACAGTACCACGGGCACCTCCCATGTTTGCAACTGTGAGGAGCCTTCACGGGGCGGCTGGCTCCTCCCAGGTAATTGGTTTTTCCACAAGAACCTCATTCATGCCGCTGGTCATTATAAAATAGTCAAAAGCAGCATATGTATTAAAAATACGGGACATTTGCCATTTGCTCTCCTACAGCTTCTAAACATACGTTTCATCAAATAGTAAGCTATTTCTCATAAATGTGTCCAAATCTTCAGCTTAAAATACAAACCCCCCAATTTGAATGAGGTCAGCGAGCCAGGCACTCATTTGGTTGCTTCCTCCGGCGGAATTCGGGAAACAATGTAGCAAAATGGGGACTTTCATACCTCAGTTCTCAATTAATTTGGCCGTCTCTCCATTTATCCATCCTTCCTTTCTCTATCCGTCCACCACTTCTCTCCTCTCATTCTCCCTTGTTTGTATTCTCCTGCAGGGGTACTTTTAACTTGCTTGAAGAGCAGTCTCTCCAATCTAAGTCAAAGGAGCCATAAACAAGTTGTTAAAGGTTTGTGTTACACTCACTGCCCAGTGGCCCTCACACCTGCTCAAGCTGCTACAGTGGGGGACTAATGATGCCCCTGAGGTTGTGCATTATGCATAGATTTGGAATTGCATGCCGGCCTGTGTTTTTTACACGTTTCTGCATTGCAAATGGCTTTGTGCAGTTAAAAGTTTATTTCACACAGTTGTTTGAGTTTTCACATATCGTTGAGCCGTTCGTGAAAGAGTTAATTTGACATAGTGGATTTTAAGTGAATCTGCGCCTTTCATAGAGGTATGTGCGTTTAAAGGCTGGTTCTTCATTTCGCATTTGTCATCTAGAATAAGCTTTGGGGGTAAAGGTGAGAGCATAAAAATCAAGAGGCGTAAAAGCTAATCAGTATTAGAAGACGTATTTTTGTGAGTTTGTGTATAATTAAAACAAACGAGGCCCATCGTGATTCCACGCTTATAGACAATCATTAAATATTATTTATTTCTTATTTGGTGTTTCATATTTTGTGAAGAAGACCGCCTTTTGTCCACATCAACGTGCCTTGCAGTACTACAGCGTAAAAGCAGTGGGTGCGGTTTGGTAGCTTGACATTATTTTCAGTGGTTTAGTACAGTACGGTCTGCTATTCAGCCAGCATTAGCATTGAGCACAGAGTATGATTTCAAATATACATATGATTCGGATTGTAATTGACAGCAGTGGGGCAGGTAGATGTCGGAGTTTAGTTGGGTAGGGCATTTTGCACGGGTAGAGTAACATTACATGTGGGCAGTTTGTAAAGCAGGACATAGCTAAAGTCTTCCTCTATGTTTTTAGTCAGTGCAGTGTTTCAGAGTCTTTTTGATAGTTAGAAGGTTGCCAGCACATTTCAGTTGTCAGCAGTCTTCTGAAACATAAGTACTTCAGCTGTGCCCTCATAAATAAAAGAATGCATCCCAGAGCACATGTCCTTGTGCAACAAAGGGTTTGCCTCCCCATTGTCTCTGGCCTTGGTTGGCACAATATCTCTGTCTATGAAAGGTGAGAACATTAAATGGGCTGTTGGTCAAAGTGCTACACAGCCTTATTTGGAGGTAGTATGGGGTTGTGCATCCAATCTAAGTATAGGCCCTAAACTTTGTTAATTAGAAATTTGATTCTGTGGTGGATGCTTCAACCAAAATGTTTTCTGATTAATGGAGTAACGAAGTCCAACTTATTGATTTTCTTGAGTAAATTTCATCAGTATTAAATATTGACTTCAAGGAATACTTTAACTGGTTTGTGAGTCATTAAGTGGCACTCATTGCAGATCCTTAAGTTAGTGGGCATGTCTCGACATTAGCACTATAGGTAAGATGCGGCGCTCAAAGTCTTTTAAGAGCTTGTGTGTCAGAGGTGGCCTCATCATGACCTTGTCTGTGGCAATAAGCGCCTTTTGCCTTAGAGATAGGGCGTTAATGGTCACTAATGGACCTCTCCCTGGGCACAAGACCAGTGTGTCTCTGCAGTCATGAACTGCCCAATCAGAGGTCATCACTCCCACAGAGAAGGGTAAGGGGTGCATGGACTAAGGTCTCCAGATCACAACTTTCCAGTTCAGTTTTTCCTTCTACAAAACATTGTTATGTGGGACTTTAGACCAATGAGTTCTATTAAGGTGACACGGACCATACCACTC
This sequence comes from Calotriton arnoldi, assembly GCA_963921515.1. NCBI lineage: Eukaryota > Metazoa > Chordata > Amphibia > Caudata > Salamandridae > Calotriton > Calotriton arnoldi. Next base: position 2,143,254 of record CAWUFW010002395.1, on the reverse strand, counting down.
GGAATGCATGGGGTTCCTTACACTTATGCAAAAGTCCAGAACTGGAGTTTTGAGTCCCCGATGACGTGTAATATTTAGTAGGGGGGTGGGCTGTTACGTGGACTTATCTCCTGACTCCAAAGGCACCGCTTCACACATATCCCCTTCACACATATCCCTTAGTCGCCTTCATCTCGGTGTCTTCTATTCCCCCTTCCCCTCCTCTGTTAGAGAGCGCCACAGACTCCGGAAGCATAGAAGGGGACGTCTAGCATTGCCAAACGTGGGGGCATATTAGCAAGACCCACGTTAAAATTATCGCCGTTTTAGCGGCAGGAAACTGCCGCTAAAGCGGCGATAATGGGCTTGCTAATATGCGTTCTAGAATTCCAATAGAAGTCCAGGTTAGATGTGCAGGACATCTAACCTGGGCTTCTATTGGAATTCCATAATGCATATTAGCAAGCCCATTATCGCCGCTTTAGCGGCAGTTTCCTGCCGCTAAAACGGCGATAATTTTAACTTGGATCTTGCTAATATGCCCCGTGGTTCTGTGTTCCTATTCCCGCAGCGCTGAAGGCTGGGTACTAATGCTACAACACTGTTACCATGACCCCATACCTCTCTTGACTCACACAACACAGCTCACAAGAGACAACCTCACCATCTCCCTCTCTAAGATCATATGTCAGCTCTCAGGAGGCAAGTCCTCCAGCCCTCCCTGTAAGAGCACAGCCCAGCTCACAGGGCACGAGTCCTCCATTCCCCCCTGAAATAACATTCCACACAACTCACAGGAGACAAGAGCTCCATCTCTATATCGAAAACTACTCCCAGCTCACAGGAGAGGAGTGCCTGATACCGGATTGAACAAGCATTTGCAAAGCAATACGTCTCGCCTTTACGCGAGTTTAAGCTATTGGCATTGTAAATGACAATGCCTTTCTATTTATTTTTAAAAACCAAATCATAAATAAAAGGCATTGTCATTTACAATGCCAATAGCTCAAACTCAAGTAAATGCGAGACCTATCGCAATGCAAATGCTTGTTTATGGTGTCACAGGAAGGAGCTATCCTCATGGTTCGTGGTATGGTGTTCCAGACTCTAGAGGCACTCATAAAGAAGATGTTTTTAATGCCTTTGTGTTCTTGGAGGAGGGTATTTCAAAAAGCAGACTGTCCACACTGCAAAGTTGGTGTGGGCCCAAGAGAAGGCTTGTTTCTGGAAAAGATGGTAGAGGGTTCTGAGTGGTTGTTCATACACGTAATTCAGGCTATTTCAAAGACACTTCTTGCCTAAATGGGGGGAGGGGCATGTCAGTGTCATTAGAATAGGAGATATATAGCCACATTTTCTTGAGCTAGTGACGAGCGTAGCTGTCGCTTTGAAAGAGGCTTTATGTAGTTTTGGAGTATCTACAAGTAGTGTTTTTATAAGTTACCCTTGAAAACAATAAACAACAAATTACTATTTTTTAATCATCTGTGGTAAAGGTTTTAATACTTGGGATGACCCAAAGCTGATAATGTGCACCCTAAGTCATTGAGTTAATGTGTGCTTGTAGGTACAGATTCTTGTCCATGAAGTATTCTAGGGATCTGGTACAGCCCCAATGGCACGGGGGCAGTATAATATAGCTATCTTGTTGAGCCAAGCCGGGGCGGGGATCATAAGAAATTCTGTTTTGATTGCGTTTCGCTTTAAATGATGAATCATGATCTAGGACTAAATGTAAGCCTCTATTTTGGCTACAACTACCAAGTCTTTAGGACAATATGTTTTCAGGTGTAGCTGGATATTTTGTGTGTAGAAGTGATATAAGACATTTGAGTGTTTGCGAGAGGAGGCTTTTGGTTCCATTAAAGTTTGAAAATAGTAGGAGATGGGCTAGACCTACACCTTGGTGAAGCATTGAGTTGTCGGAAAGTGAGTTTACGAATTTCATTTGCTGACATTGGATTTCAAGGAATGACAAGAACCAACTGAGTACTGAGCTGTTTCTCCCTATTTTATCCTCATGAATATCGGTACAGAGGTGATACAGCTATTATTTAAGAAATATTTGCATATTAACATGAATCTTTTGTAATCGAAACAATAATGCTGTGATCCACCGAACTTTGTTTTCCAGGCCCATGCCAAACTATGCCCTCAACTAGGCCTCGACTCATCTTGTATTTGCAAAGCTGATCCTAATGTTCATCATGTGTTTATATTTGTCATTGACACAGCACGCAGCATAATGACTACTGTTTGTTTTGTAATGACTTTGTTTTCGACGAACTCCAGAGTAAGCGGTTAGATACTTTTCTTCTTTCTGCTCGCTCACTCCAGACTATTCATCTATGAGTCTTTCCACTGTTTATGTAACCAGGTTTGTGCCGACACCCACAATGACATTAGATCAAAAGGGACTCATAATTAATCATTTAGTGGGGTAGTGCTAGGATGGCGGGATTATAAATAGTTCAGATTTTCAAGATCTGCTTTTACTTTTTCTGCATGGATTTGTTTTAGACAGCCTGGAACTGTACCCTGTGGCAGGCAAGGTTTGAATATGTTAAGCCAGCAGAGAGTACTCAAATAGCTTATTTGGTAAATGTAAATGGTAATGGTTCTGAAAAAGGGGAAGATGGTGTTAGCTATGCTTTTGAGGATTTCTGTGCATGTGACTTCTTTAAAAGATGACCAAGTTCTATTAGCTGCTGCAGCAATACTCTTAAGCCACTGGTGAGTCCTATCTTTTTCACTTTAGCCTCGAAAATGGTGATAAACTCCTTCCATTTTTCTTTGGCTATATCAGTGCACCTCTTCAGAGGGGATGGGTAAATGTCATAACTATTTCTAAAATGTTTTCAGCTAGTTTTCAACTATGTTAATCTTTGTCAATCTGTTTTCAAGTAAAATGAAACATGGCTTCTAAACTATGCTGTTTGTAATTGCTTGCATCTGTTTTGACAGGGTCTTAGAGATAGATTTTTGGTGCTGTGTACACTCTGAGGCAGTGAGAGTTCTCCTTTCCTCATTCAGATGCTTCAAGTGCCAACTTTTTAATTTTAGTGTTTTGGGGCTACTTTGTCTATAAATACTGTCATCATCTCCATAAACTGATCTGCGAGCCAATTGACCTACTGATCCCATGGGATGGATTGTAGGGAGAAGGCCATTTTCTCTGCTGAGGTGCCAGGATCAATGCTTCTAATATCTCTGACCGACTGTTCGTCTGTTCTGTTTTGGGATGGTCTGTGTTCATCACTTTGTAGGAAGGAAGCAAGAAGGGTGGTAAGGGAAGTTTTAAAGCGAAGTCTACTGGGATTGATGTCTAAATCTTAAATATTCCTTCCTTTAATAAATATTTGGAAAAGTGACTATTATAAAATTACATTTTCCCTGCCTGAAGCTCTAGGAGCCTAATTGCAAAAGCAGCTGCCCCACTAGTGCTTGACTTTAATGAGGTGTGAGAACTGCTCCCAGAGCAGAGACAATCCTTAGGCCTTTTGAAAGGATGGGGTGGGTGTGGGGCATGGGATACCAATCAGCTCAGGAAGGGCAGGTGGGGAGGCTCCATGAACATTACTAACTTGAAAGGGACAGAGGTGAGGCCCACCCATTCATAGTTAAGTGTGAGGAGAAACCTGGGAGGTGGAAGCTCTTTGATCCCAGGACAGACTCTAGTCAGTCTGGCACCATCCAAGTAGGAAGGAGAGCTGGTTTCAGAACTAGTTTGGTGTAGCCTAGGAGGAGGGGACTGCTAATTTTCCTAGGCACACCCCCTTGATCCGCACACACTCCCAACATCTTACACAAGACCCGGGAGGCATGGGAGGAGGATATGCCTGACATGACAGATGATGACTGGACTGAGGCCCTCGCTAGCCCTCGAGGTGCCGCTAGCTCCACACGATATCGCCTCATTCAATTTAAATATCTCCATTGAGCATACTTCACCCGCGCCCGCCTCTATAAGATGGGTACGATTCAGTCCCCTATGTGTCTTAGATGCGGGAAAGAGGAGGGGACCTTTTTTCACAATGTGTGGAGCTGCGGGCGCTGCAGCCATTTTGGTGGTACATTGTGGCCTGTCTAGGCCGGGTTCTCTCGTGAAGCCTCCCACTGAACCCCAAACTGTTCTTGCTCCATAGCACGGAGGAGATTGGTGGTAATCGCTACAAACAGCACCTCTTGTTCCTGGACCTCACACTTGCCAAGAGGGATATTGCACAACGGTGGAAGGACATATCTCTGCCAACAATAGGCGGATGGAGGGTGGCAACGGGCAGATGCATGGGGCAGAAGTTGCAGTCTTTCAGGCCCGCCGCTGCCCACAAAAACACAGGAAAATTTGGTCTTGCTGGGCGACATACAGGGGCATAGACTTACCACCCTACCATCATCGGAACCCCCCTGAAACCCGGTCCATACTTTTTCCCGACTCCTAGTTGTGCTGCTTTGTCGTCTTCATGTACACACTTAGACATGTCTCGTTCAGTGAAATGCGCGATAACCTGTGCCAAGTTTTGGGTTCTAGTTTTTGGGCCTGCAGTTTCACAGGCTAGCCTGTTGTGTAAAAGAAATATACAGCACTCTTACTCGAAATGTATCCGTGATGTATGCTTTGGGCATTGCCCGCCATGTACCACTAAACTCAATCAAATCTGTTTTAAAAATAAGAAATTCTCCTAGGCACAACCCTGGGTGGGCTCCTCCTCTCCTGCCCTGGCAAGGGGTATCTAACATCTTTGATTCCATTGGAACAGCGGATTTGAGGCTAGCTTGCAGTAAAGCAAACAGTATGTGCTGCAAAAGTGCTTAGGGTTGCCCCAGATAACATTTTCCTCATTGACTGGGGAGTGTCCAGGAGTCACCACACCCACTGGCTCTTAACTATACAGAAGTGGACCTCGCCACCAGCTCCTCAGAACACTCTCTGGACCTGAAGAAGAACAAAAGAGGACTCAACTTGCTGTTTGAGACTTGTGTGGAGACCTGAAGGGCTGGACCTGACCCACTAGTTTCCTGGACTAAGAAGTGGTCTCCAAGAGTCACTTGTCTGACCTGCGGTGTGGCTACAGGGACACAACATGCTGCATAAGGCTATTTCTTCCTGAAGTGTCCAGCTGACCATCAGCAACTGTAACTGGACTGGACCCTGCTGGGGCCTCTGATGTAGTGAGTCCTGCCTCCTCTGAGTTCTGTCCCTGAGGTCCTGAGAGACCTAGAAGTACAGAAGAGAAGAGGAGCTGCTTCAAAAACTGAAAGGTTGGCTCTTTCAAAACATTTGGACTGCCAAGACTTACGGAGCATCAGCTGGGTTTCACGGCAAAGGTATCTGACTTTGATACAAATTCATCTGCTTCAGGGTAGCCCCTCTAGGATTCGGAGCTCCATAAAAAATGCTAGGCCAAAAAGTAGAAATCTTGACCAGGCAAAAAGCAAAAAGCATCCTCTGAATGTGAGTACTTCATCAGCCATGAAATGTGACTTTCATTTCTCTATTTTTATAATTTAGATTGGACTTTTTATTATGTTATCGCTCTGACTTTTTAACTGTTTTGGCACTTCGAAGTGCCTAAAACATTTTCTTTAAGTTAAGCCTGTTTACTCTGTGCCACAGCTACCAGGGTTTGAGCCCAGGTTTAAATTACTCAAATCTTTGCCTGGACCTAACAGGATAGTGCCTTTGTTGCTTGTAGCGGACTACCATCCACCCCAATTATCAAATAACTTTCTTACATTTAGCAAACAGCCTACTCAAATAGACATTTTTGAATGTTCCAGTTTCCCTATCACAAAGATACCAGCAAAACTTCCAAAATGTCTTCCCATATACTAAGATCGTAGTTTTACTGAGATTAATCATTAGTTTTTCTTTGCAGACCTTCAGGCTTCAAATCTAATGAAACAAGATCATCTGGAAATAGAAGGCAGTGGACAAGAAAACATTTTTTGGGAGGAAAGGAAATAGTGTTACTAATTACATTTGGGAGATCATAACTAAATAAATTAAATAATAAGTGTGTTAAAAGGCATCCTTGCTTAAGGCCATTTTTGGTACTAAATGTATTTGTTAAGCGCCCACTTGATAATTCTAGCTTCACCCAAGAGTCACTGCGTAACATTTACAAGTGGAATTTTTAAGGCTCTTACTTTCATCCATAGAAGACCTCGACCTATTGAGTCAAAAGTAGATTTGAAGACCCAAAACAACTAAAAAAGAATATATTTTGCCATAAGATCTAACATTGATCCATCTCAGGATTACTGATCTAGAAGCCTGCTTGTTTCACCAGAATTATTTTCTCATCAACAGTTCAGTCCTCAATCTATTCAACAAATATTTTGAGAAGAAACTAATCTGTATAATGATGTATCATTCTTATCGCTATTTTTACATTTCTAAAAAAATGTTTTAGAATTGCACCATGGCAAAAGGATGGAATTATAACATATTGCAAAATCCATCTAACAAAAAGGACACATGACAATGGACCCTGAATTCAGATTGAAAATGGGTTGGATCTTGGATCCAGAGTGGGCAAGAAATAAGCTGCAATGGAATGCCGAGTGGTGTGGTCTGAGGTGCGTATCAGAGAAAGTGTCAACCTTGCTTGGCCAGGGTTGGAAAGGGACTATAGAATGGGCCTGGGAGCAAGGCAAAGTGTGCATTGAGAGGGGCATGAAGACTGGACTCAGACTCCAAAGATGTCACAGACCATTCCAGAAATGTGTGACTAAGGCTAGTGAAAGTTCCAGAGAGTGCTTTGTCTGGGTCAGGGTGCTAACCCAGAATCCGGGTAGGCCAAGGTATATGAGTGGGTGCGGAGATACTACTTGTTATGTCTTGATAGCTATCCATGTCTCAAACAAGTTGCGGGATGAGATAGAAAAGGTGGGGTCCAAAGTGCAAAATAAGTCTGAGCTTATCATGAACTGAAAAATTCAGTATGAATAGCAGGTCTTTTATTTGAGGCTCCAGGGAACGTATGGGGTGGGTTGTGTGATCTAGAGCAGGACTCAGGGGAGGAAGGTCAATAGTGAAGTCATGTTATGTTCTGGAATGTCACTGTATTTCACCTCTGAAGGTAAGTTAAATATACCTGATCCTGGACATTCTGATGCTCGTTGGATACAAGATATCAAATGAGGGTGGGTGATAGGATGCTGAACTACAGTTCAGCCAGCAGAATGCTGAATGAACGAGGGAGGAACAGGTTACTGAAGCAAATGAGAGGGATTAAAAGAAAATAGTATGCATATCAATCATTTTAAGGGGGGCATAAACATAAAATAAAAAGTTAAAGCCCTGCATACTGGTGTTGGGTTCAAGAGTGTCAGGGAATTTATGGGTGGAACCCCAACTCTTGGCATTGTATTGTAGCATTTTTATGGCTCTTATTTTCCTTATGTAGGGCACACATATATAGCAAGCTACAATGTGTAGGGTGTGTGGTTGGAAGAATATTATTTTTCTTTTAAGCCTATGTGAAAAGAGTTTTCATGCTGTGCGAGATGACCAACAAGATGCAGTTATCGTGCTAATATGAGAGTCAGACGTGTAAATTATATTTGTGACAAGGACCAAAACATATAGGCAGGTGCACAGCACCATCTTAGCCATTGGAGCAGCAGGATGATGTGCACATGCAAACTAAAAAGGGGGGTAATCAGATGAGGCCCAGTAACATGCACCAGGCAAAGATGGTGTTGAATGAATAAAAGTATGCCAAAAGGGCAGGAATGGGAACTGGTGAATGCTAGACCGGACATCCTTGGCGTGGTATTTGTCCAAACCTTTTGCCTTCGCCCCTCCTATTAGCTGAATTCGTTTTTGTTGGCTTTAAGACTGTGCGCTGTACCAAAGCAAAAGTGCTTGTGGTTTCTCATTAAAACAGGATAAAATTGGCCTACAACTAATTGGCACCTTTAATTTAAAGTAAATGGTACATACAATAGTACATGTACCCAGGGACTGCAAATTAAATCCTGCTAGTGGGCCTGCAGCACTCATTGTGCTATCCACTAAAGTATCAGGCCTGCCAATACAGCTTGTGGTGCAGTTTTAATCTGCCATTTTGTTCTGGCAAAATAAGCCAGGCCTAAACCTTCATTTTTATTACTTGTAAGTCACCACTAAGTTAGACCCTTAACGCTCATAAGGCAGGGTGCTTTGAATTTAAAATGTAGGACATATGTGTTTAAGATTTACATGTCCTGGCTTAAAAAATTCCTACACTTGTTTTGTTTCTCCCATTGACTAACACTGGATTACCTTATTACATTTAATAAGTGCTAGCTTTAGCTTAGGAGCAGATAGAGATATGCTGTTTACACTCAAATAATGTAATGTAAAATCCTCTTTAATAGTGAAGTCAGAGTTTAAGTTACAATTTGGAAAATGCAACTTTTAAAAAGTTGCCATTTTTTTGTCCCAACCAAATGTGCCTGTCAGCCAGTGTCCTGGGTCACATGACTGTGAATGTCTCTGGTGGTGGGGTTTGTGAATTGCTTCCAGACAGTGACACATAGGAGGCTTATGTGTGGAAATAATGGGACATCCTGACAGGATGACTGGGAAGGAGTTGCGCCTAGCTCCACTTACACTTCAAAGGGCCTTGCATGCTGCTCCCACAAATGTACCTGACACCAGGCCTGGCCTGCCTTTTTTCACCCCAGACAGTTTGGAGCCTTGACAAGGCTTAAAGAGGAAGAAGTTTCCAGACCCAGTTGTGGGGTTAGGGCAGGGTGTCCTCACACACAAAGAAGCTGGCACCTGGTATAAATATTGGTCCTTCAGAGCCACTCATTAGAACACTTCTGAACTTCTGGAAAATTCTGAAGAAGGACTGTCCTGCTGCCAGAGGACTGCCCTTCTGTTTGAGGGACTGCCTCCCTGGCTGAGAAGGAAGATTGGACCTTCTCAAGATCCGAGGCTACTTAGAGTGATTCCAAAGGTCAGTTGGCTGGCCTCCTGTGTGAGCTACAGGGACACAAGCTTCAGAGGTCTCCCTGCAGCTGCCCAGCTGATCTGCTGCAACTGGACCTGATTGGACTAGCAACTGGACCTGCCTGAGTCCTGCTACTGGCCTCTGCTGGAGTCCTGATGCCCAAGAAGTCCCACCAGGTCCTGGACCCTTGGTTGGCATCAGTGTAAGCTTCTGCTGCAAACAAAGGTGAAAATTCTGAACTATGGGCTTTTTGCAAACGTGAACAGGCCCATTTGGACCAAGAATTTGACACTCCTAATTACCGCCAATGGTAACCTCTGGTAAAACCTGCTCTTCATGCCGACAATGACTGTCCTGGTGATCGGAAATGCGAGACCTGCACTTCGAACTACAGCAAAGACAGCTGCAATGACCGCCAATGTGGAGCTACAGCAACGACTTTTCCATGACGCTCGACCAGCTCTTCACACTACAGCAGCGACCACGCATGACACCCGACCTGCTCTTTGCACTAAAGTGATGACCGTCCACAGTGCTCAGCCTTCTTATTGTGGCCTCCTCCAACGCAAACTGAACTTTTTGCGCCAAACTTAAAAGTTGACTTTTCAGCAGGACTAACATTGGTCCCTGTATCCGGCGCACACTCCATCGCGGTCAGCCTAAACTTGTAACTTTTCCCCGATCTAGCGAGGTCAGATGACTGCGAGTGGCGCTTTTGTGCTTTTAGGCAATATTTCCACTTAAGACTTTAAAATTGAATATCTCCGGTTCTACTTATTGGACTTTTATCGTTCTGGTATCATTTTATTTATTAAAACACACTCTATTTTTGTACACTGTTTGGGATGTTTCTTGTGTTGTGTTTTCATTTTATAACTGTTTGTGTGCTGCATAAATACTTTCCATATTGCCTCTAAGTTAAGCCTGACTGGTTTTGTGCCAGGCTACCAGAGAGTTAAGCACAGGTTAATTTAGTGACTTTTTGAGGTTCACCGTGACAAGGATTGTGGTTGTTACACCCTAAACAACCAATAACCCAAATTCTTAGAGACATGAGCAGCTGTCATGCAACTTTTTTTTTTAAAGTCAAGGATGCTGTCTACTGCTGAACAAATACACCCCATGAATGAGTCTGGCAGCCTGATTAAAAGCTACACAATCTTTTAAAGGCCCAGACTCCACCTACTTCTCCTAGGCTGAAGAAAGCCAAACATTTGAGCAAGGTCTCAAACTCAAAGCCACTCTCAAGCATCCAAAGGCTGCCAAAGGATGATCGTAACTATTCAGGTGAGCCATAGTTTGGTTTTGGTTCAGAACCTAGGCAGATTTGCACCCTGCACATGCAGAGACTAAGCACTTGGTAGGTTGCTTCCCTAACACTGAAAGTGCAAATTGGCCTGCCTCGTGTTATACTTCTGTTATTACCCTTAATGCGAGTCCAATACTGTGTTTAGATCACAGAGACTATTACACTTTCTACTTTACATAAAGACGTATGCTCCTGACCCTCTAGAATTTTCTCCCAGACTTCCACTTTTATTATTAGTAGTGAATGACATTTCAGGGTATAAAAAAGACAATGTGGTGAAAGAAGACTTTCACTGCTACGTTTGTTTCAGCTTAGAATGCAGTATGGGGTAGATATGGTAGTTCTCCTCTTGTTGAATCGTAGCCCAGCTCTCCTCTGACCGAGGTGCCTTACCAAAACACCTTTTATATAAGTCAACACAATTAACTTTACATCTGATCTCCTCTTTCTGCCTGTTGGACTTGGCCCTTTTGCCCTGAATTTTTTCGCTTGTGTAACAATAAAATATGGTGTGTCTGAACAGAACATAACAAATGCTGTGTAATATGGTACACACTGTTAACGCCGCCATTTTAGAAAAGCACTGTGGAAAAATGTCACTGTTAAAATGGACGCCATGCCTGCCTGCCCATGTGACGCCTGACTGAGGTGGGGTGGCAGCCTAGTGGTTTGTCCCCCAGCGCCCCCTGCTTTTGGAGGGAAGCGTCGCACCGAGGGTGCTCTACTCCTCCCCCTGAACCAGTTAGAACCGGTTCCGGAGAGAACCTTCTAAGCTGCCATGTGAGGAGACTGAGGCAGTGCAGAGCCTGGACTGAAGGGGAAGGGACCTTCTGCCAGGGGAGACCGCCACATTGGGCCTGTGTGCTGGCCCCTGTGCCCATCTGCACCACTCCACCGTCCCCAGGGCCAGTGAGAGCCCCTTACTGGAGTGTAGACTTCCATGACAGGAGGAGTACCACGTTATGGGGGATGACTGCTCCCAGGAGCTGCGGTCCTGTTCCGATGAGTACCCACTGCCCGTTGATCTGACCTAGTATTGTTGACTGCTCTACTACTGCCCTGAATCTAGCGCCCGGGGAGCGCTATACCTGCGGTGCCGGAAGGGAGGACCCTGGAGGTGGGAGCACTGCCTGTGCCTGCCTGCAGGAAGAGGAGGGCTGAAGCCTGCACCCTAGCGCTGTGCCCTGGAGTCTGGAGAGCGCTGTAACCCCCCTGAAGACACCGTCTGCAAAGCGCTGTGGGGGACTGTGTAGCGCTAAGAAGTGGAGCGCTGCTCGTGTGCTGCAGGAGAGCCGATTCCTCCAAGTGGCGGGGGCCCCCCCGCGGGTGTGCTTATACTAGGAGGGAGCCTACCCCTCTGTGAGGAAAAGAGGTGTGTGGCTGAAGAAACGGGTGCCCACCCCGTAATTGCCTGCTTCGAGGCAGCGGGTGCCTACCCCGAAACTTGTCCTTGTTGGAAGGCGGGAGCCCACCCCGCGCTTCTAACGTGCCCAGGATCACCGCCGCGGCCGTGAGGGGAAGCGCTGACAAGGAGACGTGCGTGTGGCCAGGACAAGGAGAGCGGCTGATGTGGAAGTGCAGCGGGAGCCTACCCCGTGCCTTCCTGCCTGGTGAGAACCCGAACGGGAGCCCACCCCGCACTACGGGAGCTGAAAAGGGCCGCCGCTCTGCCTGCGGCGACCCGGAAGAAGACAGACCTCGGCCGAGGTCTGCGGGAAGTAGGTGGGGGCTCCCCTGAGCGGAGGAGAGCCCCGCGTGAGGAGAGGCGCCGGAAGAGGAATCCAGGCGGGAGCCCACCCCGCGCTGGCCAACGCCGCCGGAGACTTCGCTCCGGAAGACGGGAGAAGCGCCGGTGTTGGCGGGGCTCTCGTGAGGAGAGGAGAGCCCCGCGTGTGAAGAGAGGCCAGCGGCTGAGTGGAGCATCAGCCGCCTACCGAGGGAGGCCGTCGGGAGCCTCGCAGGCGCCGCCGGAGTAGTGTGGAGCCTCGCCGGCTCCAGGACCAAGTCCCGGTTCCCAGGAAGGGCACCGGGTGAAGAGTGAGTGCCACCTGAAGCAGCGCGACGCCTGCAGGAGAGCCGGTGAGTGGGGCCAAGTCTGCTGGTGGTTGGGGGTGACGTCGGGGCACATTGTCGGTGCCCACCTCCCCCTTGTTGCTCAGAGGGCACCGGTGTGCCCGCGCTGACTTCACAGCTGCCCCGTATAACAGTGGGCAGCTGCAACGTGTTGGGGCATAACTTTACACCCCGAGTCCCGGAGGGGGGCTCGTAGAGAATTGCGGGTGCCAGGAGGGCCTCCAGGAGGGCCCGTGTGGACGTCCTGCACAGCTGCCCCGCCTGCCAGTGGGCAGCTGCCTTGAAGGAACCAGTAGCAGCAGGGAGGGGGCTACGGGGCACATTGCCGGTGCCCGCCCCGGTGTCGGGCGAATCCGTACAGCTGCCCCGTCTGACAGTGGGCAGCTGCGACGTAGGAGGCGCTTTAGGCTTAGGGGGCCCCCGACGCACCGGAAGTGCCAGTGACCCTTGTGGACACCCAGCGGCACCGCAGTAGCGAGTCGCTGCAACGATTGGGCATATTTACCCTGCCCTTGACTTGGTCGGGGGTGGTGTCGGGGCACATTGTCGGTGCCCGCCTTCCCCCTGTGTTGCACTGTCTTTACAGCTGCCCCGGATAACAGTGGGCAGCTGCAACGTTGAGGGACATTGTCTTGCCAGGGGCCCGGGAGTCGGGCTCCCCTGTGTGAAGTGGCGCGCAGGCTAATCTGCAGCGAGGGGTTATGCCAGGCTTGTCAGGCCTTTACTAAATTGAATAGGGGCCTAAGCACAACTGCTGTATGATTTACCTGCATTATGACTTTCACCAAATTGAATGTACCTACCTGAATTGAACCTGATTCATCCCATGCTTTTGTTGATGCTGGCAGCGGCCCGATTGGCGCTGCCCTGTACATAGTCCCCACTGTTTTATGTATACCGGGTGCCGGTTGGCGCCGTGTTACCGCTGTGGTTTACCATCTGCTAGGCTGTTGCCCAATACAGATGCTATTTTTCTTACTCCAACTGGTGTGGTCTCCGTTTGTAGTGTGCCTGGTGTGTCGCCTGTGTGTGCTGCGCGGATGCTTTACACAATTCCTCCGGAGTTTGGCCTGCCCGCTCTGCACCACGCTACCCCGTTTCCAACATTGGTGCTCAGCGGTGGGATAGGACTTGTGTTTGCGCAGTACCACAGCGGCAACTGGTTGCTCTACAAAGGGTGCACCTGAGAGTAATCACAGATGTGGGGACTGTTTACCTGATTGTACTTGCCTCCTAAAAGTGTTGTTTTGGGGATTGTGTCTCCCTGTTGCACTGTGGGTGGTGTATCCCGAGGGTGTCTCACCAGGATGGGGTTAACCTATGACGAGGATTGCCTGGGGGAGTACACTGAGCAGGAGGTGATGGACTTCTGCAGGGATAGAGGGATACCCACAGTAGGCAACACCCGCAGGAAGTTGTTCCTCTATGAGGCCCTGAAGAGGGGGGAACCCTTAGAGCCCCACGGGGACCTTTCCGATTACCCCTCTGCATATTTAAGGGATGGATTTGGTAGAGACCGTGAGGAGGACTCTGAGAGTGAGAGGTCCCAGTCCATAACCCTGGAGGGTGGTGACTTTGAGGAGGAAGAGGATGTGAGGGCAGAGACACCGGTAGCGAAGGAGGACACCATAGACAGGGAGTCCCATGCTGGGTCCAGCCCCTGGGGCACCGCCCCACCCCTTTCCCTGTCCCCAGAAGAGTGGGTAGATAGGAGGGAAGAAAGGGAGTATCAGCTGGCGCTGGAAAGGCTCAGAGTGGAGCTAGCGCAGCTGAGGGTTGAGGAAAAAAGGCTAGAGACTGAAAGGGTCCTAGCACAGGAGAGGATGGCTAAGGCGGAGAGGGCCTTCGCCAGGGAGAGACTAGCTCAGGTGGGTAGGTTGTCCCCTGAGAGTGGTGTCTGTGGTCTGGATTCACCAGTGAGGGTGGGATCCAGTGGTGGCAGCGAGAGTGAAGCCAGTGCAGGAAGTCCCACTCCCAGAGCCCGGGAGATGGTGCCTGATCCCCAGAAGGAGGGGGGCAGGTTGGAGTTCTAGGGGCGGGAAGAAACTGTCCCGTCAGTCTTGGGGGAGTATGTGGACGTGTGTTGGACTGCACTGGAGGAGTGGATGGTGGGTGGCGCGGTGACAGATGGGGAAGAGCTGTTCCGCCTGATTATCAGGGAGCATGTGCTCAAGAGTTGTTTTCCCGGGTTGCGCCACCACCTGTTGCAGTGTGGGCTCTCCGACCCCAGGGAGCTTGCACGGGAGGCAGACCTTTGGGTGAGGGCCAGAGAGTCTGAGAGGGCAGTGGGGAGTGGTCCTGAAGGGAGTGGTGCAGGGATCTTCCAACCCAGCGAGGTGGGAGAGGTGGAGAATCGCCCAGCTAGGTCCCAGGAAGGTGAGAAGGTTGTAGGGCCTCACATCCTATCCATAGGAAGGAGTGAGATGGGGAGGTGTCCCGAGGTGCCCCAACCGCAGTCTCAGGGCCTGGAGAGTTCCATAAGGGAACCCCAGGTTGGGAGCCTAGGCTGTCCCGATGGGCCGTCCAGGGAAGGGGATCCCCTAGCGTCAGGAGAACCCGGGGCGTCGGTAATCCGAGCTCCAGGGGTTCTGGGGTCTGCCCAGCCACAGGGTTTAGATCCTGGGCTGGGGTGCCAGGTTCAGGGGCTGCCTGACCTGGAGGGAGGGGCACTTGTAAGCAAGGTCCCTACCGGTTTCACTTCCAGGGGTACTTCTCCAGGTGGGAGGGTGCGGAACTCTGGAGGGGGTGCCGAGGGAGGAAGGACTCGCCTCTGGCACCGGCTCAGCCACAGGGCTTAGATCCTGGGTTGGGAGGCCAGGGGCAGGGATTGCCTGACCTGGCAGGAGGGACGTCTGTAACCAGTGTCCCTCCGGAACTGACTTCCAGGGGTACTTCTCCAGGTGGGAGGGTGCGGAACTCTGGAAGGGGGTGCAGGGGAGGAAGGACTCGCCTCTGGCACCGGCTCAGCCACAGGGCTTAGATCCTGGGTTGGGAGGCCAGGGGCAGGGATTGCTCTGACCTGGCAGGAGGGACGTCTGTAACCAGTGTCCCTCCGGAACTGACTTCCAGGGGTACTTCTCCAGGTGGGAGGGTGCGGAACTCTGGAAGGGGGTGCAGGGGAGGAAGGACTCGCCTCTGGCACCGGCTCAGCCACAGGGCTTAGATCCTGGGTTGGGAGGCCAGGGGCAGGGATTGCCTGACCTGGCAGGAGGGACGTCTGTAACCAGTGTCCCTCCGGAACTGACTCCCAGGGGTGCTTCTCCAGGTGGGAGGGTGCGGAACTCTGGGAGGGGGTGCAGAGGGAGGGAGGACTCGCCTCTGGCACCGGGGCAACCTAAGGGTTTAGACCCTGGGTTGGTGGATCGGATGCAGGGTCACGGCCCTGGGAGAGAGTGGTGTTCTGAGGGTGCCCCGCAGAGGAGGAGAGGGCGGAACCCCAGAAGGAGAGGTAGGGGGAGGAGAGCCTCGCCCCTACCTGGTGGACAGTGTGAGAGTGTGGTCCCTAGGTGGGAAGACCATTGGCAGTTTGGGACTGCACGGAGGAGGAGGAGAGTGGTCAACGGGTACTACGGGCCTGGGGCTACTGCCCCCACTCTGTGAGACAGCCAGGGCCAGAGACATCTGGATGGCCTAGGGCCCGGTCCTGGCTGCCGCCAACTAGGGAGCACCAGTGGGGTGGCCTAGTTGGGTCAAGAGGAGTTGAGAGAGGGAACCATCGGGTTCCAGAGTGGAGAAGAACCTGCGGGTGTTCCTGCAGTTGTGGGCCCGCGTCCAAGTTCTCTCGCCCTAAGCAGGGAAGCCCATCAAGGCATTGATCGGTCTACCCTGGCTTTTGGCTGGGAGGGGGTTGTGTTGGACTTGGCCCTTTTGCCCTGAATTTTTTCGCTTGTGTAACAATAAAATATGGTGTGTCTGAACAGAACATAACAAATGCTGTGTAATATGGTACACACTGTTAGCGCCGCCATTTTAGAAAAGCACTGTGGAAAAATGTCACTGTTAAAATGGACGCCATGCCTGCCTGCCCATGTGACGCCTGACTGAGGTGGGGTGGCAGCCTAGTGGTTTGTCCCCCAGCGCCCCCTGCTTTTGGAGGGAAGCGTCGCACCGAGGGTGCTCTACTCCTCCCCTGAACCAGTTAGAACCGGTTCCGGAGAGAACCTTCTAAGCTGCCATGTGAGGAGACTGAGGCAGTGCAGAGCCTGGACTGAAGGGGAAGGGACCTTCTGCCAGGGGAGACCGCCACATTGGGCCTGTGTGCTGGCCCCTGTGCCCATCTGCACCCCTCCACCGTCCCCAGGGCCAGTGAGAGCCCCTTACTGGAGTGTAGACTGCCATGACAGGAGGAGTACCACGTTATGGGGGATGACTGCTCCCAGGAGCTGCGGTCCTGTTCCGATGAGTACCCACTGCCCGTTGATCTGACCTAGTATTGTTGACTGCTCTACTACTGCCCTGAATCTAGCGCCCGGGGAGCGCTATACCTGCGGTGCCGGAAGGGAGGACCCTGGAGGTGGGAGCACTGCCTGTGCCTGCCTGCAGGAAGAGGAGGGCTGAAGCCTGCACCCTAGCGCTGTGCCCTGGAGTCCGGAGAGCGCTGTAACCCCCCTGAAGACACCGTCTGCAAAGCGCTGTGGGGGACTGTGTAGCGCTAAGAAGTGGAGCGCTGCTCGTGTGCTGCAGGAGAGCCGATTCCTCCAAGTGGCGGGGGCCCCCCCGCGGGTGTGCTTATACTAGGAGGGAGCCTACCCCTCTGTGAGGAAAAGAGGTGTGTGGCTGAAGAAACGGGTGCCCACCCCGTAATTGCCTGCTTCGAGGCAGCGGGTGCCTACCCCGAAACTTGTCCTTGTTGGAAGGCGGGAGCCCACCCCGCGCTTCTAACGTGCCCAGGATCACCGCCGCGGCCGTGAGGGGAAGCGCTGACAAGGAGACGTGCGTGTGGCCAGGACAAGGAGAGCGGCTGATGTGGAAGTGCAGCGGGAGCCTACCCCGTGCCTTCCTGCCTGGTGAGAACCCGAACGGGAGCCCACCCCGCACTACGGGAGCTGAAAAGGGCCGCCGCTCTGCCTGCGGTGACCCGGAAGAAGACAGACCTCGGCCGAGGTCTGCGGGAAGTAGGTGGGGGCTCCCCTGAGCGGAGGAGAGGCGCCGGAAGAGGAATCCAGGCGGGAGCCCACCCCGCGCTGGCCAACGCCGCCGGAGACTTCGCTCCGGAAGACGGGAGAAGCGCCGGTGTTGGCGGGGCTCTCGTGAGGAGAGGAGAGCCCCGCGGGTGAAGAGAGGCCAGCGGCTGAGTGGAGCATCAGCCGCCTACTGAGGGAGGCTGTCGGGAGCCTTGCAGGCGCCGCCGGAGTAGTGTGGAGCCTCGCCGGCTCCAGGACCAAGTCCCGGTTCCCAGGAAGGGCCCCGGGTGAAGAGTGAGTGCCACCTGAAGCAGCGCGACGCCTGCAGGAGAGCCGGTGAGTGGGGCCAAGTCTGCTGGTGGTTGGGGGTGACGTCGGGGCACATTGTCGGTGCCCACCTCCCCCCTTGTTGCTCAGAGGGCACCGGTGTGCCCGCGCTGACTTCACAGCTGCCCCGTATAACAGTGGGCAGCTGCAACGTGTTGGGGCATAACTTTACACCCCGAGTCCCGGAGGGGGGGGGGCTCGTAGAGAATTGCGGGTGCCAGGAGGGCCTCCAGGAGGGCCCGTGTGGACGTCCTGCACAGCTGCCCCGCCTGCCAGTGGGCAGCTGCCTTGAAGGAACCAGTAGCAGCAGGGAGGGGGCTACGGGGCACATTGCCGGTGCCCGCCCCCGGTGTCCGGCGAATCCGTACAGCTGCCCCGTCTGACAGTGGGCAGCTGCGACGTAGGAGGCGCTTTAGGCTTAGGGGGCCCCCGAGGCACCGGAAGTGCAAGTGACCCTTGTGGACACCCAGCGGCACCGCAGTAGCGAGTCGCTGCAACGATTGGGCATATTTACCCTGCCCTTGACTTGGTCGGGGGGGTGGTGTCGGGGCACATTGTCGGTGCCCGCCTTCCCCCCTGTGTTGCACTGTCTTTACAGCTGCCCCGGATAACAGTGGGCAGCTGCAACGTTGAGGGACATTGTCTTGCCAGGGGCCCGAGAGTCGGGCTCCCCTGTGTGAAGTGGCGCGCAGGCTAATCTGCAGCGAGGGGTTATGCCAGGCTTGTCAGGCCTTTACTAAATTGAATAGGGGCCTAAGCACAACTGCTGTATGATTTACCTGCATTATGACTTTCACCAAATTGAATGTACCTACCTGAATTGAACCTGATTCATCCCATGCTTTTGTTGATGCTGGCAGCGGCCCGATTGGCGCTGCCCTGTACATAGTCCCCACTGTTTTATGTATACCGGGTGCCGGTTGGCGCCGTGTTACCGCTGTGGTTTACCATCTGCTAGGCTGTTGCCCAATACAGATGCTATTTTTCTTACTCCAACTGGTGTGGTCTCCGTTTGTAGTGTGCCTGGTGTGTCGCCTGTGTGTGCTGCGCGGATGCTTTACACAATTCCTCCGGAGTTTGGCCTGCCCGCTCTGCACCACGCTACCCCGTTTCCAACACTGCCCCCCTCCCACTCTCCACATCTGCTAACACCAACTCTGCCCTTACCTCTAACAGGAAGCCTTTGATCTGAAACAATAGTGTCCAATAGGTGTCATTTCCAGTCCTAAACAACTTCTGACTCATCCTCTCTAAATGTCGGCCGCAGCCAGCAGAGTATGTTGATGGAGTCTGCTGGATACTACAGCTCAAGTCTGCCCTGATAGAGTAGAGCCTTCGCCAGCTTTGGTCATCCAAGAACTCTGGTCTTGGGCCCTGTTGGTACATTTCAGGGGGGAAACAAACTACCTCTTACTGTTCACAATGCATCACCGTAACCTTGGTGATTCCTGGGCACCTGGCTTTATCCTGGGAACCCTTCCCATTGTGAAGATGGGACCCGCAATCTGGCTTTGTCCTTAGAAGAAGCTTGGATCTGTGAACACGGGTTCATAGTGTAGCTCTTTATTCAATGTCCCATGGAAGATATTATTTCTTTTATTTTCGGTATTTCACAAACCACAGACTTACCTGAAAGGAGCACACATGAGGGGTTGGCAACAGAATTGTTGTTCTGTGCGTGCATGTGTTTATGAGAATAAATTGCAGAAACCACGGGTTCGGTATACGTAAATTGGAAAGCATCCAGCACGCCCTACAGTTTTTAGGTCTCGTCTGGTGTTAGCAGCGCGCATGCGCTGCTCTCGCCATGACGAGGGCCTTTTGGACTCGATACGGATTCCAAAGCGTGCACGCGGGGAGACAGAAGAGACAGAAGATGTGCACGCGGGGATTGGATGCTTTACTGGCGGCGTGATACACTGGGGACTTTTTTTTTCGCCGCCAGTAAAGGCAGTCCCCGCGTGCACATCTTCTGTCCGTCCCATGACGGGCCGCGCTTGTTTCACATGCATCTAACTATCTGTCAGGTCTGACGTGAGTTGACGTGTACCCGAAGACCAGTTGCTTCTCTAAGGAAGTATCATTTTGTTTGTGTACTTGTTACGGTAAAAAGGGAAGAAACCACTTGCTACTTTATTCTTCAGCATGTACCTGCCATTGAACAATGCAACATTATATTCTCCTCCAATACGCCAAGATTGCACATTTATAGCGTGAGTTCTGAACCGCCCGTCGCCAGTCTTCGAGGAAGGCTGATGTGCTGCAGGAATGACTGCGAGCCACGATTTTAATAATCAGGCGTCCTGCCAACACCCAGAGTTCAAAATTTGAAAGTGATATGAGTGGGCATGTTCACATCTCTGCAGTTTGTCTTGGCTGCACGATCGCATGTAGAGAACTTTGATTGCTAGTAACATTTCGCAGTAAGCCGGGTTTCAGGCGAGGAATGATGAAGTGCTGTACACTACAACCTCGCCAGTCCTCAGAGTTGGACAGCACTACTCACAGAAGACACGGGAGATTGTCACTCGTTTTTATAAGCATGGTTTGACAGAATAAATATTGTCACCAATCCTGGTGTTTTGGCTCCATCCAGAGAAGAATTACCCCCTTGTTTCACGCTATTGGCTATGTGGTGTTTAATTCCTCCTTGTGGGAAGAGCTCAGTTTGGAACGCGCGAAAGACCATCACAAAAGAGAAATAGTCATCATGCCATTTTCAATTTACTTTCTCTCTCCTTGCCCCCAAACGTGGTTTCCAAAGCAATTGCTTTTTTTTCTTTCTCTGCATTGGCAAAGCCAATAGGGTAGACATAAATGTGATAAACAACATTTACGCCTGCTGTTTCAGTAATTATCAGTTGTAATGCCTGTTAAGTTGCGCTGCCACAGTAAATTCAGGGCTGTTGGCTTTGTCATTATACTGTTAGTAGACCACGAAGCATTGTTTAGAACTTGAACTTCCTAACTTACTACTTACTCCCACTCCCACTGTTGCACTTCATCCTCTACTTCCACCCATGACATAACTTAGGTTGCGCCTCCAGTGTCTTTTTTGACAAACTACATTTACAACTTACATACTCATCAGGTTTGCCTCAATTTTCTAAGTTTATAATTGAAGGCCTTACGAAGCCATCAGTATGTTATTGAATTCTGCAGCCGAACTTCGTACACCTTTCCAAGCAAGTTATTTCAACAGCCAAGCGTACAGCACACGGATGGCAATTCTGCGTTTTTTGTGCCATTGGTGTCTTTCACCGAGCATTAAAAATGAGATGTAGCCTAAAGCAAAATGACCCCAGCTGCTACGACTTAAAATGCTGCAAGGTACATGTGAGGAAAGAAGCTGAATACCTTTGGATAAAGTGAGTTTGTCCGCAGTATAGTTTCCAGATCTTTTGATATGAGGGTAACCTAGTACTTACAGCTACTTCGCCATCCACTGTTCATATTGAACTTCAAATGGAAGCTATCTGTTAATCCCCCTTACTCAATGCCAGTCTTTGTCCTTTTGAGCTGAAGACCACTTCATTACTCGTTGTGGGACCCTTGCTGTCCCTCCAAGTTGTCTATTGGCATCTTTTCATGTGCTGATTGCCTCTACGGACCAACCACTGTCATAGTAGTTTCTGGCTGCATGGGCACTCTGCCCAGCAGCTTATCCTCTTGTGTCATCCATTGGGACTGCCCCAAATTGAAATTGTGAACTGGGCATCCTGCTGCAACAATCTCAGCTTGTCAAAATGTCACCTCAGACCGCCCACGCTGCTTATCTCAGCTGTTGGATAAACCCCCCTTCTTGCATGAAAAATGTTAGGCAGTTACGAAAGATCAGTGCCTACTAGCAATGCCACCATTTTTAGGTCTCGCCTAGGCAGCGTGCATGCGCTGCTCTAGGAGGGCCTTTAGCCATCGGTCTTCACTTTTGAAGCACTGCACTCGTGCTTGTGGCGGCATCCACCTTGCGGCAGCGAGCAGTGGCGAAGCCACGTTAATTACAAACATATGGCCGCTGCTCGCTCCCGCAAGGTGGATGCTGCCACAAGCACGAGTGCAGTGCTTCAAAAGTGAAGACCGCCGATCGCGATGCTGCTTGCGTGTGGCATCACTTGTTTTTCTCTTACCAGCATCTGCTGCCGGTCTGGGTCGAATAACCGTGCCTCTCTCCTGATAACCTCTCTGCAACTTTCTTTCCAGTTTTACCCCACTCCGCAAGTCTCTCTTCTGTCCCTTCTCTAAACTCTCTGCAACTTTCTTGCCAGTAAGCCCTTCTCTCCATGTCCCTCTTTGCTCATCCTCTGCCTACTCGACCTCGCTCACCTCTCGGTCTCTCCTATCCATCAGTCCTTAGTAAGCCAACCTCTCCCCTCAAAATCTCCTGCGGTCTGTGCTTCTTAGTACGTCTCTAACGTGTTGCCATCTCCGACCAGCCCCCTTCACAGCCTTTCTCTTCTCTCAAATCTCAAACCCGCTAGTCAGGTTGTCTCCCTCTCCCCGCCTCTCTTACCTCGGATGCCCCTTGCCTTTCGTGAGCCTGTCTCTCTCCTATAGGCACCTCCTGCCAGCTTCTCCCTACTCGGCCGGTCCTCTTCTGCCTGTCTCTCTCCTGCCGCCCACTACTCAGTATGTCCATCTCGCCTCACCCTCTCTCTTGATGGTCTCCATCTTGACCACTCTCTCCCCTAAGGCCTCTGTTGTGGGTGTCTTACGTTCCACTCCCTGTTCCTTCATTCATCAGTCTCCTTCTCCCACCCGTGTCTCGTGTCCCTTTTCGAACTCTTTCCATCCACTACGTCTTTCTCTTTTCTCAGTTTCTTTCCCTGCTCGTGTCTCACTCTTTTTGGTCTTTGCTTCCCCTCTTCTCTTTTGTGTCCCTCGTGCTCTCTTTTATCCGGCTACCTGCGCCAGTCTCTCCTCCGAACCTTTCTTTGTGGCTGTCCATTGCCATGGAAGCCCGGTGCGGCCACCGTACAAAAGAGGCGGGGAGTGTCAAAGCTTACAGCCCGGACCCTCTTCGCTACACCGGTCCATGGTCCGCTGAGGATTCCATTCCCGCGCGCACAACCTGCTTGGGATAATACCCGTCTATCCACAAAAGGGCAGGGATTTGTGGTGTGTTTAAATCTATCATGTATTTTCCGCCCTCACCACACAGACACATTGTGTTATGATTTGCAGAGGGGATTAGGGCTACATCACTTATACACTGTGTTATATTTGTAGTATGTCCCGTATGAAGATACTTCGTATTTACATAAACCATATCCAAGCGCTTATTTGTGCATGGCGCACTTTTCTGCTGCGTGGTGAAATACGAGTCCAGTATGGATGAATGGTTTATTAAAGTTTATTAAAGTGTAGCGCATCTCTGGACTCTTTGAGCGTTCGTCTTTTATGAGTCAAACAGGATAAAGGTATTTGCTCAGGGTCACACACGTTGGTTCAGTGGGTAAGCTGGTGTTGAAATTAAGAGTGAGGTCTGTTTTCTTGGACATCTCTCTGTGCGGACTGCAAGGGTGTGTGTCGTGAACAATCCAGTAATATGCAGCATTTTTTGTGCAGTGCTGGCTGCGGGGATGGTCCACTTCTAAGCACTCTATTCATTGTTAGCCCGGGCTGGTTCTCATTTGGAAAACTCGCTTTGCAGTTGACAATAAGAGCCAGTTCCTCCATTGGTAGATTTGCATTTCCTAAAAATAAAATGTCAGGTTTACATTGTGCAGACATCGGTTTTATCCGTAGGAGGCGCAGGGGGAGGGAATACACGTTCTGAAAGAAACAGTAATGCGTCTCTTGGGACACTGCTCTACAACATAGCTTAAACATATTGGCAAAGCCAATAGGTCTGGCAAAACACTTATAAGGTCCCAAAGGCGAGACCTATTGGTTATGCCAATGCTTGTTTTTTATACATTTGCATTGCACATATTTACTCAGCATACATATTTAGAATGTTAAGGGCAGGGAAAAAATGTTTTTTGACCAGGGTCAAAGGAATTTTTGATCATGTATCAAAGCAGAGATTAAAATGCAGATCTCCAAGTTCCTCTGCTTGGACCCTATAACAGTGAGCTATGGGCACGAGACCTCCAAAGTACGTGTGCATGATATATGGAGATGATATGTATTGTTAGAGGCAGGATGCTCGCCTCACTGAAATGGTAGCATTCTGCCATGGTTCTTCTTTATTCTTAAGCACAGGGAGAGGCTGCATATGCCACAAGGCCAGGAAGTCACCTATGTAGGCATACCTGAGCTATCACAGGCCACGTTGTAGATAATGTATATGCAGAAGAGTGGCTGAGGCACTCCCTATTTATATGCCTGGGCATTTCTAGGCTCGGCCACCTGCTGAGACCTGGCTAAAAGTAGCCCCCAGGGCGATTTGTTGGAGGGTGTAAGTATCCAAACACTGATTGGTAAACCCTGCCCTGCACCCAGACATAAGCCTCTCTTCGGCGAGGAACAACACATTTCTGTGGCCTTTGCTGAAGTGCAGGTACTGCTCTGCAATTCACACCCCAAAATGCCTCATAAGTGGCATTTACGCACTTGTGAAAAACAAGTAAGCGCATGCACTTCTTCCACAAAATCTAAATATGTTTAGCACAATGCCCCTTTGCCATCTATTTAAAATTATTGTGCAGTCAGGCGATCATGTGCCATGTTAGAGTTTTTAATTTAACAATTCCGATACAGACCCAGTTTGAGATTGGCCCAATTGTGCAGACAAACACATTATAATTTAAGGGCCGCACCACATTTTGCTGTAATCCTGACAATCAGATATGTATTTACAAATGTATGCATAGTTGGTTAGTTTGTAGATTTGTTAGTTTGTAGATTTATATAGCGTGGCTTATCACCCGTGAGGGTATTCAAGCGCTATCTGTGGGTACGGGGAGATTAAGTGATTTGCCCAGATTCACACAGGATGTTGCGCCAGCAGTGTAAGTATGTCTACTTGTGAAATACATTGTTCAAAATCCAAAATGTATGCATCTAAAAAAAAGAACAAATGTACATTATGCCGAGTGAGTACAAGCCCTAACTTTCTCACTTCCAGATCATATCCTGGTTTCTGTTTATCAGTGTCAATCAACCTCACACACATATGCTCACAGACATGTGCACTCACACTGGTCTCCACACACACATTATCTTCAATCTCTTAACTTGTTCTCCAGCGCCAAGGTTGAGCTAGTCCTACTGTATTCTAATTAAAGTGTTTCATTGTTTATTTAATTTAGGACAGCTCTATAACACATTTGTTTTATATAGAATAAATGACCCCATTTTTGTTGTGGTCACCCCATTGTTTCCTGCCGGATTTTTCTGGCTTTAGGGCTCTGTGCGCTTTACCCCTGCTAAACAGTATCAAAGCACCCATGCTTCCCCTTAAAACATGTGCTGTACAATGAATCTCCATGTTTGGTCTATTTAACTGTCTTATAAGACCACTGTCCTATAAGAAGAATGTAGGTGTGGAGGTTAAATGTCATATGTGGGCTGCAGTGTGCATTTACAACATACACATAAATGAAAAAATATAGATGTCTGCCAGGAGCACCAGTGTGAAGTTTAAATAAACTGCAGTTGCACATGGCAGAGGAAAGTGCTGTTGCCATGTAGGGAAAGCCTACTCATAAGTCACCCCTAAAACATGCCTTACAAGCCCACAGAGCAGGCTGCTAATATATGAAAATAGGGCACATCATATATTGGGGTTTGTATGCTCACACTGTGAAAGCAAGCCCAAAAGCTTTTTTATTCAGTAGTCTTTTTTTAGACATTTCCCTGGTGGGATTCAAATCTTTATTTCCTACTCTTGCTGGGGAAATACTATGAAAATGGTTCAACATTATTTTTTAATTACTTTTCAAATATTTTTGATAACTCAAGTGGAAAAACAACTTTATGAAAATGCACTTTAGGCTGCATGAGTCAGAACTGGCTTCAAACCAGTTTTGCCTCTGTTTACACGTCTAGAGCAGGAATGCACATCCTTGGCAGGGAGCGTTAACAATGCAGGATCAGAGCACAATAGCCTACTTCTGAACATAGGAAGAGCAAATGGAGGTTAACTACTGACCACATAGTAGGACTAGATAGCTGGGAGTGGACAGCAATAATTAGCAGATTGAAAGGCAGCATTAGCACTACCTATTTTGACTTCAAAATTACAGAGAGAGGGTCTCCTCTCCATTCCCAGGATCCTCCCAGAATGGCTGGCTCCACTCACAGTAGGGTAGAGAAGCAGTTTTGATCTTGTCAGCTGCGGAGAGCTCATCTAAAAGGGGGAGTGGCTAAACAGCTGAAGATAGGTCTGCCTGGTGCATGCACTTCTCTCTGGCGTGCCTGCTGCTTATGTCATAGCTAGATTTGTTTGGCAGTTAACCATTGGGCTGGAAACTCTTACCGATACTGCACTAACTGAACGAGGGGGTTAGGTAAATGCTTGGCATGATATACGCAGCCCGCGTTTTTCCTTTCCCTCCCCCCCCCTTTCACTGTCATCCCCATGACTTTTTGAAGGTGGTGTTTTAACCTGCTGACAACGCCACCCAATAACATTGCCTAATAGCGTTCTCTCTCTTTTTTATGCACTTTTACTCCCAACAGAGTGTGACTATAGGGAGCTGTCCTCGCTCCCCTGCCAGTTCAAGTTTAGATTTTATATGAACTCGGTAAGCCTCACATGTTTGGTGGTGTGTCTATTTCTCCTAGCATTTACGATTGTTTTTAACTAGACCAGTATAATCCTATCACTAGCTCCTATATGCGAATTCAGCGCATTTTTCAGGGTTCTTAGCAGATATCGAAGCACATAGCTGGGCTCAGTTAACAATTTGTCACTATTCTGAGCTGGCATTTCCGCGCCCTAACACGAATGCTTTTTACTTTTATTGTAGTGGGGTCACACATCACTACAGCTGGTACTATGTATAGCACAATGGGCACAGCACTGTTTCGTTCTTACTTACTTTTGTTTGGTTCTTTGCAGGTTTCACTTTGGAGAGCAAGGCGCTCTACCTTAAAGTGTTCGGAGTAAGTTACTCAGCAAGGTTGTTTTCCCTCCATCCCTGAATAAAGGTGGCAGGGTGAGTACCTTTGGGGTCATTCAATAGTGAAGTCCTGATGAAAGCCGGGCAATTTGACTTCTCCGGCTGAAACATGTCGACATTTTTTGCAGAGTGGAGTGGGTGGTAACTCATTACAGGTTTCCCAAACCACCATCCACAGGTCCAGGTGTGACCACTTTGTATTCTGGACAGGGTACCCAATATTAAAACTAGAATAGGGACTCCCTGGAGCCAGTTTTAAATTCACCATTTCTGCTTCTATTTTCACCTGTGATCCCCACGTTATTTGCCACTTTTTATGTTGTATTGTCTTCCCCTCCCTATTGCTCCACCTCCAGCGTTGGTCGGCGCGGGGGTGTTAGCAGCCCTATGATGAAGCATGACACAGATTTCTGTGTGTGAGGGCAGTTTTAACACCTGTGTGTGATTCCCCCAGTCTTCTAACTTATAGCATTCAATTTATACACAGTCCCTCTTCTATGTAAGAGTCCTCCTCTCCCAAATTAATAACCCAATTTCTGACTATATGTATATATATAAAGCCCAGCCGCGGAAACGCCCCACTGCATGTCAGCGGACCAGCGATTCCTGAAGTGTCGGGAGTCGAGTGGACAGTGAGTCCTATACTGTGGGAAGTGGAATAAGCAGCATAATCATTGTTTTCCTCCTCAAGTAGCCCACTTGGGTAAAGTACTGTTTTTCAATTTTTGCAGAACTCGACAACACCCACTGTGGTAAAACGATGAGGGACTTCAAGGACCAGGAGGCATCGTGATTGCACGCCCACTGGGGCGGGTCTTAATGTTTAAATATGGTTTCCTGATTGTTGCCGGGACTGCTGTTTAAGCCGCCAGTGATCAAGGGCAGAGTGCTGCCCGAAACGCGTTTGGCCTGTGATAAGAACTCAGGAGGGAACGTGATGTGACTGCTAACCTGCAATAAATATGGTGATAACTCCCTGATGTGTGGCATTTCCATCAAGGGCAACCTCTGTTGTGGATATTTTGAGCGGCAGCCCAGCCGCGGAAGCGCCCCTCCGCATGTCAGCGGACCAGCGATTCCTGAAGTGTCGGGAGTCGAGTGGACAGGGAGTCCTATACTGTGGGAAGTGGAATAAGCAGCATAATCATTGTTTTCCTCCTCAAGTAGCCCACTTGGGTAAAGTACTGTTTTTAAATTTTTGCAGAACTCGACAACACCCACTGTGGTAAAACAATGAGGGACTTCAAAGACCATGAGGCATCGTGATTGCACGCCCACTGGGGCGGGTCTTAATGTTTAAATATGGTTTCCTGATTGTTGCCGGGACTGCTGTTTAAGCCGCCAGTGATCAAGGGCAGAGTGCTGCCCGAAACGCGTTTGGCCTGTGATAAGAAATTAGGAGGGAACGTGATGTGACTGCTAACCTGCAATAAATATGGTGATAATTCCCTGATGTGTGGCATTTCCATCGAGGGCAACCTCTGTTGTGGATATTTTGAGCGGCAGCCCAGCCGTGGAAACGCCCCTCCGCATGTCAGCGGACCAGCGATTCCTGAAGTGTCGGGAGTCGAGTGGACAGGGAGTCCTATACTGTGGAAAGTGGAATAAGCAGCATAATCATTGTTTTCCTCCTCAAGTAGCCCACTTGGGTAAAGTACTGTTTTTAAATTTTTGCAGAACTCGACAACACCCACTGTGGTAAAACGATGAGGGACTTCAAAGACCATGAGGCATCGTGATTGCACGCCCACTGGGGCGGGTCTTAATGTTTAAATATGGTTTCCTGATTGTTGCCGGGACTGCTGTTTAAGCCGCCAGTGATCAAGGGCAGAGTGCTGCCCGAAACGCGTTTGGCCTGTGATAAGAACTTAGGAGGGAACATGATGTGACTGCTAACCTGCAATAAATATGGTGATAACTCCCTGATGTGTGGCATTTCCATCAAGGGCAACCTCTGTTGTGGATATATATATATATATATATATATATATATATATATATATATATATATATATATATATATATATATATATATATATATATATATATATTGTGTGTGTTTATATATATATATATATTTATTGCACAGTGGTGGTTACCACTTCTTGTTATAGTAAGGTCAGGGTTTGAAAAGCTTCTGTAAGAAAGTACGATCTACTTCTATGGTTACCCCCACTTTTTGCCTGGTGCTAAGCTGTATTTTGACTACTCTGACTGGGATCCTGCTAATCAGGACCCTAGTCTGTCTGCTTTCTCCCTAAATTGTTGTGTTGAGTACTTAGGTACACTCCAGATTGGATACTGGGGTACCCTTATCAGTCCCTAGCATACGGTACTAAGGTACCCGGGGCATAGGTACCCCAGAGGTCTCCCATGGGCTGAAGCATGCATTATGCCACCCACGAGAGACCATGCAAAATGGAACTACAGGCCTGCCATTGCAGCCTGTGTACGTTGGTGCATGCACCACTTACTAAATATATTGGTTTACTATATCTAAGGGTCACTGCACTTTAAATCTATAAGTCACCCATATAGCAGGCCTTTGCAATCCTGAAGGCAGGGTACTTGGTTCTAAGTGAGAGGGTGCCCCTGCATAAGCAGGACACACCTGCAACCTACGGAGTCCATTCTCCTGGGTTGTCAGTGAAGCAGCCATATACTATATAGAGGGGCACTGCGTAATTACGCGATGACCATCTAGAAAACGGATGCAACGAATCCTTTCATGTTTGGTATCAAACATGTTGGAATCATACCCCCGCACTGGAAGAGCCCTCCGTTAGGCTCTCAGTATTCCCGGTACCAGTCGTCTAGACCCGGACAGCCCAAAATGGTTGCTGCCAACCAGAGACACAGTTCTGCCCTCCTGCTGCTGAGCCAAGCTCGAGCAGAGGAAGGTGAAACAATAGGCATTCTGTCAGAGGGAGGTGTGACTACCTCCCAGACAGGATTTAGTGGGTTGGGACCGGGTGGGTGCGCTTGCCAGCACCAGAAAGTCTTCATGAGGGGCACACTTGGTGTCCCTGTGCATAGTCCAGTTCAAACCAGTTCTGGGAGCCATTGGCTCCCATTCTGGAGCGAAACTGGACAAAGGACATGGGAGTAACCTCCTCCCTGTCCAGACCCTCCCCTGGGAGGGTCCCCTGAATCTTCCCAACCCTTTCCCTAGGGTACTTAAGGGCTTACCTGGGTGTAGGTCCCTAGATTCGTCTTGGGATAAGATTCAGATCAGACACCACTGCACTTCTACCGTCTGGGCACTCTGGACTTCGCTGGACTTCATTTGGGCCTGACTTCAGCTCCCTTCCAGTCTGCTGCATCGTCTGTGCCTGTGCATCATACGGGAACCTTCCAAGGCCTGTGAAGCATCAAAGACAACCGAAGTGATCTCCCTTGGAGTGAAGGAGTCACTCCCCAGCATTTGCAGGCACCGCAACTAAGTCGACCGGTCTGCAGATCCTGAGCTCTTCCGGACTCCGTGGGCCCTGCAACACAGGTGGTGGTTTTCCACAGCTCCCGAGGCCTACGCTACCCTCTCACCAGGTTTGAGGCCAGTATCCCTCGTGGGGTTGCAATAACCAAACCCCTGTGCACCGCATTTAACTTGCAGTTGCAAAGGCTTGTTGGCTTCTTTGCAAGAAGATCTTCGGGCTCCTAGTAACCCCAACCTCAAGCACCTCCAGTGACCAGAATCTTCAGCCACACCACATCGTGTGCATCGTGGCCTGCATCTTTTGGTGAGCTGCTTGAGGTCCTCTCGCGGTCCAGTGCCTCCGGCCGGTGGGTCCACTTGAGGGTCACACTTGTTTCTTTTTGGCTCCCCTGATTGCTTGGGGCCTGCCCTGACTCCTCTGCCTTTGGTGAGTCCCCTGGACCTTGCTGGTCCCGACATTGCTCCTTCTTTGATTCCTGCGTGGCTTGCCTTTGCCAAGACTTGTTGGTGCTCCCGCCGGACACCGACCCCTCAGCACTCAACATCCTTCGTGGGACAGCTCGTACCCGGGTCCTGGTCTTCCTCAGCATCGCCTGGTCCTCACAGCTGCAGAGTCAAGGTCATTGTCATCTTCCCTGAAGCACCCAATATCGGAGTTCATTTGTCTTCCAAGGCTCCTGGTCACGCCTTAGTGGCATAGACTCTTTCTCCTCTGCTTTAAGGTACTCCTCTTCAAGAATCCACGATTGGATTCCTACGGACACTTTCTCCTCTTCCAGCAGTGGCACTTTCCTGAAGTCCTCCAATGGGTTCGCCGGAGGTTCCGACACCACTTCACACGTAGGCACCCGGCTTCCCAGGTGTAGGTAACATGGGTACTAGTGTATCCACGGGTGGGGTGGCTCTCCAACCTTCTGTCATCCAAGGGGTTTCTTCAGGGTCCACTGGGACGGGTCCTTAATCTTTAAAAATCCAACCGCGACTTGCACATAGAGTTGTACGGAGCAAGCGGTCGTGTTTCCACACTGCACACACTCTCCGTGGGGTCCCTATCTACTCACCGGGGGTGGTTCCTTGGGATCCCAGCACTTCTACATCCTCTCAACACTGTCTTGACTCCAGTCGTGGTTCTTATACCACTTTCTTAGTATATGGTTTTGCCCCCCCCTTGGGGCCACTGTGTATTTCGTGCTATTTACTGTGTTTCTTTGCTAAAGTATTGTGTGCATTGTGTTTATCTCCGTGTTGGAGATATTGGAACGTACTAGAGAGTATTATATAATAAATACATATTTTTATAAATATTTGGTGTGGTTCTTTTTCATTTAATCTATACTATAAGACTGCATTCTGGTAAAACAAGTTGCTTTACACTCCTTCTGAACTAAGCCTGAAGGCTGCTCTCCATAGCTACCACTTAGAGAGCTTTCTAAGGTTGTGTAAGACCTCTTAAATCACCATAAGGGTTGTCTGGACTGGTGCAAGGTGCCCACTTACATTAGTGGACATCATATACCAGGCCAGCTTCTCACATTGGTGTGCAGCGGTTGGGATTCAAGCTTGCATTGTTTTGCCAGATAAATCTTTGTATTGATTAATTGAAAAGCCATCACTACTGCTAGGCACATATAATATAAGCTTAGAATAAGTAAGTTCTACTGAACTTGGGGTTGGGTAAGTCAGGGGTCTAGCACGCCCTTTCTCCAAACTAAGAGTTTAGTTCCCACTAGGTTAGGTGGGTGCAACACCACACCACACTTAGTATGTCTTCCAAAGGAGATGCCAGTAGCTCTCTGACTGCTACATACAGTGAACTTTCATTCCAAGAACTGAAAGCACCGTGTGCCTCTAGAAAGTTGGAGACAGGGAAAGGAGCCACTACTCAACACCTCTTTGAGGTGTTACTGTTAGATGACCTCAGGAAAACCTCAGGGTCAGATGAACAGGAAAGAGTGGGAGGGGCAGGGACAGAAGATAGTCCTGGAGGGGGACCCCTCTTTGACCTAGAATCTAACCCTGACCAGGTGGACCTTGATGACTCCCACCTGGACAATTCAGACCTCCCAGAGGAGAAACCAGAGGGCTTAGAGGAGGCCCCCTTTGATCCTCCTGACCAAGGAGGTCTAGATCCTCCTCTGCAGAATCCAATGGCTCAGGACAGTCAGCAGGGACCTCCATTTCTCAGAGAAGGGGAACTCTTTTGATAAGGAGTACCAACTTCTTGAGCTTGAGAGACAAGGCTTAGGCTCAGGAAAGAGCAGATGGCCCTTGACAGAGAGTCCCTAGAAGTCCATAGAGCTAGGAAAAAGTTGGGACTAGAGTCCCAGGGTGGCAGCAACAGTGTCCCTAGAGTTAAGGAATATTCCTTTGAACATAGGAACCTGAACAAGATTGTCCCTCCCTACCATGTTGGGGATGACATCCACAAATAGATAACTGCTTTAGAGAGGGCCTGTAAAGTTCAGAGGGTTCATCAAGAGCAGTAGGCAGCTATCTTGAGGCTCTCCTTTGCTGACGAAGGTAGAGATAAACTCCTCATTGTAAGAGAAGAGGATGCTGACAATTACTCAGTTTTGAAAAATGCTCTCATTGATGGGTTTGGCTTAACCACTGAACAGTACAGGATTAAGTTCAGGGACACCCAGAAAGCACAGACCCAGGACTGGGTAGACTTTGTGGATAGTGCTATTAAGGCTCTGGAAGGTTGGTTGCTTGGCAGCAAAGTGCATGACTACCAAGGATTGTATAATTTGATTATGAGGGAGCAGATCCTTAATAATTGTCAGAACCAGCTTTTGCATCAGTACCTGGTAGACTCAGATCTGACTTCTCCCCAAGAATTGGGAAAGAAGGCAGATAAGTGGGTCAAAACCAGGGTAAAGCAGAAAAGCCAGAACAATAGTGGTGACCAGAAGAAGCAAGATTCTTCAAAAACTCAAGATAAGGGTGGGGACAAGGGCAAAGACAAGAAAGAGTCTTCTCAAGAGCCCCAAAAATCTGCATCTGGGGGGGGGAAGAAAGGCAAATAGAAACCTTGGTGTTACTTTTGTAAGGTGAAAACTCATTGGACAAAAGATGCCGATTGTCCAAAAGCCAAGGAAAATACTCCTACTACCACTGCCCCTAAGGCAACTGCGCCCCCTAGCTCAGGTACAAGTGGTAGTACAGAGAACAAGGGAACAGTAGGGTTAACCTTGGGATCTGAGTTGGGTTCTGGCTTAGTCAGAACTCCAGCTCAGGCTGTTCTAGTTTGTGATGGTGGCATAGATATTGCCGCCTTACTTGTCGGTCCCAGTAACCTGGGCAAATACAGCCAACAGCCTTTGATCAATGGAACAGAGGCAATGGCCTACAGGGACACAGGGGCCAGTGTCACAATAGTGTCAGAAAAACTTGTGCCTCCTGACCAAATCATACTTGGAGAAATGTACCAAGTGACCAATGCTAACAATGTCAGAACTAACCACTCCTTGGCAGTTATTAATTTCAGCTGGGGAGGGGTAACTGGACCTAAAAAGGTAGTGGTATCTTCAGACCTACGAATAGATTGTTTGTTGGGCAATGATTTGGAGACTTCAGCCTGGGCTGAAGTTGAATTTAGGACTCATACAGCAATGTTGGGCATCTCTGCAGATGTGTTTGCTGTGACTAGGTCACAAGCCAAACTGACATCCACTGAACAGGTCCTGGATCCTGGAACAATGGACCAGGTGCCTTCCAAGAGAAGGAACAGGAGGGGTAAGGCTGTGTTTTCCCCCCAGATTCAGAGTGAGGATCAGTCTCTTGAGGGAGATGATCTTAGTCCCTGTGAAGGAACTGCCCCAGATGAACTTGAGCATGATCAGGTTGAGTTCTTGGGGGCAGGGGGCCCTTCCAGGGCAGACCTCAGTTTGGAGCAGCAAACCTGCCCCTCTCTTGAACCCCTCAGACAGCAAGCTGCTGCTGAGGCTGCTGGATAAGTCAGTGGGTCCCATAGGATCTACTGGGATGAGGGACTTCTGTACTCAGAGGGTAGAGACCCCAAGCCTGGTGCCACCAGGAGGTTGGTTATACCCTTGAAGGTCAGAGGCTTCCTACTCACCCTGGCACATGACATTCCCCTGGCAGGACACTTAGGGCAGAGTAAGACTTGGGACAGGCTTGTCCCTCACGGTCACTGGCCCCACATGTCTAAGGACACAAAGGAGTTTTGTCACTCCTGTACCACCTGCCAAGCCAGTGGCAAGTCAGGTGGCATCGCAAAGGCCCCTTGATCCCACTTCCAGTGGTTGGTGTTCCCTTTGAGAGGGTTGGGATTTATATCATTGGTTCCATGAACCCTCCTACAGCATCTGGACACATTTACATACTAGTGGTGTTGGACCATGCCACTAGGTACCCAGAAGCCATATCCCTTAGGACCACTACAGCTCCTGCGGTGGCAAGGGCCCTCTTAGGAATTTTGTCCAGAGCGGGCTTCCCTAAGGAGGTCTTAACTGACAGAGGTACAAACTTCATGTCAAGTTAATTACTGCAATGTGGAAAGAGTGTGGAGTAAATTACAAATTCACCACACCCTACCATCCTCAATGCAATGGGTTAGTTGAAAGATTCAACAAAACCCTAAAGGGTATGATCATGGGCCTCCCAGAAAGGCTTAGGCAAAAATGGGATGTCCTTCTGCCCTGCCTTCTCTTTGCCTACAGAGAGGTCCCTCAGAAGGGGGTTGACTACAGCCCTTTTGAACTTCTGCTTGGGCATCTGGTTAGGGGTCCCTTGTGTCTGGTGAAGAGGGATGGGAGTTACCTCTCAAACCTCCCAAACAGGACATAGCGGACTATGTACTTGGTCTCCGCTCCAGGATTGCGGAGTACATGAAGAAGGCAAGTAAAAACCTGGAGGCCAGCCACGAATTGCAAAATGCTTGGCATGGCCAAAAGGCTGTCCTGACTGTTTAACAGCCAGGCCAGAAAGTGTGGGTGTTGGAACCTGTGGCTCCAGCAGCTCTCCAGGATAAGTGGAGTGGACCCCACACTATTATTGAGCAAAAGGATGAGGTCACCTACCTGGTGGACCTTGGCACTCCCAGAAGCCCCCATAGAATGCTTCATGTGAACAGGCTGAAACCTTTTATGGACAGGGCTTGCTCATGGCAACTGATGAGAGACAGGAGGAAGAGAGTGACCCTCTCCCTGATCTCCTTTCACAAAACCCTGATGATGGGTCAGTAGATGGTGTAGCCTTGGCAGGCAGCCTCACTTACCAACAGCAGATTGATTGCAGGAAGGTCCTCAATCAATATAGGCATATGTTTTCTTTGACACCCAGTCAAACCACCTGGTGTACCCATGACGTAGACACAGGTGAGAGTCTACCTGTTAGAAATAAGATTTACAAGCAGCCTGACCATGTCAGAGATTGCATCAGGACAGAGGTCCAAAAGATGCTTGAATTGAGAGTAATTGAGCCCTCAGATAGCCCGTGGGCTAGTCCAGTAGTCCTGGTGCCTAAACCTCACACCAAGGGTGGAAAAAGAGAGATGAGGTTTTGTGTGGACTACAGGGGACTCAATGCAGTGACTAGGACTGATGCTCATCCAATTACAAGGGCAGATGAGCTTATTGACACTTTGGCCTCAGCCAAGTTCTTAAGCTCATTTAACCTTACAGCTGGCTATTGGCAAATCAGACTAGCTGAGGATGCCAAACCAAAAACAGCATTTTCAACCCCTAGTGCGCATTATCAATTTATTGTGATGCCCTTTGGCTTGAAGAATGCACCTGCCACATTCCAAAGGCTGGTGAATAAAGTTCTTGATGATATAGCTGTCTTTAGCTCAAACTGGGAAGATCACCTGGTCCACCTGAAGAATGTTTTGGAGGCTCTGCAAAAAGCAGTCCACACTATCAAGGCTACTAAGTGCCAGATAGGGCAGAGTAAGGTTGTGTACCTGGGCCACCTTGTGGGTGGAGACCAGGTTCAACCACTTCAGAGCAAAATCCAGACCATAATGGAATGGGTTGCTCCAACTACCCAGACTCAGGTCAGAGCTTTCTTGGGCCTGACTGGGTATTGCAGAAGATTTGTCAAAGGATATGGGTCCATAGTGACTCCCTTGAATGATCTTACATCAAAGAAAATGCCCAAGAAAGTACAGTGGACAGTTAGCTGTCAGAAGGCATTTGATGACCTCAAGCAGGCCATGTGCACTGCTCCCATTCTGCAAAGTCCTGACTACTCTAAAACATTCATTGTCAAAACATATGCATCTGAGTTGGGGGTAGGGGCTGTGTTGTCACAACTTAATGCAGAGGGCCAGGATCAACCAGTAGCTTTTATCAGCACAAGGTTGACCCGCAGAAAGAAACATTGGTCAGCTATATAGAGGGAGGCCTTTGCTGTGGTCTGGGCCCTGAAGAAGTTGAGGCCATACCTGTTTGGCACTCACTTCATTGTTCAGACAGACCATAAGCCCCTCTTATGGCTTAAACAGATGAAGGGTGAAAACCCCAAACTTTTGAGGTGGTCCATTTTCCTACAGGAGATTGACTATACAGTGGAACATAGACCTGGGAGTAACCATGCCAATGTAGATGGACTTTCCAGGTATTTCCACTTATTAAATGAAGACTAAACTGGGCAAGGTTAGTTTCATCTCCTTACGTTTGGGGTGGGGGGTTGTGTAGGAAAGTAGGATCTACTTCTATGGTTACCCCCACTCTTTGCCTGGTGCTAAGCTGTATTTTGACTAGTCTGACTGGGATCCTGCTAATCAGGACACCAGTCTATCTGCTTTCTCCCTAAATTGTTGTGTTGAGTACTTGGGTACACTCCAGATTGGATAATGGGGTACCCTTATCAGTCCCTAGTACATGGTACTAAGGTACCCAGGGCATAGGTACCCCAGTGATCTCCCATGGGCTGAAGCATGCATTATGCCACCCATGGGAGACCATGCAAAATGGAACTACAGGCCTGCTATTGCAGCCTGTGTAAGTTGGTGCATGCACCACTTACTAAAGATATAGGTTTACTATATCTAAGGGTCACTGCACTTAAAACCTATAAGTCACCCCCATAGCAGGCCTTTGCAATCCTGAAGGCAGGGTGCTTGGTTCTAAGTGAGAAGGTGCCCCTGCATGAGCAGGACACCCCTGCAGCCTACGGAGTCCATTCTCCCAGGTTGTCAGTGAAGCAGCCATATACTATATAGAGGGGCACCGCGTAATTACGTGATGACCATCTCGAAAACGTCTGCAACGAATCCTATCATGTTTGGTATCAGGAAGAGCCCTCCGTTAGGCTCTCAGTGTTCCCGGTACCAGTCTTCTAGAACTGGACAGCACAAAATGGTTGTGCCGACCAGAGACACATTTCTGCCCTCCTGCTGCTGAGCCAAGCTCGAGCAGAGGAAGGTGGAACAATAGGCATCCTGTCACAGGAAGGTGTGACCGCCTGCAAGACAGGATTTAGTGTATTGAGACTGGATGGGTGTGCTTTCCAGAGCCAGAAAGTCTACATGAGGGGCACACTTGGTGTCCCTGTGCATAGTCCAGTTCAAACCAGTTCTGAGAGCCGTTGGCTCGCGCTCTGGCGCGAAACTGGACAAAGGACATGGGAGTAACCTCCCCCTGTCCAGACCCTCCCCTGGGAGGGTCCACTGAATCTTCCCAACCCTTTCCCTAGGTTACTTAGGGACTTACCTGGATGTAGGTCCCTAGATTTGTCTTGGGATAAGATTCAGATCAGACACCACTGCACTTCTACTGTCTGGGCACTCTGGACTTCGCTGGACTTCATTTGGGCCTGACTTCGTCTCCCTTCCAGTCTGCTGCATCGTCTGTGCCTGTGCATCATACAGGAACCTTACAAGGCCTGTGAAGCATCAAAGACAACCAAAGTAATCTCCCTTGGAGTGAAGGATTCACTCCCCTGCATTTGCAGGCACCGCAACTAAGTTGACCGGTCTGCAGATCCTGAGCTCCTCCGGACTCCTTGGGCTCTGCAACACAGGTGGTGGTTTTCCACAGCTCGTGAGGCCTACTCTACCCTTTCACCAAGTTCGAGGCCAGTATCCCTCGTGGGGGTTGCAATAACCAAACCCCTGTGCTCAGCGTCCAACTTGCAGTTGCAAAGGCTTGTTGGCTTCTTTGCAAGAAGATCTTCGGGCTCCAAGTAGCCCCAACCTCGAGCACCTCCAGTGACCAGAATCTTCAGCCACACCACATCGTGTGCATGGTAGCCTGCATCTTTTGGTGAGATGCTTGAGGTCCTCTCGCGACTCCAGTGCCTCCAGCCTGTGGGTCCACTTGAGGGTCACACTTGTTTCTTTTGGGCTCCCCTGATTGCTTGGGACCTGCCCTGACTCCCCTGCCTTTGGTGAGTCCCCTGGACCTTGCTGGTCCCGACGTTGCTCCTTCTTTGATTCCTGCGTGGCTTGCCTTTGCCAAGGCTTGTTGGTGCTCCCGCCAGACACCAACCCCTCAGCACTCAACATCCTTTGGGAGACAGCTCGTACCCGGGTCCTGGTCTTCCTGGGTGTCGCCTGGTCCTCACAGCTGCAGAGTCAAGGCCATCGTCATCTTCCCTGAAGCACCCAACTTCGGAGGGCATTCGTCTTCCAAGGCTCCTGGTCACTCCTGAGTGGCATAGACTCTGTCCCCTCTGCTTTCAGGTACTCCTCTTCAAGAATCCACGTTTGGATTCCCACGGACACGTTCTCCTCTTTCAGCAGCGGCACTTTCCTGACTTCCTCTATTGGGTTTGACTGCGGTTTCCGACACCACTTCACACATATGCACCCGGCCTCCCTGGTGTAGGTATCGTGGGTACTGGGGTGGATCTCCAACCTTCTGTCTTCCAAGGGGTTTCTTCAGGGTCCACTGGGAAGGGTCCTTAATCTTTAAAAATTCAACCGCTACTTGCACATAGAGTTATACGGAGCACACGGTCGTGTTTACACACTGCACACGCTCTCCATGAGGTCCCTATCTACTCACCTGGGGTAGTTCCTTGGGGTCCCAGCACTTCTACGTCCTCTCAATACTGTCTTGACTCGAGTTGTGGTTCTTATACCACTTTCTTAGTATATGGTTTGGTCCCCCCCCCCTGGGGCCACTGTGTATTTCATGCTATTTTCTGTGTTTGTTTGCTAAAGTATTGTGTGCATTGATTTAAACTCCGTGTTGGAGATATTGGAACATACTAGAGAGTATTATATATTAAATACATATTTTTATAAATACTTGGTGTGGTTCTTTTTCACTTAATCTATACTATAAGATTGCATTCTGGTAAAACAAGATGCTTTACACTCCTTTTGGACTAAGCCTGAAGGCTGCTCTCCACAGCTACCACTTAGAGAGCTTTCTAAGGTTGTCTAAGACCTCTCTTAAATCACCATAAGGGTTGTCTGGACTGGTGCAAGGTGCCCACTTACATTAGTGGACATCATATACCAGGCCAGCTTCTCACAGTTTCCATAAAGAGCATTTTTTGTTTTGCTAATAACTTTGATGCCATTTGAGGAATCTGCACATAACTTTATAAAAAAACTTAGTGTACCTCAGCTCCTTCCTGGAAAATGTAGCTTCGAGTCGTCAAGTGGGAGCCATGAAAAAGGAGCCCCAAAATGTTGATTTCCTATGTTAATTCCAATAAGAAACTATGCTCTCCTATACAAAAAAATCAGCTGAACGAAATTAAACCAAATTTGGCAAAAAGTTTGAAATGTACTCAGAACAAATGTGTTTTATGATTTGGTGTAAATCTGTTCAGCCATTTTCAAGAAATGTGTGTTTAAAGAGGTGCTTGGAGTGGGCCCTGATGTCATTTGAGATGTCAGTGATGTAATCAATGATGTCATTTATCATGTAATGAGTGATGTAATATGTGTGGTCATAAGCAGTGCAGGGTGGGGGTGCAAGTTATAGTGAGTTCAGTAATCTATAACTGGTCAATTTCAGTGTTTTTTGTTTTTTAAATGTTAGTTTTTATCTTATTTCAAAACCTAACTATAACATCACTTTAGCAAGTATATGTGCACATATATGTGTGTGTATTTATATTTATTTCAAAGAAATAGAGAAAATCAATGCAGAATTGGACAAATCAGAGTACAAGGCGTTAATTATTAAAACCAAGAGTGAAATCACTATTAGATTGAAGAAACATGAGGATACAATAAAGTCCAGAAAAGCTTCTAAATTTTCCAGTGACAAACAAGATTGCGAATCAGGACAGATTTTCACATTTGCTCGGAAATATGATGTCATTAAACGAAAGCATTTCTCACAAACCAATCAAAGCAAAAATAACAGCAGACAAGAAGCAGCTACCAGAGGGCCCCAAACAGCGTTTGAGTCTGGCGTGAGTTCCTTACAAAGTGAAACGGAATCTGATGAAAGCTTACAAGGAAGAGTTCACGGGGTGAGGATTGTGGTACCCTGACTCCTACAGAAGAGTTGGATTTTTTACAACGAGCAAGACGTCATACACTCAGACCGCGGAAGCCAATGCCAACACAAGGCAAAGACGGAACCAAAGGAGGAGGGCAAGAAGGAAATGCAGGCAATGCAAGAAACAGAAAACAGCAGAACAACAGAAGGAAACAACAATAAATACCAACACTAATACCATCATCAATCTGTCCCAGACCCAATTAGACCAAGCGGAATTACAACTCTTATCGCTAGGTTTGTCCTTCTGCCCCGAGAGTAATTTCAATTACGTGCAAATACGTGTGGACATTTTAAATTTATCCGTAAGATGAAACTCACTAAGTATTTTGCTATCAAACAATCCAAAAATAATTCAGAAGCCAATATGAACAAGGAAGCAGGTGGTACAATGCAACAATCCTCATTATTAGTATCGGACATTCCAGTTCTACACACATTGGAAACCTTAGCATCAGAAAGCAACAAGAGAGCTCATACACCCAACACACAGGAGATGTTGCACAATGTGGGTATCGGTTTAAGAAAATTGGAACCGGGTCCTTTTAAACCCCCCTCATCATTTATGCCCATCATGCCCCGTGATGCCATTGACATTTTTCAGAATGTAGCAGTGGAGGAACTAAAGAAACTACAGTTAAATGTTCAACGCAAAAAGAAGAAAATGGGATTCAAACAAAAAAAGTATCATGATCTCATTAAGAAATTGCAGGAACAGAATGATGTCATTATTAATAAATCGAACAGAGGGGGCAACATCGTTCTATGGCCAAAGGATGAATATTTAGTGGAGGCTCACAAACATCTGGACGATCAATCATGTTACATCAAATCCAACCACCATAAACTTAAAGAGGTGCAGGAACAAGTCAAGCAACACCTCAACAGATGGAAAAGGAAAGGTTTATTGACAAACAATGAATACCTTTTCCTCAAAACGGATTTCCCCATCACTCCAATATTATATTTTATACCTAAAATTCATAAGAAGATCTCGCCAGTCCCCGGAAGGCCAATAATATCAGCTAGAGGTGGACTATTGGAAAAGATGATCGAGTTCTGTTTGCATAACAACTTCTTTTTATTCAACAAAGAGGTCTATCAACAGACAAGAGGTGTTGCCATGGGAGCCTGCTTCTCCCCCAGCTATGCGTGTTTACACGTAGGTTGGTGGGAGGAGCGGGTACTCAGGGTCACACACAAAGAGGTGTGGGACAAGCATATAATTTTCTGGATGCGTTTTACAGACGATGTCTTTATGATATGGAATGGATCGAAAGAACAAGCTATTGCCTTCATTGATAATATCAATCACAATGTTTTAAATTTGCAATTTACTGCAGAGATAGACAATAAAGCTATTAATTTTCTGGATGTACATGTCCAGCTTATCAACAACAAACTGGAAACAACGGTACATAGAAAGAGAACTGCAGGTAGTTCCACCCTCCATGCCTCCAGCTTCCATCCCCACCATTTGATTAAAAGCATCCCCTATGGGGAGTTTCTCAGACTTCGGAGAATCTGCAGCACTGACCAGTCATTTGAGGACTGTGTTAGAGAAGCCACCAGCAGATTCACAGAAATGGGTTATAGCAAACAAATCATACAGACAGCTCTAGAGAAAGTCAGCAAAGTCCCAC
Organism: Calotriton arnoldi; assembly: GCA_963921515.1. Taxonomy (NCBI): domain Eukaryota; kingdom Metazoa; phylum Chordata; class Amphibia; order Caudata; family Salamandridae; genus Calotriton; species Calotriton arnoldi. The sequence goes on along the minus strand of CAWUFW010002395.1, from coordinate 2,100,912 downwards.
GAGAAAACACACTATTTACCAGCGATTCTAGACCCCACAGGCAAACTAACAATGAGAAAACCACCAAGTTTCCCAGTCAGGAAACCAGACTTATAATAACTTACAGCAGTCAGCACAAACGAATAAGAGCCATTATCAATTCCAACTGGCCTATCATTAGAACTGACGTAATTTTAGGAGGCCTTATTCCACTTGAGCCTTCTTTGACTTTCAGGAAAGCTAAATCTATGCACAATTCATTGGTCAGGAGCAGTCCTGAATTACCATTCGGGGACTGTAAATCCCAAAAAACCTGGCTAGCCTTGAAAAATGGGTTTTATAAGTGCAGTTCTTGCCGAGCATGCAAGTTCGGCATCAATACAACCCAGTATTCCTCCGTATATGGTCCAACCATCAACCAACTCAAAGGGATATACAACTGCCGCACCGAATTCGCAGTATACGTTTTAACATGTGCCTGTGGTCTACAATATGTAGGCAGTACTAAATTGCAGGTACATGTGCGAATTCTGCAACATCTTAGGGCCATTGTGAATTCCGACATGTCCTACCCAGTGGCTAGGCACTTTAAGGCAGTCCACAACAAGGACCTGAGTAGTCTTAGGTACTTCGTCATAGGGGCAATCCCCCCTCTCAGAAGAGGAGGGAATAGAGAGAAACTCTTGAGGAGGTTGGAGTCGAAATTCATCTTGGAGCTGGACACACGTACTCCTAATGGACTCAACAATGGGGAGGAATTACATAATTATCTTTAAAACTGTGGGAGCGGATCATTTGCTCCTTGTTCCCCATTGCAGTCATATTGAATTTAATGCACAACTTGAGTCAATTTTATATTAGATCTTTTTAACATCAGTAAAGAGGCTCTCTATTTACATCTTTTAAGTATTTATCCACCACAAGCTCTACATTTCACTCTCTTGTTGATGCATGAGCACCATGGAATTTCAGTCATCTAGAATTCCACTAGTCGAATAGAGTTAGCAGGGAGTTACATTATAGACTAGGCTCACCCCTAGTTAAACATTATCGCTGTTACCCTTCCCGGGCCCGTGTCAATATGGGTTTTTATCTTCAGCACTTTTTGGAACACCACGGCACTTTTTGTTATTCTCTCTGGCACTATGGGTCAGGAACACACAGGCTAAAACATCATATTTCAGACTGGTCTCATTATCTTCGAATACAAGATGAATGTTATTGACTACAGCATATTGAATAGATTCAGCTTCGACATTAATGAAGGAATAATAGAGTATTATTCAAAACACAGACACAGTATACCTGCACTAAAGCACTTTAATATTTCTCTAATATGAGAGAGGTACAACATTCACTCAGGTAATATATGTATTTCTGCACTAATATAGGATCCGATGACGTGATGTGTACTATAGCAACAGCCAATGCACAGCTATATGGCGTGTCAAAATGAAATAAGGTCGAGATGAACATGATAAATGCATTTAAGCAAGTATTCAAGGTTTATTGAAATTTGCATTTAACCAACAGTTTTTTACATCAGGATGAGTTTTCTTCAATGATACTTTTTGAACAATGCTTATATGTGTTTTATGTCGAACCAAGTGAAATTTATTACATGCTAAACTATGCAATGTTTTATACTTATATGCATTTTTAAGCTAAACGACCACAACAGTCTGTTTTTCATGACTATGCCTGTTTTCTATCACGTGGTGTATATTACACTTTAAATGTTAGAACTGAAGTGGACCTCGTTATGTGAGCAAGCCCAGCGAGGTGGGCGAAAAGCGTCATCCTGCCATACTATCTTTAATAAAGCAATTCTAACAGCACGAAGTGGAGTCCGTGTCCCCGTTTCCTGTGAAGCAGCACGGTGGGGATTCATTACCTGCATATATTTATATATATATAAATATACACACACACACACACATATATACTATATATTTTTTACATATACATGTATACATATACATTCATACGCACACATTTATATATATATAGTTGTATTGCCCAGTGGCGGTCGCCACGGGGTAGTTATAGTTAGGTCAGCATTACCATAGGAAATGCCCTTTTTGTTTAGACAATAACTTTGGCGCTGTTTGATGAGTCTCCACAAAACTTTCCACCAAGTTTCTCTTTTATGTCTAGTTTATGCAAGGAAAGTTTTGGGTTAATCCATCAAGCGGGGGCCGAGAAAAGAGGGGTTCCAAAATGCAAGTCCCAATGTAATTTCCAAAGACTTTGTTAAGAAGCAATACCGCAAAAACTGCTGTACGTATTTACACCAAATTTGGCAGGAAGCTGGATCTTGGCCCAGAAAGTGTGCTTTTTGTGATTTGGTATAAATCAGTTCAGTAGTCTTTTAGAAATTAGGGATGAGAAATATTTGTATGTCTGGACGGTTGGTTCAGAGGGACTCTCGCAAGAGTCCTTCAAACCCAATTTTAAAAAATAGAGCATCCTGATTGGCCCTGTGGATTTTTTCCCTTGCACCAAATTGCTTCCACAGGATACATACTTCCATGGGAGCAAGCACACTATTGACTGCCTGCAAAAGAAAGAAAAATGTTTCAGTCAGCCATTATAGGACATAGAAACATAGTCTCCTGTCCCGCATTTATTTATAAGAAAAATATAAGGGGGCAGGGTAGAGAACCCTGCACCCCTAGCCCTTGTGAAAGGGTGTTGCGGGGATTCTGCGCATATACAGAACTATGCGCAGGAAAACAGGACCTCGGTGTATAGTGGTGTACCAACCATACCCCTTAGTACCCAAAATCCCAATCCGACTAGCTATAGTGTCACATTTGTTCTCCGTACTACAGCGAAGCTACCAATGATTAGACATCCCAGAACACGGACTCTTTCAGGAATCGCGGGAGCAAGAACACTCTTTCATTATACACTCATACTTGTCCACAACGTGCGTATTAAGAGACACAGTATAGTTTAAAATGTTTATTTCAACTAACGTGCTCTAAGACACAGTACACGTGCCAGTACTAGCAGCATAATGCATAAAGTTAAAACAGTAAGCATGGTTACAATTCCATAGTATACAAACGGGGACAGCATTTTATAAAGACAGTGGATATAGGACTAAAAGGCCTTGCCACCCTCCCCGTGCTAGGAACTAGTTTATTATAAAAATAGAAGACCTCTAGGCTTTGTCAGGGGGACCCCCAAACCTCAAGAACTAGATGCAAGGGTTACATCATCGGACAAGCGCAGCTCTTCTCCCTGGAAAGGCTTTTCTCCAAGTCCCTTCAGCAGCGAGTTCACAATATTAAAAGCACCCGAATTTCTCCAAGTGCAGCTGTATGTCATGTTATGTCTAAGTGCGAGGGGCTGTCCAGAACAGCAAAAACAAGGGACGTTGTTTTTCGACCTTGTACATTGTGTGCAGACGAAAACCACAGAGAACAGGAGAAAAAGTGAAAGGCAAAAAGGCAGACAGTTCTAATGTGAACGGTCACAAACAGAGTCTGGAAAAACAAAGTCACAGAGGAACGTGTGCAAAGAAGGCATCATGGCAGCGGAGCCTAAGCTAACTTAGCATTGTCGACAAAGAGGCCATAATCCACACTACACCCTCCCCTGGTCAGTCCATCGGCAAGACATAGGAGGAAAACAGAGTTCGAATAGATGGAGCAGAACGAAAACGTCTACAGGTCCACTGGAAAGTTAGGGAATGGGAAAATAATTGTGGGGTAAAAATTCCTAGAAAGGGCCAAAAAAGAGGGCACTCCAAGAGAACAAAAAATCCAGCAATGCAGTTCGTTGAAAGTCAATGACCTTAATCCATCAGAGTGTATGCGCAGAAAACTACAACACCTTCCAGAAAGACATCATTGTCATCGTTGGAAAAAAGAGACGCCATCCAATTCAACAAATTGAAACTGCATTCATGCTCCTCACAAGAGGGAGCATCTATCAGCATTGCGGGACAACTTGCGTGATACTCGATATAACTGCGTTGTAGGAGATTCCGAGCAGCCGCCCAGATATCCCATTGTGCCAATACCCCAAGTGCAGCCGCACGCGCCATTAATCCAGCCCCGGAACAGTCCCGCTCATGGGCTACCAAGGGGCCCACCAACTGGTCGAAATCCGGGTCCGAACAAGACGTATTGGAGAGGCAAAAATCCAAGGACCAAGAGAACGGACATCGTAAGCAGGACATCACAGGTTGCACGCAAGTGAAATACGCAAAGCGAAAAGATAGTCTATAAGACACGCTGAGGGTTGCCAGCGGCAGGACGCCGAAGCTGTTAATCATGCGGTCACGGAGCATCCGCAGTCGCCCTGGGTTGTGTAGGGCCACAAATGGTGCAGCCATTGCGCCACAGCTAAGGCTAGGATCAATGGGAAGCCGCCAAAGACGCTGGAAAAAATAGAATGAATAAAAGCCGGGATTACACCAAATATAGTCTGAAAGGAGGTCAAAAGGCCAGAGCCCACAACTTTAAAAAAGTGTACAAGACCTGCTGTATTTGATGCATTAAATATACGGTGAATCAGTTCACCGAAATGTTGGGGGAGGTTAGTGTTTAAAAGGGCCTGTATCTCACTGTGGGCACTGGCCACCTGGAGAACGAAGGTCTCCCGTGCGGAAGTGAGCATAACCTCCTGGTTTAATAATAGCGCCTTTATTCTGCTCAATTTATTGAAATCTGCCTTCAAAGTCGGAATGTAAGGCCAAATGGAACTATCCAACTTCACTGCGGGGCGGAAAAGCACATTTTTGCAGCACACCACGCGTTGCGTAAACCGTTACTATATAAGGTATGCCAGCCTGCAAACCACAGCAATCCTGATTATTCAAAAGCAGATAGCTACCATTAGCAAGCATAGTGAAAGTAGGTGATATAACAGGAGCAGGAACGCCTTTAAAACACAAGCAAGATTCGGGGCAGAAACATTACAAGCCCCGTGCAATTTAATGTTTTTACAAACAAGGGAATGACCCACCGTAGAATCGCAAGACTCCCCTGTGAGAAATACCTCCTTGTCATACCTAAGGCATCTGTATGTGAACGGCAGGGACCAGAGTTCGTGCAAAAAGGCACTGCCCAAAGGCTCGAAACGGCCAACAGGATAATGCTTCAGGCACGAACTGAATTCAAATAAAGAAAAAGGCAAAGTGATAACCCCGTGAACTAGCCACACTGCAGAGTCAGTCTCCACCACAGAGAATGGTAAAGGATCTATCTTCTCGATATGTAGAAGAGTGTATGTTGCATCTTTCATGGACATAAACTGCTGTTTCTCAGTCAAATTAAACGGCAAGAACAAGGCAGATGTGTTTAAAAAATGCCATGGAACCTTGCCCATTTTCAATGTCTGCAAAGTCCATGCAAACTGCATAACTGAACGCAATTGATTTTGGCCATGATATAACACAGACACGTCATCTTGCACAATATCAACAACAGATGAAACAATATTCTCTAATGTGTAAATGCGGGAAGAAAGGGTGTTAATACTATTGTCGACAACAGCAAGCACTTTTTCTAGATTTGCCTGATCAATTTCCCGTAAACGGGAAGCAGCTTCTATTTGTGAAAGCTTCCAGATTTCATTGTAAGTCGCATAAACAAATCGTTTAGGTCTCGGACCTCTAGGTCCTAGGACAAAGTCAGCCAGATCGATGTTGCCGGATAAGAGAGATAAATGTTGTTTAACTGAATCTAAACTAGAGTGCTGCAACCACTGTTTACATAATTTACCCACTGAATAAGTCGTAACTGTACGGGAAACAGAAAAACGTGGATCTGGCCTATCCTGTTTGTAACCAGGAGCAGATTCATGAAAACGCAGTTGGCACGCGTTAGAGGCTATGGGCCACACCAACCATGCTGAGTGATTTAGTGTAGAGACATTAAATGAGTTATTCTGAACCAACGCATGCAAACCCTCAAGGGAAATATTTAAATGCAAGCTTTCGTTCGGCCAGGAAGACAATGCAGGAGTGGAAGGGGCATTCAATTGTTTGGAAGTTGCCAAACCCAAACAGGTTGTTTGATATATAGTACTGTTTAAAAATAATATTTGTGTGGGGATAAGGCAAGCACGGTGCAAAGCCTCCGGCCCGCTAACCTGCCAAGATTTAGTGCCCCAAATAGATTTTAAGTCAATGGTGTCTTTCCAGTGCTCATAGCCACCTACAGCTAATGCGTCTAGAAAGGAACTGGAATATAGCAATTTGGTGTGGGTCAACATTACCTTTCGATTGGAAGAAATGTTCAATTTAAAATAATAGGACCCAGGTTTAGATCTGTCAAAGTCTGTAAAGTAGGTAAATTTATTTATAAGTGTTCGAGAGCTACCTCGTAGAGGGGTGGGGCAATGTTCCCATTGGGTGTAATCGAAACTACCACGAAGTGTACTGGGTTTATGCAGAAAATGGTTGCCGTAATGCTGGTAACAATACAAATCGGTATAATTAGCAGAATTTAAGTACAAATCCTCAGCGTTAAAGGCAGCATAATATTTCAAATCAGAAAATAACGATTCAATGGCATGCACATCCCAATCATCTGAATGAATATTCCTTTTCACCACATCACCCATGGAGACACGAAGTACATTAGGAACATTAATCATTTCTGTCGGTCCATGAATTTGGAAATTCACTGCGTCCCATACGATGTCATCTGCAACTGGAAAGGCGGAAATGTTCACCAAAGTGTGGTCACGCTTCATGATGTGTGAAGAAGAATGCGGAGCCAAAGTTCCAGCCACAGAGTTCACCGCAGAGCGTTCTGGCCAGTAGTGACCATTGATGAGTAAGAAAAAAACTGTCACAAAGCCAATGGACATGAACAGAAAAATCAGGAATAGCACCAACCAGATGTATGTCCATGGAGGGACCAAAAATTGTCTCTGAACCAGGATACAAAAATACTGATTTTTTTCGGGACAAGTGATGAGGTGGAAGACGAATCAAAGGAAGCGAGTAGGGTTCAGTGGTGTTGTAGGCAAATGAGCCACTGACTCACTTGCGGGGTAAGTATACTCGGTTTCCTCGTTGCAGGAAGAAGCCTGGAGGTTGAGCAGGCGATCTGGCAAATCGACCATCTCAATGGTAACATCAGCGCCAGCGGAGACTGGAGGGCCACGAACAGGATTTCTTGAAATTGCCGGACATGATACAGCAGGTGTCACACTATTCAGAATCGGCCAGATGGTGTAGCTTGACATTGTCCACGGAGATGTATCTGTTGTCTTTGCAACCAGGAAGCGGTGGTAAGATGACTGTACGAGTACCCTTCAAGCCAAGAACTGGAACCGGTGCACGATAAGAGGGGCCAAATTCTTTCTTGTTCTCCACCTTCTCTCGGACCAGATCTCCAATCTTTGGAAGCCTGCCGGCAACCGGAATCTGCAACGCAGCGTCTGTGGCTGAAGGTAAATGTTCGTTTGCAAGTCTGTCACGGGTCTCTTGTAAGTCCTGCAACATAGTAGAATGATTATCTACGTCAAAGATTGCGGCAGTCGCCGCCATGTCTAGACCATCAAGGTCTGGCACAAACATCTGTATGCCAAAGAGCATTTTGTAGGGGGTCCGCCCACCCAGAGATCTTCTAGGGAGATTATTAAGTGCACGTTGCACGCCATACAAGTGGGCCAGCCAGTTCCTGCCAGTACCTAAGACTCTAGCTGTCAAGGATTGCTTTAAGTCACGGTTCATTCGCTCCACAATCGAGTTGCCCTCAGGCCTAAATGGAGACGAAAATTGCACCAGCACCCCCAATGACCTCATCGCGTCCTTGTACGCCTTGGAGGCGAACGCTGGACCTTGGTCGGAATGGAAGGTGCCACAGGCAAAAATTCCCACAAAGACACGCAAATCCCTGATGACATTTCGAGCATCAGCACTGCGTTGTGGCCACACCCAGATGAAACGTGTGCACGAATCAACCGCAACCAGGATATATTTATATGCAGTGTCAGAAGAAAATGGACCGCAGTGATCAAGGTATACACAACCAAAAGGTCTATGAGAAATGCAGAGCTGTGTTTGTGGCAGACGTGTAACCGTAGAGGGCTTAATCTGTTGACAAATGTCACAAGAAAGGACATAAGTACGGGTTTGTTTATATAAACCACGCCACCAGTAACGCTGCTGCAAGATTGAAACAGTCGCAGACACGCCAGCATGGGCCGAAGCCAAGCCTTCGTGTGCGGCTGTTTCAATCTTGCAGCAGCGTTACTGGTCTGGCACAAACCCCCACCTTCCTGGGGCTCAAAATAAAAAAATTAAAAAGTTGTGGCCCTGCAGGACTCCTGCGGGATCACGACTTTAAAAAAAAAAAAAAACACTTGTTTGCATTTCAATTAGACTCATGGGGTGGGCTAGGGCTCAGGGGTCTTCAAAATTACATTTTTGGGGAAGGGGGAGTGAGTTGGGCGACCCTCCCCGAATTTAGGGCCTCAGGGACTCCATCTCCTGGGGCCAAATATGAGTTTAAGGAGAGAGGGCATGCAGACCCCCTCCCCAGGCCCCTTGTGGGCCCCGGTGACCCCATTTCTGGGGCCAAATTCACTAAGAAGGAGAAAGGGGCATGCAGCCTCCTCCAGGCCAAAACAACTAGAAAAAGGGGAGAGGGCCACATGCCTGCATCCCCTTATGGGTATTTGCCCCGGGGACCCCAACTCCTGGGGCAGATACAACACAGTGACCCAGGACACTGTGGTTCCCTGCCCGAGAGATTGCAGGCACACCTTGCCCACATTCTCCTGGCCAGGGAACTCCACTTTGCTCCTACCTGGCACATAATATGGTGCTGGCTTGGGAGCTGACTGGGGCTGCGGGCCCCTGAGGCTCCCCCATGGCCCCCAACAGTACTGCTTTGTGGGTGCCCTTTGTGGGGTCCTTAAGGCTCGATGAGGGGGGCCACGTGCCCCCTCTTTTTAATTTAAAAAAGGCCTGACAGCCCTTGCTAACTTAGGTGGCGGGCTGCAACCCCTTCCCACTCCCCTTCTTTAAAAAACAAAAAAAGGCCCCAGGGGTGGCGTCCCGGGGCCACTACTGGCTCACCCAGGGCGGCCGCACAACTCTTGCCATTATTTTCTTAAAAATACAGCCCGGGTAGATGGGGTCCCCGGGGCCAGGAAAGGCTCGGAGAGGGTGGCTCCATGGCCCTCCCATTATAAAAACAATATATGGGTGTCCCGGGTAGGCACCGGGACACCCACAGTAAATTTTGTTTTAAAAGGACAGTGTATTCACTAAACATGAGCAGCAGGATCTGCACATTTATTATACACTGCTCCTTTAAAGGAGTGGCCCATAATGCCCTGCAAGGGCTTTATCTTTTATGTTTTTTGTAGCATGGTGGTGCCCTTAGAATAGGGAGGGCCACCACAAGACTTTTTTTTAATGTTGTTGGGGGCTGCAGTGAGTCCAGCAGCGTCCCCAGCACCATTAAAAGAAACAATAATTCTCCGAGGTTATTAAATCCATGACCTGGGGAAAACCTACCAAATGTTTTAAAGCACGCCTAGCTGGAGCTCTGTGGCTGTTTTTATGATTGTATTTCCTAGGCAGAAAATGTTAAAAGAAAGGTTTGGTTTATTTTCATCCACAAAATATAATAATAAAAACTATGTAAAATTAAAACTTCATTAAACATTTTTATAATAATCAATATTAATAAACATTGAATTGTGTGAGTTATTGAAATATACGTTTGATTAAAAATATTGGTGATTTTTTAAGAAAGATGATAGATCTGCTTTATATATATATATTGATATGATTACCCTTTGATAAGGCCAAAGGGCTATCTTTTTATATTTTGGTGTTGCGAAGGCCATACGGGGCTTAGGGTTGGCTGCTCACACGTGTTGGCGGCAGGACCTGGCCACACCAATCCCACTCCCCCCACGGGCAGTATAATCCCCACCGCGCACGCCCAAAGGTTCGCGGCGGGGGTTGGCTTCCCGTGGCCGATTGGTCGCAGGGCCTGGACGCAGTATAACTAGCACCGTCGCCATGCATAGCCAATTATGCCACATATTACATGACTCATGACATGTTCTATAACATCATTGATGACATCACTGTAATATTTGAAACAACATCATTGATGACAAGGCTGCGCATGGCAGGGACGCAAGTTATAGTTACTGTAGTGCACGAGTTATATTTACTAGAGATAACTATAACTTGTGAATTTCAATTATTTTTTAGTTCAAAAGGTTACGTTGTCACTGAAATTTTCACCTAACTATAACGTCACTTTAACCTATGTTTTTTCCAGTGAATATATATATATAAATATACATACACACACACACACAATGCTAGTAAAAATAGATAAGTAACATGTTATCTGGAACATGTATTTATATGTTAATAAACAAACACACTCATTTATTACCACAGTGAAATGTGTTGTCTCATAGGTTCAATTCTAGAATTAGTTTAAAGAAGAAAGCAACTGGAGCTACACTCGTAAAGCAGATTTGTTCGCTGTTTATCGTTAAATATTTGTCTTTTTTTAAGTACTGCAAATGAAAACACATGGCATAAACTATATATGCTGATCCACTGTGTGTAATATGCTATTTATTACGGTAGTTGAGGAAGAGGAGGGGCATTATGACTTGCTTGCAGTTTTGCCTCTAGTGCTTTATGGTTCCTCCCCAGATTCTTCAATGGTAATTAATATCATACCAAACTCTACACATCTGCATATATAATATCTAATAAATATGCACATGCACATAAATACAGAGATAATAAATAACATGTGCCCGTGTAATGTGGTCCAATATTGCCATCAGGGGGATCTGGTGTGGATAGGTACCATTGTTTGCTATGAAACGTGGCTAAAGTTTAGAAGCTTTAATAATTATCTACGTTTTCTTTGCCTTTTCCCATACTTTGATTATCTACCAAGGTACAGACAACGTTACAGTTCGAAACGTGATTGTTGATTTGCTTAATATTCACAGCTATTAACTACTTATAAATGAAAACACATTGTGCTAGCCAAGACGCACAGGAAACTCATTAACGTCACCAGCGACAGGCAGGGCCTTTAATAAATCTCACTGGAAGTGCTGGCAGAAACGATAGAGATATACAAAGCAAACAGGTCGATTGTAAAGTCTGTTTGCTCTTTGTATAGCCATGGTGTGACAACCCTTAATTTATAACACAGATTTCAAGGCTTTAATCGCATTGTTGCTTCATGGGTTGGTATGGTAACACCCTCCACTTGGAAGAGACGAAGAGAGCAGCATCTAAATGTGGTGCGTATCTCATGACAAATATCCGCTTCTACAGGAAGATACCACCCACATGTGAAAGGCGCTCACTATATGTCATCATAGGACTGATACATATTCAAGTGCACTAATATTGTCTGCATGTCCAAGAGACAATATTTAAGGGCGTATGCTATAATTGCATAACCTGGGCCACCAAATTATATTAAACTTTGACTCTTTATCAATCAATCAATCACAGAATTTGTAGAGCGCACTACTTACCCGCGAGGGTCTCAAGGCGCTGGGGAGAGGGAAGGGGGAGTGGGGTGCTGCTACTGGTCGAACAGCCAGGTCTTGAGTAGCCTCCTGAAGGTCAGCAGGTCTTGGGTCTGTCGTAGGCTTAGTGTAAGGGTGTTCCAGGTCTTGGCGGCGAGGTGTGAGAAGGATCTGCCGCCGGTGGTTGTTCTTCGAATGCGAGGGACGGTGGCGAGGGAGAGGTCGGCGGAGCGGAGCTGGCGGTTGGGGACGTAGAAGAAGAGTCGTCTGTTGAGGTAGGCTGGGCCAGTTTTGTGGAGTGCCTTGTGTGCGTGGATGAGGAGTTTGAAGGTGATCCTCCTGTCGACGGGGAGCCAGTGCAGGTTCCTCAAGTGGGGGGTGATGTGGCTGTGGCGTGGTACATCGAGGATCAGGCGTGCAGAGGCGTTTTGTATGCGTTGCAGTCGCTTGATGAGCTTGGCCGGGGCTCCCGCGTAGAGGGCGTTCCCATAGTCAAGTCTGCTACTGACGAGGGCCTGGGTGACTGTTCTTCTTGTGTCTGTCGGGATCCACCTGTAGATCTTGCGAAGCATGCGGAGGGTGTTGAAGCAGGAGGAGGAGACTGCGTTGACTTGCTTGGCCATGGAGAGCGTTGAGTCGAGGATTTATGCCCCTAGAAGTGTTTGTTTCGTCCCCCAGGCACAGTCTACAGCCAGAGGCTTGCCGTGGGGGGGGGGGTTCCCTCCCTAAGATAGTGTTGTGACAACATTGTTCATCGCGAGCACCACTGCAGAGGAAGTGAGGCAGCACGAAAGGAATACATACAATCAGCATGGGGTAGGTGGAGCAGAAGTACAAGGTGGAAGTGGGAAGATGCTGTGCAGGAAGCTTTTTGGATGCTCCTGGAGATTGCAGGCAGCAAATAATATCTATAGAATGACGAGTCCACGAGAGCAGTGGCGGCGGCTCCTCCGCTAAGGCGGAGGAGCGTCGCCCCACTGCTTTTAGCAGTGGAAATGAAGGAAAAATAAAATGATAATAACTCGTTGTTATTATCCTTTTATTTGTTACTGCTGCTGCACCTTTGCAGGTGAGCTGTTCTGCTCTCAGAGCAGGGGGAGGAGTGGTGGGCACTCTGTAAGTGCACATGACTGTTTGGCCCCCCTCTCGGGCCGGCCAAACAGTCATGCGTACTTTGCATGGTCTCCACCCAGACTGCATTACAGCCTGGGTGGAGCACATGCACAACCTCCCAGCCCCTGTCTGAGCGCCGAACCTCACCGCTCATACCAACCACATCGCTGCAGTGCAGCGTTCTGATTGGTCAGGGGAGCCTGGGTGCTTCCTTTTCCGGCCGGGAGATACGCTGAGAGACGATGGAGGAGAGACGCGGCGAGGAGATACGTTTTATTTTTTTGTCTTTACCCCACACCCTTCACCCAACCACCCCCAATCCATGCCAGCCGCCACAGCACAAGAGGGAAACAAACTAGGTTTTCTCAAAGCAGGGGCAGCATGGGAAAGAGGCATGATTGGATTTGAACTCTCCGCATGGCAAGAGGTTGTGTCAACATAGCCTAGTCCAAAAGCGAAAGGCGGGGCATATTCCAGCACGTGTCACATAACTTGCAGGAAAAAGCTGCCTTCAAAGAAGGTCCAGAGGATCTTACAAAGCTGTCACTGAGCATTTGCTATAATGAGCGTTATCCTCCTGCAGGAGAATACAGTACCAGTGTTGATTGGTGCATTCACGACAAAAAAAAATCAGGAGGCGCAAAGAGAAGAGCCTATTGATTCACTGAGGCAAAAGTACTACGAGTGCTGGGTGAAATCCTGGAATAGGAGTGGCTTGTCGTCTGCCATTAGCCCATCTTCAGGGGGCACTCTGAGGTATGGCAAAGGACATGTTCAGAAAGAAAAGAGTTTACAGAAAATGTAATGAAACAGGTTTGGAAGTTTAGGCACTTGTGAATCAGGTGCTGGGTGCATGCATTCATCAAATGCTCCTATGATCGAATGGCTGGTATTGAGAAACAGGGAGGAAAAGGCTGAAGGGGAAGGAAACAGAGGGACTAGTCAAGAGCATAATGAATTGCATGTTGCTCAGCTACGTTTGGGTGACATTGTTCAGGAGTCAGAAAGAAGTGGGGGCTTACTCCCCATGGCAGCTCCTTAACAGAGGCTTCAGGGCACACCCTGCCTGCTGTGAGGTGCCATTTGCTCTCCCTTGTCGCTGCTCAAAATTGCTATTTAACTGAGCAGGGTGAACACTGGCAGTGCACAGGTCAGACCTCTTCACCTCGACTCCAGACTCCTGATGATAGGAGATGGAGGGGGGACTGGGGGGCCTGAGGCATGATCTCAGTGATGGCATGTGATCTTTGAAATTGGTGGAGTGCAATATTTGGCAGGAGATCACCTCATTTTGTTTTTCAAAATGTGCCTTTGGTGTTACCCATATGTTATGAATTACCTCCAGTGTGACAATGCCAGCATTTTGTCGTGGGTATCCCTTTACACCAAGAATATACAATATGCCAGTACCAGAATTTTGCCTTTGATCCTGCCCCTATTACATGGGGGGACCTGTAAGAAATTAGGTTGTGGGTTGACTGGGATGTGAGTCCTGGTCAAACAATAACCCCAATCCTTGGCAGGACAAGGCACAAGGCAACCCTAAATTAACCTGTGCTCAACCCTCTAGAAGCTTGGCACAGGGCTGTCAGGCTTAGCTAAAAAACAATGTGTAAAGTATTTCTGCAACACTTCAAACAGTAACAAAGTGAAAAAGCCACATAAAAAGGCTCCCACACCAGGTTAGAAAAAATAACTTTGTTTAATAAATAAAACAAGACCAAAATGACAAAAATTAAATCAGAATAGCTGGAGATATGCAATGTTAAAGATTCTAGTAAAAATAGAGCCAAAAGGTACAAAGCGCCAACTGTGAATAGCTGGTCATACCAGACCAGGACAAAGTCACAAGTTCAGGCCCATCAAGATGGAGCATGGGCCAGCTACAGGGATCCAGTTAGGCCAGCTGAACAAAGTACCTTAAATCCTGGTTTGCGGAGCGCTGTGAGGGTCCGCATCGAAGATGCATTGCGCAGCCGAAGCAATGCGTCAGTTCTGAGTTGTAGCGAGGCTGCAATGCGAGGGCCTGTGTCATCATCGAGGATCCCAGTGATGCGGCTTGTGATGGCTTTGGTATCGCTTTGTTCGCCCTAAGTTGGCAGGGTATGCCCAGGCGTGGGTTCCTTGCTCACTTTGCCACTGGATTCAAGCTAGCCTGGCTGATGACGGCTGATTAGCCAGAAACCGGTCCCAGGATGCTTGTTTCCGGTCCAGGGAAGACATGGCTTGGCAGTTCGGGCTGGACTGTTCCTATGAGGCACAGGGTCAGACTGATTTGCAGATGGCCATGTCTGAACTGGGGTGGTGGAGTGAGCTAAAGAATGATGATGGATTAAACCCAGATCAGTTGACTGGGGGTGAGTGTTTGATTTGCTCAAACGCTCCGTCCATCATCCCATTTGGTATCGCTTTGTTCGCCCTAAGTTGGCAGGGTGTGCCCAGACGTGGGTCCCTTGCTCACTTTGCCACTGGATTCAAGCTAGCCTGGCTGATGACGGCTGAATAGCCAGAAACCGGTCCCAGGATGCTTGTTTCCGGTCCAGGGAAGACATGGCTTGGCAGTTCGGGCTGGACTGTTCCCATGAGGCACAGGGTCAGACTGATTTGCATATGGCCATGTCTGAACTGGGGTGGTGGAGTGAGCTAAAGAATGATGATGGATTAAACCCAGATCAGTTGACTGGGGGTGAGTGTTTGATTAGCTCAAACGCTCCGTCCATCATCCCCTTTGGTATCGCTTTGTTCGCCCTAAGTTGGCAGGGTATGCCCAGACGTGGGTCCCTTGCTCACTTTGCCACTGTATTCAAGCTAGCCTGGCTGATGACGGCTGAATAGCCAGAATCCGGTCCCAGGATGCTTGTTTCAGGTCCAGGGAAGACATGGCTTGGCAGTTCGGGCTGGACTGTTCCCATGAGGCACAGGGTCAGACTGATTTGCATATGGCCATGTCTGAACTGGGGTGGTGGAGTGAGCTAAAGAATGATGATGGATTAAACCCAGATCAGATGACTGGGGGTGAGTGTTTGATTTGCCCAAACGCTCCGTCCATCATCCCCTTTGGTATCGCTTTGTTCGCCCTAAGTTGGCAGGGTATGCCCAGACGTGGGTCCCTTGCTCACTTTGCCACTGGATTCAAGCTAGCCTGGGTGATGACGGCTGAATAGCCAGAAACCCGTCCCAGGATGCTTGTTTCCAGTCCAGGGAAGACATGGCTTGGCAGTTCGTGCTGGACTGTTCCCATGAGGCACAGGGTCAGACTGATTTGCATATGGCCATGTCTGAACTGGGGTGGTGGAGTGAGCTAAAGAATGATGATGGATTAAACCCAGATCAGTTGACTGGGGGTGAGTGTTTGATTTGCTCAAACGCTCCGTCCATCATCCCCTTTGGTATCGCTTTGTTCGCCCTAAGTTGGCAGGGTATGCACAGACGTGGGTCCCTTGCTCACTTTGCCACTGGATTCAAGCTAGCCTGGCTGATGACGGCTGAATAGCCAGAAACCGGTCCCAGGATGCTTGTTTCTGGTCCAGGGAAGACATGGCTTGGCAGTTCGGGCTGGACTGTTCCCATGAGGCACAGGGTCAGACTGATTTGCATATGGCCATGTCTGAACTGGGGTGGTGGAGTGAGCTAAAGAATGATGATGGATTAAACCCAGATCAGTTGACTGGGGGTGAGTGTTTGATTTGCTCAAACGCTCCGTCCATCATCCCCTTTGGTATCGCTTTGTTCGCCCTAAGTTGGCAGGGTATGCCCAGACGTGGGTCCCTTGCTCACTTTGCCACTGGATTCAAGCTAGCCTGGCTGATGACGGCTGAATAGTCAGAAACCGGTCCCAGGATGCTTGTTTCCGGTCCAGGGAAGACATGGCTTGGCAGTTCGGGCTGGACTGTTCCCATGAGGCACAGGGTCAGACTGATTTGCATATGGTCATGTCTGAACTGGGGTGGGGGAGTGAGCTAAATAATGATCAGTAGACTGGGGGTGAGTGTTTGATTTGCTCAAACGCTCTGTCCATCATCCCCTTTGGTATCGCTTTGTTCGCCCTAAGTTGGCAGGGTATGCCCAGACGTGGGTCCCTTGCTCACTTTGCCACTGGATTCAAGCTAGCCTGGCTGATGACGGCTGAATAGCCAGAAACCGGTCCCAGGATGCTTGTTTCCAGTCCAGGGATGACATCGCTTGGCAGTTCAGGCTGGACTGTTCCCATGAGGCACAGGGTCAGACTGATTTGCATATGGCCATGTCTGAACTCGGGTGGTGGAGTGAGCTAAAGAATGATGATGGATTAAACCCAGATCAGTTGACTGGGGATGAGTGTTTGATTTGCTCAAACGCTCCGTCCATCATCCCCTTTGGTATCGCTTTGTTCGCCCTAAGTTGGCAGGGTATGCCCAGACGTGGGTCCCTTGCTCACTTTGCCACTGTATTCAAGCTAGCCTGGCTGATGACGGCTGAATAGCCAGAATCCGGTCCCAGGATGCTTGTTTCAGGTCCAGGGAAGACATGGCTTGGCAGTTCGGGCTGGACTGTTCCCATGAGGCACAGGGTCAGACTGATTTGCATATGGCCATGTCTGAACTGGGGTGGTGGAGTGAGCTAAAGAATGATGATGGATTAAACCCAGATCAGATGACTGGGGGTGAGTGTTTGATTTGCCCAAACGCTCCGTACATCATCCCCTTTGGTATCGCTTTGTTCGCCCTAAGTTGGCAGGGTATGCCCAGACGTGGGTCCCTTGCTCACTTTGCCACTGGATTCAAGCTAGCCTGGCTGATGACGGCTGAATAGCCAGAAACCTGTCCCAGGATGCTTGTTTCCGGTCCAGGGAAGACATGGCTTGGCAGTTCGGGCTGGACTGTTTCCATGAGGCACAGGGTCAGACTGATTTGCATATGGCCATGTCTGAACTGGGGTGGTGGAGTGAGCTAAAGAATGATGATGGATTAAACCCAGATCAGTTGACTGGGGGTGAGTGTTTGATTTGCTCAAACGCTCCGTCCATCATCCCCTTTGGTATCGCTTTGTTCGCCCTAAGTTGGCAGGGTATGCACAGACGTGGGTCCCTTGCTCACTTTGCCACTGGATTCAAGCTAGCCTGGCTGATGACGGCTGAATAGCCAGAAACCGGTCCCAGGATGCTTGTTTCTGGTCCAGGGAAGACATGGCTTGGCAGTTCGGGCTGGACTGTTCCCATGAGGCACAGGGTCAGACTGATTTGCATATGGCCATGTCTGAACTGGGGTGGTGGAGTGAGCTAAAGAATGATGATGGATTAAACCCAGATCAGTTGACTGGGGGTGAGTGTTTGATTTGCTCAAACGCTCCGTCCATCATCCCCTTTGGTATCGCTTTGTTCGCCCTAAGTTGGCAGGGTATGCCCAGACGTGGGTCCCTTGCTCATTTTGCCACTGGATTCAAGCTAGCCTGGCTGATGACGGCTGAATAGTCAGAAACCGGTCCCAGGATGCTTGTTTCCGGTCCAGGGAAGACATGGCTTGGCAGTTCGGGCTGGACTGTTCCCATGAGGCACAGGGTCAGACTGATTTGCATATGGTCATGTCTGAACTGGGGTGGGGGAGTGAGCTAAAGAATGATCAGTAGACTGGGGGTGAGTGTTTGATTTGCTCAAACGCTCCGTCCATCATCCCCTTTGGTATCGCTTTGTTCGCCCTAAGTTGGCAGGGTATGCCCAGACGTGGGTCCCTTGCTCACTTTGCCACTGGATTCAAGCTAGCCTGGCTGATGACGGCTGAATAGCCAGAAACCGGTCCCAGGATGCTTGTTTCCAGTCCAGGGATGACATCGCTTGGCAGTTCAGGCTGGACTGTTCCCATGAGGCACAGGGTCAGACTGATTTGCATATGGCCATGTCTGAACTCGGGTGGTGGAGTGAGCTAAAGAATGATGATGGATTAAACCCAGATCAGTTGACTGGGGATGAGTGTTTGATTTGCTCAAACGCTCCATCCATCATCCCCTTTGGTATCGCTTTGTTCGCCCTAAGTTGGCAGGGTATGCCCAGACGTGGGTCCCTTGCTCACTTTGCCACTGGATTCAAGCTAGCCTGGCTGATGACGGCTGAATAGCCAGAAACCCGTCCCAGGATGCTTGTTTCCGGTCCAGGGAAGACATGGCTTGGCAGTTCGGGCTGGACTGTTCCCATGAGGCACAGGGTCAGACTGATTTGCATATGGCCATGTCTGAACTGGGGTGGTGGAGTGAGCTAAAGAATGATGATGGATTAAACCCAGATCAGTTGACTGGGGGTGAGTGTTTGATTTGCTAAAACGCTCCGTCCATCATCCCCTTTGGTATCGCTTTGTTCGCCCTAAGTTGGCAGGGTATGCCCAGACCTGGGTCCCTTGCTCACTTTGCCACTGGATTCAAGCTAGCCTGGCTGATGACGGCTGAGTAGCCCGAAACCGGTCCCAGGATGCTTGTTTCCGGTCCAGGGAAGACATGGCTTGGAAGTTCGGGCTGGACTGTTCCCATGAGGCACAGGGTCAGACTGATTTGCATATGGCCATGTCTTAACTGGGGTGGTGGAGTGAGCTAAAGAATGATGATGGATTAAACCCAGATCAGTTGACTGGGGGTGAGTGTTTGATTTGCTCAAACACTCCGTCCATCATCCCCTTTGGTATCGCTTTGTTCGCCCTAAGTTGGCAGGGTATGCCCAGACGTGGGTCCCTTGCTCACTTTGCCACTGGATTCAAGCTAGCCTGGCTGATGACGGCTGAATAGCCAGAAACCGGTCCCAGGATGCTAGTTTCCGGTCCAGGGAAGACATGGCTTGGCAGTTCGGGCTGGACTGTTCCCATGAGGCACAGGGTCAGACTGATTTGCATATGGTCATGTCTGAACTGGGGTGGGGGAGTGAGCTAAAGAATGATGATGGATTAAACCCAGATCAGTAGACTGGGGGTGAGTGTTTGATTTGCTCAAACGCTCCGTCCATCATCCCCTTTGGTATCGCTTTGTTCGCCCTAAGTTGGCAGGGTATGCCCAGACGTTGGTCCCTTGCTCACTTTGCCACTGGATTCAAGCTAGCCTGGCTGATGACGGCTGAATAGCCAGAAACCGGTCCCAGGATGCTTGTTTCCAGTCCAGGGAAGACATCGCTTGGCAGTTCAGGCTGGACTGTTCCCATGAGGCACAGGGTCTGACTGATTTGCATATGGCCATGTCTGAACTGGGGTGGTGGAGTGAGCTAAAGAATGATGATGGATTAAACCCAGATCAGTTGACTGGGGATGAGTGTTTGATTTGCTCAAACGCTCCATCCATCATCCCCTTTGGTATCGCTTTGTTCGCCCTAAGTTGGCAGGGTATGCCCAGACGTGGGTCCCTTGCTCACTTTGCCACTGGATTCAAGCTAGCCTGGCTGATGACGGCTGAATAGCCAGAAACCCGTCCCAGGATGCTTGTTTCCGGTCCAGGGAAGACATGGCTTGGCAGTTCGGGCTGGACTGTTCCCATGAGGCACAGGGTCAGACTGATTTGCATATGGCCAAGTCTGAACTGGGGTGGTGGAGTGAGCTAAAGAATGATGATGGATTAAACCCAGATCAGTTGACTGGGGGTGAGTGTTTGATTTGCTCAAACGCTCCGTCCATCATCCCCTTTGGTATCGCTTTGTTCGCCCTAAGTTGGCAGGGTATGCCCAGACCTGGGTCCCTTGCTCACTTTGCCACTGGATTCAAGCTAGCCTGGCTGATGACGGCTGAATAGCCAGAAACCGGTCCCAGGATGCTTGTTTCCGGTCCAGGGAAGACATGGCTTGGCAGTTCGGGCTGGACTGTTCCCATGAGGCACAGGGTCAGACTGATTTGCATATGGCCATGTCTGAACTGGGGTGGTGGAGTGAGCTAAAGAATGATGATGGATTAAACCCAGATCAGTTGACTGGGGGTGAGTG
Source organism: Calotriton arnoldi (assembly GCA_963921515.1). NCBI lineage: Eukaryota > Metazoa > Chordata > Amphibia > Caudata > Salamandridae > Calotriton > Calotriton arnoldi. Next base: position 2,080,391 of record CAWUFW010002395.1, on the reverse strand, counting down.
TTTGATTTGCTCAAACGCTCCGTCCATCATCCCCTTTGGTATCGCTTTGTTCGCCCCTAAGTTGGCAGGGTATGCCCAGACGTGGGTCCCTTGCTCACTTTGCCACTGGATTCAAGCTAGCCTGGCTGATGACGGCTGAATAGCCAGAAACCGGTCCCAGGATGCTTGTTTCTGGTCCAGGGAAGACATGGCTTGGCAGTTCGGGCTGGACTGTTCCCATGAGGCACAGGGTCAGACTGATTTGCATATGGCCATGTCTGAACTGGGGTGGTGGAGTGAGCTAAAGAATGATGATGGATTAAACCCAGATCAGTTGACTGGGGGTGAGTGTTTGATTTGCTCAAACGCTCCGTCCATCATCCCCTTTGGTACTGCTTTGTTCGCCCTAAGTTGGCAGGGTATGCCCAGACGTGGGTCCCTTGCTCACTTTGCCACTGGATTCAAGCTAGCCTGGCTGATGACGGCTGAATAGCCAGAAACCGGTCCCAGGATGCTTGTTTCCGGTCCAGGGAAGACATGGCTTGGCAGTTCGGGCTGGACTGTTCCCATGAGGCACAGGGTCAGACTGATTTGCATATGGCCATGTCTGAACTGGGGTGGTGGAGTGAGCTAAAGAATGATGATGGATTAAACCCAGATCAGTTGACTGGGGGTGAGTGTTTGATTTGCTCAAACGCTCCGTCCATCATCCCCTTTGGTATCGCTTTGTTCGCCCTAAGTTGGCAGGGTATGCCCAGACGTGGGTCCCTTGCTCACTTTGCCACTGGATTCAAGCTAGCCTGGCTGATGACGGCTGAATAGCCAGAAACCGGTCCCAGGATGCTTGTTTCTGGTCCAGGGAAGACATGGCTTGGCAGTTCGGGCTGGACTGTTCCCATGAGGCACAGGGTCAGACTGATTTGCATATGGCCATGTCTGAACTGGGGTGGTGGAGTGAGCTAAAGAATGATGATGGATTAAACCCAGATCAGTTGACTGGGGGTGAGTGTTTGATTTGCTCAAACGCTCCGTCCATCATCCCCTTTGGTACTGCCTTGTTCGTCCTAAGTTGGCAGGGTATGCCCAGACGTGGGTCCCTTGCTCACTTTGCCACTGGATTCAAGCTAGCCTGGCTGATGACGGCTGAATAGCCAGAAACTGGTCCCAGGATGCTTGTTTCCGGTCCAGGGAAGACATGGCTTGGCAGTTCGGGCTGGGCTGTTCCCATGAGGCACAGGGTCAGACTGATTTGCATATGGCCATGTCTGAACTGGGGTGGTGGAGTGAGCTAAAGAATGATGATGGATTAAACCCAGATCAGTTGACTGGGGGTGAGTGTTTGATTTGCTCAAACGCTCCGTCCATCGTCCCCTTTGGTATTGCTTTGTTCGCCCTAAGTTGGCAGGGTATGCCCAGACGTGGGTCCCTTGCTCACTTTGCCACTGGATTCAAGCTAGCCTGGCTGATGACGGCTGAATAGCCAGAAACCGGTCCCAGGATGCTTGTTTCCGGTCCAGGGAAGACATGGCTTGGCAGTTCGGGCTGGACTGTTCCCATGAGGCACAGGGTCAGACTGATTTGCATATGGCCATGTCTGAACTGGGGTGGTGGAGTGAGCTAAAGAATGATGATGGATTAAACCCAGATCAGTTGACTGGGGGTGAGTGTTTGATTTGCTCAAACGCTCCGTCCATCATCCCCTTTGGTATCGCTTTGTTCGCCCTAAGTTGGCAGGGTATGCCCAGACGTGGGTCCCTTGCTCACTTTGCCACTGGATTCAAGCTAGCCTGGCTGATGACGGCTGAATAGCCAGAAACCGGTCCCAGGATGCTTGTTTCCGGTCCAGGGAAGACATGGCTTGGCAGTTCGGGCTGGACTGTTCCCATGAGGCACAGGGGTCAGACTGATTTGCATATGGCCATGTCTGAACTGGGGTGGTGGAGTGAGCTAAAGAATGATGATGGATTAAACCCAGATCAGTTGACTGGGGGTGAGTGTTTGATTTGCTCAAACGCTCCGTCCATCATCCCCTTTGGTATTGCTTTGTTCGCCCTAAGTTGGCAGGGTATGCCCAGTCGTGGGTTCCTTGCTCACTTTGCCACTGGATTCAAGCTAGCCTGGCTGATGACGGCTGAATAGCCAGAAACCCGTCCCAGGATGCTTGTTTCCGGTCCAGGGAAGACATGGCATGGCAGTTTGGGCTGGACTGTTCCCATGAGGCACAGGGTCAGACTGATTTGCATATGGCCATGTTTGAACTGGGGTGGTGGAGTGAGCTAAAGAATGATGATGGATTAAACCCAGATCAGTTGACTGGGGGTGAGTGTTTGATTTTCCCAAACGCTCCGTCCATCATCCCCTTTGGTATCGCTTTGTTCGCCCTAAGTTGGCAGGGTATGCCCAGACGTGGGTCCCTTGCTCACTTTGCCACTGGATTCAAGCTAGCCTGGCTGATGATGGCTGAATAGCCAGAAACCGGTCCCAGGATGCTTGTTTCCGGTCCAGGGAAGACATGGCTTGGCAGTTCGGGCTGGACTGTTCCCATGAGGCACAGGGTCAGCCTGATTTGCATATGGCCATGTCTGAACTGGGGTGGTGGAGTGAGCTAAAGAATGATGATGGATTAAACCCAGATTAGTTGACTGGGGGTGAGTGTTTGATTTGCTCAAACGCTCCGTCCATCATCCCCTTTGGTATCGCTTTGTTCGCCCTAAGTTGGCAGGGTATGCCCAGACGTGGGTCCCTTGCTCACTTTGCCACTGGATTCAAGCTAGCCTGGCTGATGATGGCTGAATAGCCAGAAACCTGTCCCAGGATGCTTGTTTCCGGTCCAGGGAAGACATGGCTTGGCAGTTCGGGCTGGACTGTTCCCATGAGGCACAGGGTCAGACTGATTTACATATGGCCATGTCTGAACTGGGGTGGTGGAGTGAGCTAAAGAATGATGATGGATTAAACCCAGATCAGTTGACTGGGGGTGAGTGTTTGATTTGCTCAAACGCTCCGAACATCATCCCCTTTGGTATCGCTTTGTTCGCCCTAAGTTGGCAGGGTATGCCCAGACGTGGGTCCCTTGCTACTTTGCCACTGGATTCAAGCTAGCCTGGCTGATGACGGCTGAATAGCCAGAAACCCGTCCCAGGATGCTTGTTTCCGGTCCAGGGAAGACATGGCTTGGCAGTTCGGGCTGGACTGTTCCCATGAGGCACAGGGTCAGACTGATTTACATATGGCCATGTCTGAACTGGGGTGGTGGAGTGAGCTAAAGAATGATGATGGATTAAACCCAGATCAGTTGACTGGGGGTGAGTGTTTGATTTGCTCAAACGCTCCGTCCATCATCCCCTTTGGTATCGCTTTGTTCGCCCTAAGTTGGCAGGGTATGCCCAGACGTGGGTCCCTTGCTCACTTTGCCACTGGATTCAAGCTAGCCTGGCTGATGACGGCTGAATAGCCAGAAACCCGTCCCAGGATGCTTGTTTCCGGTCCAGGGAAGACATGGCTTGGCAGTTCGGGCTGGACTGTTCCCATGAGGCACAGGGTCAGACTGATTTGCATATGGCCATGTCTGAACTGGGGTGGTGGAGTGAGCTAAAGAATGATGATGGATTAAACCCAGATCAGTTGACTGGGGGTGAGTGTTTTGATTTGCTCAAACGCTCCGTCCATCATCCCCTTTGGTATCGCTTTGTTCGCCCTAAGTTGGCAGGGTATGCCCAGACGTGGGTCCCTTGCTCACTTTGCCACTGGATTCAAGCTAGCCTGGCTGATGACGGCTGAATAGCCAGAAACCGGTCCCAGGATGCTTGTTTCCGGTCCAGGGAAGACATGGCTTGGCAGTTCGGGCTGGGCTGTTCCCATGAGGCACAGGGTCAGACTGATTTGCATATGGCCATGTCTGAACTGGGGTGGTGGAGTGAGCTAAAGAATGATGATGGATTAAACCCAGATCAGTTGACTGGGGGTGAGTGTTTGATTTGCTCAAACGCTGCGTCCATCATCCCCTTTGGTATCGCTTTGTTCGCCCTAAGTTGGCAGGGTGTGCCCAGACGTGGGTCCCTTGCTCACTTTGCCACTGGATTCAAGCTAGCCTGGCTGATGACGGCTGAATAGCCAGAAACCGGTCCCAGGATGCTTGTTTCCGGTCCAGGGAAGACATGGCTTGGCAGTTCGGGCTGGACTGTTCCCATGAGGCACAGGGTCAGACTGATTTGCATATGGCCATGTCTGAACTGGGGTGGTGGAGTGAGCTAAAGAATGATGATGGATTACACCCAGATCAGTTGACTGGGGGTGAGTGTTTGATTTGCTCAAACGCTCCGTCCATCATCCCCTTTGGTATCGCTTTGTTCGCCCTAAGTTGGCAGGATATGCCCAGACGTGGGTCCCTTGCTCACTTTGCCACTGGATTCAAGCTAGCCTGGCTGATGACGGCTGAATAGCCAGAAACCGGTCCCAGGATGCTTGTTTCTGGTCCAGGGAAGACATGGCTTGGCAGTTCGGGCTGGACTGTTCCCATGAGGCACAGGGTCAGACTGATTTGCATATGGCCATGTCTGAACTGGGGTGGTGGAGTGAGCTAAAGAATGATGATGGATTAAACCCAGATCAGTTGACTGGGGGTGAGTGTTTGATTTGCTCAAACGCTCCGTCCATCATCCCCTTTGGTACTGCTTTGTTCGCCCTAAGTTGGCAGGGTATGCCCAGACGTGGGTCCCTTGCTCACTTTGCCACTGGATTCAAGCTAGCCTGGCTGATGATGGCTGAATAGCCAGAAACCCGTCCCAGGATGCTTGTTTCCGGTCCAGGGAAGACATGGCTTGGTAGTTCGGGCTGGACTGTTCCCATGAGGCACAGGGTCAGACTGATTTCCATATGGCCATGTCTGAACTGGGGTGGTGGAGTGAGCTAAAGAATGATGATGGATTAAACCCAGATCAGTTGACTGGGGGTGAGTGTTTGATTTGCTCAAACGCTCCGTCCATCATCCCCTTTGGTACTGCTTTGTTCGCCCTAAGTTGGCAGGGTATGCCCAGACGTGGGTCCCTTGCTCACTTTGCCACTGGATTCAAGCTAGCCTGGCTGATGACGGCTGAATAGCCAGAAACCCGTCCCAGGATGCTTGTTTCCGGTCCAGGGAAGACATGGCTTGGCAGTTCGGGCTGGACTGTTCCCATGAGGCACAGGGTCAGACTGATTTGCATATGGCCATGTCTGAACTGGGGTGGTGGAGTGAGCTAAAGAATGATGATGGATTAAACCCAGATCAGTTGACTGGGGGTGAGTGTTTGATTTGCTCAAACGCTCCGTCCATCATCCCCTTTGGTATCGCTTTGTTCGCCCTAAGTTGGCAGGGTATGCCCAGACGTGGGTCCCTTGCTCACTTTTCCACTGGATTCAAGCTAGCCTGGCTGATGACGGCTGAATAGCCAGAAACCGGTCCCAGGATGCTTGTTTCCGGTCCAGGGAAGACATGGCTTGGCAGTTCGGGCTGGGCTGTTCCCATGAGGCACAGGGTCAGACTGATTTGCAAATGGCCATGTCTGAACTGGGGTGGTGGAGTGAGCTAAAGAATGATGATGGATTAAACCCAGATCAGTTGACTGGGGGTGAGTGTTTGATTTGCTCAAACGCTCCGTCCATCGTCCCCTTTGGTATCGCTTTGTTCGCCCTAAGTTGGCAGGGTATGCCCAGACGTGGGTCCCTTGCTCACTTTGCCACTGGATTCAAGCTAGCCTGGCTGATGACGGCTGAATAGCCAGAAACCGGTCCCAGGATGCTTGTTTCCGGTCCAGGGAAGACATGGCTTGGCAGTTCGGGCTGGACTGTTCCCATGAGGCACAGGGTCAGACTGATTTGCATATGGCCATGTCTGAACTGGGGTGGTGGAGTGAGCTAAAGAATGATGATGGATTAAACCCAGATCAGTTGACTGGGGGTGAGTGTTTGATTTGCTCAAACGCTCCGTCCATCATCCCCTTTGGTATCGCTTTGTTCGCCCTAAGTTGGCAGGGTATGCCCAGACGTGGGTCCCTTGCTCACTTTGCCACTGGATTCAAGCTAGCCTGGCTGATGACGGCTGAATAGCCAGAAACCGGTCCCAGGATGCTTGTTTCTGGTCCAGGGAAGACATGGCTTGGCAGCTCGGGCTGGACTATTCCCATGAGGCACAGGGTCAGACTGATTTGCATATGGCCATGTCTGAACTGGGGTGGTGGAGTGAGCTAAAGAATGATGATGGATTAAACCCAGATCAGTTGACTGGGTGTGAGTGTTTGATTTGCTCAAACGCTCCATCCATCATCCCCTTTGGTATCGCTTTGTTCGCCCTAAGTTGGCAGGGTATGCCCAGACGTGGGTCCCTTGCTCACTTTGCCACTGTATTCAAGCTAGCCTGGCTGATGACGGCTGAATAGCCAGAATCCAGTCCCAGGATGCTTGTTTCCGGTCCAGGGAAGACATGGCTTGGCAGTTCGGGCTGGACTGTTCCCATGAGGCACAGGGTCAGACTGATTTGCATATGGCCATGTCTGAACTGGGGTGGTGGAGTGAGCTAAAGAATGATGATGGATTAAACCCAGATCAGTTGACTGGGGGTGAGTGTTTGATTTGCTCAAACGCTCCGTCCATCATCCCCTTTGGTATTGCTTTGTTCGCCCTAAGTTGGCAGGGTATGCCCAGACGTGGGTTCCTTGCTCACTTTGCCACTGGATTCAAGCTAGCCTGGCTGATGACGGCTGAATAGCCAGAAACCCGTCCCAGGATGCTTGTTTCCGGTCCAGGGAAGACATGGCTTGGCAGTATGGGCTGGACTGTTCCCATGAGGCACAGGGTCAGACTGATTTGCATATGGCCATGTCTGAACTGGGGTGGTGGAGTGAGCTAAAGAATGATGATGGATTAAACCCAGATCAGTTGACTGGGGTGAGTGTTTGATTTTCCCAAACGCTCCGTCCATCATCCCCTTTGGTATCGCTTTGTTCGCCCTAAGTTGGCAGGTTATGCCCAGACGTGGGTCCCTTGCTCACTTTGCCACTGGATTCAAGCTAGCCTGGCTGGTGATGGCTGAATAGCCAGAAGCCAGTCCCAGGATGCTTGTTTCCGGTCCAGGGAAGACATGGCTTGGCAGTTCGGGCTGGACTGTTCCCATGAGGCACAGGGTCAGCCTGATTTGCATATGGCCATGTCTGAACTGGGGTGGTGGAGTGAGCTAAAGAATGATGATGGATTAAACCCAGATTAGTTGACTGGGGGTGAGTGTTTGATTTGCTCAAACGCTCCGTCCATCATCCCCTTTGTATCGCTTTGTTCGCCCTAAGTTGGCAGGGTATGCCCAGACTTGGGTCCCTTGCTCACTTTGCCACTGGATTCAAGCTAGCCTGGCTGATGACGGCTGAATAGCCAGAAACCGGTCCCAGGATGCTTGTTTCTGGTCCAGGGAAGACATGGCTTGGCAGTTCGGGCTGGACTGTTCCCATGAGGCACAGGGTCAGACTGATTTGCATATGGCCATGTCTGAACTGGGGTGGTGGAGTGAGCTAAAGAATGATGATGGATTAAACCCAGATCAGTTGACTGGGGGTGAGTGTTTGATTTGCTCAAATGCTCCGTCCATCATCCCCTTTGGTACTGCTTTGTTCGCCCTAAGTTGGCAGGGTATGCCCAGACGTGGGTCCCTTGCTCACTTTGCCACTGGATTCAAGCTAGCCTGGCTGATGACGGCTGAATAGCCAGAAACCCGTCCCAGGATGCTTGTTTCCGGTCCAGGGAAGACATGGCTTGGCAGTTCGGGCTGGACTGTTCCCATGAGGCACAGGGTCAGACTGATTTGCATATGGCCATGTCTGAACTGGGGTGGTGGAGTGAGCTAAAGAATGATGATGGATTAAACCCAGATCAGTTGACTGGGGTGAGTGTTTGATTTGCTCAAACGCTCCGTCCATCATCCCCTTTGGTATCGCTTTGTTCGCCCTAAGTTGGCAGGGTATGCCCAGACGTGGGTCCCTTGCTCACTTTGCCACTGGATTCAAGCTAGCCTGGCTGATGACGGCTGAATAGCCAGAAACCGGTCCCAGGATGCTTGTTTCCGGTCCAGGGAAGACATGGCTTGGCAGTTCGGGCTGGGCTGTTCCCATGAGGCACAGGGTCAGACTGATTTGCATATGGCCATGTCTGAACTGGGGTGGTGGAGTGAGCTAAAGAATGATGATGGATTAAACCCAGATCAGTTGACTGGGGTGAGTGTTTGATTTGCTCAAACGCTCCGTCCATCGTCCCCTTTGGTATCGCTTTGTTCGCCCTAAGTTGGCAGGGTATGCCCAGACGTGGGTCCCTTGCTCACTTTGCCACTGGATTCAAGCTAGCCTGGCTGATGACGGCTGAATAGCCAGAAACCGGTCCCAGGATGCTTGTTTCCGGTCCAGGGAAGACATGGCTTGGCAGTTCGGGCTGGACTGTTCCCATGAGGCACAGGGTCAGACTGATTTGCATATGGCCATATCTGAACTGGGGTGGTGGAGTGAGCTAAAGAATGATGATGGATTAAACCCATATCAGTTGACTGGGGGTGAGTGTTTGATTTGCTCAAACGCTCCGTCCATCATCCCCTTTGGTATCGCTTTGTTCGCCCTAAGTTGGCAGGGTATGCCCAGACGTGGGTCCCTTGCTCACTTTGCCACTGGATTCAAGCTAGCCTGGCTGATGACGGCTGAATAGCCAGAAACCGGTCCCAGGATGCTTGTTTCCGGTCCAGGAAGACATGGCTTGGCAGTTCAGGCTGGACTGTTCCCATGAGGCACAGGGTCAGACTGATTTGCATATGGCCATGTCTGAACTGGGGTGGTGGAGTGAGCTAAAGAATGATGATGGATTAAACCCAGATCAGTTGACTGGGGGTGAGTGTTTGATTTGCTCAAACGCTCCGTCCATCATCCCCTTTGGTATCGCTTTGTTCGCCCTAAGTTGGCAGGGTGTGCCCAGACGTGGGTCCCTTGCTCACTTTGCCACTGGATTCAAGCTAGCCTGGCTGATGACGGCTGAATAGCCAGAAACCGGTCCCAGGAGGCTTGTTTCCGGTCCAGGGAAGACATGGCTTGGCAGTTCGGGCTGGACTGTTCCCATGAGGCACAGGGTCAGACTGATTTGCATATGGCCATGTCTGAACTGGGGTGGTGGAGTGAGCTAAAGAATGATGATGGATTAAACCCAGATCAGTTGACTGGGGGTGAGTTTTTGATTTGCTCAAACGCTCCGTCCATCATCCCCTTTGGTATTGCTTTGTTCGCCCTAAGTTGGCAGGGTATGCCCAGACGTGGGTTCCTTGCTCACTTTGCCACTGGATTCAAGCTAGCCTGGCTGATGACGGCTGAATAGCCAGAAACCCGTCCCAGGATGCTTGTTTCCGGTCCAGGGAAGACATGGCTTGGCAGTTTGAGCTGGACTGTTCCCATGAGGCACAGGGTCAGACTGATTTGCATATGGCCATGTCTGAACTGGGGTGGTGGAGTGAGCTAAAGAATGATGATGGATTAAACCCAGATCAGTTGACTGGGGGTGAGTGTTTGATTTTCCCAAACGCTCCGTCCATCATCCCCTTTGGTATCGCTTTGTTCGCCCTAAGTTGGCAGGTTATGCCCAGACGTGGGTCCCTTGCTCACTTTGCCACTGGATTCAAGCTAGCCTGGCTGATGATGGCTGAATAGCCAGAAACCGGTCCCAGGATGCTTGTTTCCGAGTCCAGGAAGACATGGCTTGGCAGTTCGGGCTGGACTGTTCCCATGAGGCACAGGGTCAGCCTGATTTGCATATGGCCATGTCTGAACTGGGGTGGTGGAGTGAGCTAAAGAATGATGATGGATTAAACCCAGATTAGTTGACTGGGGGTGAGGGTTTGATTTGCTCAAACGCTCCGTCCATCATCCCCTTTGGTATCGCTTTGTTCGCCCTAAGTTGGCAGGGTATGCCCAGACGTGGGTCCCTTGCTCACTTTGCCACTGGATTCAAGCTAGCCTGGCTGATGACGGCTGAATAGCCAGAAACCTGTCCCAGGATGCTTGTTTACGGTCCAGGGAAGACATGGCTTGGCAGTTCGGGCTGGACTGTTCCCATGAGGCACAGGGTCAGACTGATTTACATATGGCCATGTCTGAACTGGGGTGGTAGAGTGAGCTAAAGAATGATGATGGATTAAACCCAGATCAGTTGACTGGGGGTGAGTGTTTGATTTGCTCAAACGCTCCGTCCATCATCCCCTTTGGTATCGCTTTGTTCGCCCTAAGTTGGCAGGGTATGCCCAGACGTGGGTCCCTTGCTCACTTTGCCACTGGATTCAAGCTAGCCTGACTGATGACGGCTGAATAGCCAGAAACCCGTCCCAGGATGCTTGTTTCCGGTCCAGGGAAGACATGGCTTGGCAGTTCGGGCTGGACTGTTCCCATGAGGCACAGGGTCTGACTGATTTGCATATGGCCATGTCTGAACTGGGGTGGTGGAGTGAGCTAAAGAATGATGATGGATTAAACCCAGATCAGTTGACTGGGGGTGAGTGTTTGATTTGCTCAAACGCTCCGTCCATCATCCCCTTTGGTATCGCTTTGTTCGCCCTAAGTTGGCAGGGTATGCCCAGACGTGGGTCCCTTGCTCACTTTGCCACTGGATTCAAGCTAGCCTGGCTGATGACGGCTGAATAGCCAGAAACCGGTCCCAGGATGCTTGTTTCCGGTCCAGGGAAGACATGGCTTGGCAGTTCGGGCTGGGCTGTTCCCATGAGGCACAGGGTCAGACTGATTTGCATATGGCCATGTCTGAACTGGGGTGGTGGAGTGAGCTAAAGAATGATGATGGATTAAACCCAGATCAGTTGACTGGGGGTGAGTGTTTGATTTGCTCAAACGCTGCGTCCATCATCCCCTTTGGTATCGCTTTGTTCGCCCTAAGTTGGCAGGGTGTGCCCAGACGTGGGTCCCTTGATCACTTTGCCACTGGATTAAAGCTAGCCTGGCTGATGACGGCTGAATAGCCAGAAACCTGTCCCAGGATGCTTGTTTCCGGTCCAGGGAAGACATGGCTTGGCAGTTCGGGCTGGACTGTTCCCATGAGGCACAGGGTCAGACTGATTTGCATATGGCCATGTCTGAACTGGGGTGGTGGAGTGAGCTAAAGAATGATGATGGGCGTGGCCAAGATGGAGGCTTGGTAGGACGCGAGTTACTGCTCCTCCGGCCCCATCACTCTACTAGCGTTGTAATTGCCCCATTCCCCGCACAGCAACGAGCGGGAAACGGCACGGCATCTGCTACTGCTCACTCCGGTGTACCGGTGAGCCGGAATCCAGGCTGCCTAAGCTCTCGGGCAGGACTCCGCAGCGGACGGCGTTGGGGCTCCCGCGGCCGGGACGGAGGCCTTGGGAGCGCTGTCTAGCAGACCTTTACCCCAGCACTGCAGCTCGAGTCCGGCGGGCGCCGGCGCGTCCGCATCGCCTCGGCAGCTGTCAGCACCGCAGGCGGGGGTCCCGGAGGCGGGGGCCTTCCGCCGCGAAGAGCAAGACGACGGGCTTAGAGCGGGGCCCGACCGGAGACCGCCATTTTGTGGTGCACGGAGCAGTGGCACTACTAGTCCCCCTCATCTCGGCGGCGATCGGCCCCACCCAGCGATACAACCAGAGGGGAACGAGCCCGGCAGGGGACCGCCGCAGACACGGCTACACCGGGCCCCTGCGGCCCAGGGACCCGACAAAGGTGGAGAGTAGGCCCTGGGACGGCCATCTTGACTCGTGCAGCCCGCAGCGCGCCCCACGGGGAAGGAATTGACCGCCTTGGCTGCCACACCACCTCGTCGCGCATCCATATCCAACAGCGACCGGCGCCTTGAGGACACCCGGTAAGTGGCGCGCTTCCACCGGCGTTTGGCCCTTCGGCCTATACAGCATCCACGCAGCACCTTCCTAAGCAACCCCGGGGCTGCTAGCCTTGCTAGACACTTACGCGGCAGATCATCGCTGCCCTATTGCCCGGGAGCGGCGGCTGGCTGAGCGGCCTGGAGGCCTCTTAAGTGACTGGTCTCTCATCCTGACTGGCGGCGGGCGGCCAGGCGCCTTGAAAGACGGCGGGGGAGCCCCTGGGGCGGACACTCCTGGTGGCCGTGCAGAGACTTCCTATAGGGTGCACTAAACTAGACGGCTTCACGCTCCCATCGCGCCACACTAACTAGGGGTTGAACACGGGCCGGGCGGACGTTGGCTGGCACCACCAAGACAACTGCAGCATTCGCCTGGAACAACCAGAGGCACGGCACTCCTGCAGACTGGCCCTGACCGCACCGGGATTGGCCGCAATACTGCGGCAGTAGCCCCCATACCTGACTCATCGTCCTGGGGGCCAAGAAACCCCCACATCTAGTGGATGTGGTCCGGTGGGGTCCACGCTCCTGACTAGCTGCTGCACCGGCCTCCCCCGCTGCGTTTGCGGGACCGGGCGACACGGCGGCTGGGCTCCACCATCCCCCCGGGCACTGCGGGCCCGGACTGCCTGACCCGGAACGGGGGCTCACCGATACACTGCACTACGGCCTCCTACTGGACCTTCTAGCCTTGACGGGCTCTCCACGGTTGGCGCCCTCTGGGCTTCCGCTCGATCCGGAGCGTGGGCATAGCCTTATAGCAGGAGCAGTTGTACGACTCCAGCCTTGCGCTTAACCCTCTGCCTGTCTCCTACCTTATCGGGGGCAAGGATGGCCTCGGCCCGAGCCCGGAGAGAGAAGTCCTTCAAAGAAATCTTGCTCCAACAACCCGGGGGTTCCGAGACGTCCCAAGGAGCGTACAAAGACCTAAGGCACACAGAACCCAGTGACGAGGCGGACGGTCCGGCTACAAAAGCTTTCATGCGGGAACTGTTTTCTGCCATAAAGGAGGACATCTTGGAACTGAAGGGGCAACTCGCGTCGGATCTCAAGGACGTACGCCGCGACGTCGACGAGGTGGGGGAAAGAGTAGCTGTATTGGAAGAACATGACCTAGCGAGAGAAGAGGATCTTCACCAACTGCAACAAGAGGTCCTCCGTCTGCAGGACCAAACTCTGGACCTCCAGGCACACTCGGAGGACCTGGAAAATCGATCCAGACGGAATAACATCCGCATCCGTGCGGTGCCCTGGAAGGCGGAAGGAGAAGACTTGAGAGGCTACGCCCTGTCCCTCTTCCAGCAAATCCTGGGTGACGACTGTCCGCAACAGATTCGGATGGATCGCGTCCACCGTGTGGGCCTCCCCAGAGGCGGAAAGGCCCCCCCGCCCGATGTGCTGGTCTGTGTACATAACTTCCAGCTGAAAGAACAAATCCTACGTCTGGCGAGAGTGGCCCAGCCGATCCAATTCAAAGGACACACGCCGGTCCTCTTTCAAGACCTGGCAGCGTCCACCCTAGCTAAACGGAGAGAATTCCGCTGCGTTACGTCTCATCTTCGGGACAAGGGGATTCCGTACTCATGGGGCCATCCATTTCGAATTATTTTCAAGCACCAAGGGAAGTTGAAACAGATACGCTCTCTCTCTGAAGCTATGGACCTCCTGGGAATCTCTGCTGATACGCATTTGACGCCAAGGAACAGTCCCTCAAAGCCCGACCAGAAAACACTCCCCCGCTGGCAAACGGTTGGCAAGCCTCTGACCTCCACCAGGCCCGGCCCGGAAGAGATAGCGAAGGAGCGCGACGCAGTCCTCTCCACACTCTCGCAGTCCCAGGACCACCCACGCACGCCGTGAGCCACCCTCACTTATACCACGGGAATGGGAGTACAGTTGCAGAGCCGGGGAGCCCTGGAGTTGTCCACCCCTTCAGACTTCCCGGACTTCCCCTTGCGGCTCGCCAGCTTCCTGATACCGAGTCCGAAACTCTCTATCGAGGCTCCATTCCCTCCGGAGATTTTCCACCAGACAAACTTTAGTCTCTTGCTTCTTCTCATTGTCCCAAGCCTTAGTCACACGACGTCTGGTCTTCTTGTTGGCCACCATATGCTCATACTCCTCTGGGACTGTGCCCCCGTGGGCCGTAAAGTTGTGTATTGTTCATGTTGGGGTTCTTTCTTCTCTTTCGCTCTCCTTTCTTGCTTTCATGGTTTTTTTTTTCTTTTTGGGACTTACCGTCTTAAGTATAGCACCTGTTGCTCCTCCGCCCGCGCCCTCGCCTGCCCCGGACCGCTTCCTCTACAGCGCTCCTTATGTCCCCCTGCACAGCAATTATGCACTTACCCGTTGCCTATGCCTAGAGCCCTGAAAATTGTTAGCCTAAATGTCCGTGGCCTAAATCACCCTGCGAAGCGCACTGCGATTCTCTCACTCCTCGAGCAGTCGGAGGGTGATATTTGTATGCTCCAGGAGACCCATTTACTTGCTAAAGACACTCCACGTATGCGTTCCCGCCGCTTTCCGCGCCAATTTTGGTCCTCTGGAGCGGCGAAAAAGAATGGGGTGGCCATTTTATTGGGGGCTAAATTTGAGGGCAAGGTTTTGTCTACCTTCTATGAGTCTAAGGGGAGGGTTTTGGCTCTTAGGATTCAATGGGGCTCGACAGTCTTCTCCTTATTCAACATATACGCTCCCAATTCACAACAAGAAGCATTCCTGCGCAGACACTTGACGGAAGGGTTGGCGTCACCGGACTCAGCGCTAGTAGTAGGTGGGGACTTTAACCTGGTGATGGATAACGACTGGGACAGATCAGGGCAGCGCTACACGCAGATAGGAGCCCTCGCTCCCGATGGGGAAACATTGGTTAGCGGAAAATGGCCTCCATGATATCTGGCGCCTGCGACACGCCGACAGGCGCGACTACACGCACTACTCGGCAGCACACAAAACCTATGCGCGATTAGACATGCTACTGGTTTCCGATACACTCCTCCCCAGGGTTCAAGACACGTCAATAGCGGTACGCTCCCTTTCGGATCATGCACATGTATCCCTCTCCCTACGGCCCGAGGGAATTGGTTATACACCTGCCCGTTGGCGGCTCCGAGTGGGTCTCTTACACTCCCCGAGGTGGTCAACGAGGTGCGCTCCAAAATTAAGGAGTATATATCTTTTAACGATATCGGCGAATCCTCACTTGCCGTGGTTTGGGACGCACTTAAAGCGGTCCTGCGCGGGACATTCATGGCCATCTCCTCGGCTGAGACACGTAGACGGAAGGAGGCCCGCCTAGCTCTTGAGCAGGAAGTGACAGAACTAGAGGCGATACACAAACGCACCGGGGCACCCTCGGGTGTGGCGCGCGATGGAGAAGAAACGAACCCTCCTTAAACGCCTCGATTTAGATAGGGCCGACTACGCCCTAATCCGCCTACGGCATAAGTTCTACTTGGGAGGGGACAAGTGCGGGAAGGTGCTGGCGCAGAAATTACGTGCGCAAGCGGTGGCGGGTGCCATCTCATTACTCAAAAGCGCTAGCGGAGAGGAGCTCCACTTAGATTCCCAGATCGTCGAAGAATTTCGCGATTTTTATCACACCCTTTATAGCCCTGATCATCAGAATATACCTGACGCCCGGGATTACCTGACGGCGAGCCGATTCACCCGCCTTCCGCAGGCAGAAGCGGATCCTCTCGAGAATCCTATTCGACTGGAGGAAGTTATTTCCGCCATTGCTAAATTGAAGTTAGACAAATCACCCGGCCCTGACGGGTACCCGGCTCTTTTTTACAAAACGTTCTGTCACGAACTGGCCCCCTCCTCACTCGCCTATTCAACTCCTTTCAGGATAGTGGGGCAATGACAGATTCAATGGGTGAAGCAGCGATCTCTGTGCTCCTGAAACCTAATAAGGATCCGAGCCAATGCAGCTCTTACCGCCCGATCTCGCTGCTCAACATAGACGCGAAATTGTTTACTGGCATACTTGCTGAGCGGTTGAATCCCCTTATGGCTGGCCTTATCGACCCGGACCAAGCAGGATTCATCCCCACGAGGCAAGGCAGCGATAACACCAAGCGCCTTCTGCACCTCATTGACAGTGTTCATCGCTCTCAGGTCGGCGCAGTACTCTTCTCAGTCGACGCGGAGAAGGCGTTCGACAGGGTGTGCTGGCCATTCCTGTTTGACGTCCTCCGTAGCTTCGGTTTCGGCCCCGCTTTATCACTTGGATACAGTGCATATATCAGTCCCCTCGGGCGTTCGTGCGGGCTAATGGGGTCTCCTCAGCTTCCTTTAAGATTGGGCGGGGCACCAGGCAGGGGTGCCCCTCTCGCCCCTTTTATTCGCCCTCTACCTGGAACCCCTGGCACAGAACATCCGAGACCATCCCGATATTCAAGGCCTCAAGTTCGGGGGAGTACCATAAGGTAAGTCTATATGCCGATGATATCATCCTTTCCCTCGCGCAGCCGCTTGCGTCACTTCCGGCACTAATGGACGAACTCGAGGCCTTTGGCCGAATTTCGGGCTTTAAAGTGAACCCCACCAAATCCCAGGTACTTAACCTGTCCCTACCACAGGCACAGCTAGAGGCACTCCAACGATCTCTCCCTTTACACTGGTCACATGACCCTGTCCCATATCTGGGCATCCTTTTGACCCCCTCGATTCCACGTACGCTGGAAGTGAACTACACGGCCCTAGTGGCACAGACGCGGAAAACTCTAGACGGTTGGGCTAAACACACACTCTCGTGGTTCGGCCGCATTGCAGCGGTCAAAATGACGCTCTTGCCGCGTATTTTGTACCTATTACAGACCCTTCCATTAACCCCGCCGCCTGGTACGGTGCGGACACTTCAACTCGCTTTAAATAACTTCATATGGGGCAAGAAGAAGGCGCGCCTTTCCCTAGCGCAACTCTCACGCTCCAGAGACGACGGAGGGGTAAGGTTACCTCTCATTCATAGATATTTACAGGCTGCACTGTTGCACTATGTCTTGGAATGGAATCGCCCTCTGTCGGAGAAACACTGGACCTTCATGGACCAAGCGGTAGCTGGCGCAAATGTCTGGCGGGAGATTTGGCTTCCCCGTCGCCTCCGCGCTTGGGGCCTTTACTCCTCCCCGGTCACTGCAGCCACCATGAAAGTGTGGGATACAGTAGCAACTGCGAAAGGCCTCACAACCTTTCCCTCTCCTATGACGCCCCTGGTGGATAACCCAGATTTTCCTCCGGGTTTGAAGTCCGCGGTCGCGCGGAGGTGGAGAGAGGCGGGCTTTAAGAGACTAGGACACCTTTTTGATCCTCAAGGCATCATTCCGTTTAGCCGGGTACGCTCCGACCTTGACCTCCCCCACGCCGATGAATACTATTATTTACAACTACGACACTGGGCTACATCTAGGGCGTGCCTCTCACAGGCCTCACGTAGGCTTACTCCTTTCGAACAATGGGTAGCAAAGAAAGAGGATGATAAACACCTCATAACTGACCTCTATATGCTCCTTACTCCAGGTCAGAAGGGGGTTCGCACTCGTGGACAGCTTCGGTGGGAGTCAGAGTTGGGCAGGGCTCTCACAGATAAGGAATGGGACAGCATACACTATAGAGCGCACCACACAGCATATAATACAGCGGGGACGGAGTCGGCATTTAAGGTCGCGACCTATTGGTATCTCACCCCGGCCCGGATTCATCAGTGGAATAAAAACCACACGGAGGAGTGTTGGCGGGGTTGTGGGATGACGGGCTCACTAGCGCACCTTCTCTGGCACTGCCCGCGACTAGAGCGATACTGGGACTCGGTTCTCAATGATATTGATGCGGCTTTTGACACGGAGATACCTCGCTTCCCAGCGTACACCCTCTTGGGGCTCCCCAACCCTCTTAACTTTCCCCTGCGGTCGCTTCGTGGCAGGCAAATGGCATTGGCTCTCCTCGCGGCGCGTCAGGCGATCCTACTACACTGGGGCACTACAACGGTGCCTGAACACCCTACATGGTTACATCGGTTGTGGATGACACTGGCAATGGAACGGCTCTCCCTAATTCAAACACAGAAGGGCGAGAAATACACTGAACTCTGGGCCCCATTCATAGCTTTACTATCGAGGGATCTCCGCGAGGTCACCTGCCCCAAACTCCTGCAGGTCCTGCGCTTGATACCCTCCCCATCAGCTGCACACACCGCTGCCATAGCGTAAAAGGGAACGGCTGGGTCAATGGAGCGCGGCTCCCCTATAGCACATGTCACCCGAATACGGAGTCCCCCATTAATTTCTCCTTTCTTTTGGCTTCTTGGTATGGGAGGGATGGGCGGGTGGGAGGGGGCTTCCTTTTTCTCTATATGGTTTTTTTCCACTTTTAGTTGACTCTTGCCACGGGCCACTCTGGTGTCGAAGTTACAGGCCACACATTGGCTGTTGCACTGACTATTTGATGTCTACCTCCGAGAGGTTGGCCCGACTGCAGCGCCTCCGGTTCGCCCTTGATAGCACTGTTGGTAGCCGCCGGCCCACGTGGTTGTAGGCAGAAGGCTGTGTATAACTTCGGAGTCACCTTTCAAATGTTTAATAAAACAGATTTGTTCCATAAAGAATGATGATGGATTAAACCCAGATCAGTTGACTGGGGGTGAGTGTTTGATTTGCTCAAACGCTCCGTCCATCATCCCCTTTGGTATCGCTTTGTTCGCCCTAAGTTGGCAGGGTATGCCCAGACGTGGGTCCCTTGCTCACTTTGCCACTGTATTCAAGCTAGCCTGGCTGATGACGGCTGAATAGCCAGAATCCGGTCCCAGGATGCTTGTTTCCGGTCCAGGGAAGACATGGCTTGGCAGTTCGGGCTGGACTGTTCCCATGAGGCACAGGGTCAGACTGATTTGCATATGGCCATGTCTGAACTGGGGTGGTGGAGTGAGCTAAAGAATGATGATGTATTAAACCCAGATCAGTTGACTGGGGATGAGTGTTTGATTTGCTCAAACGCTCCGTCCATCATCCCCTTTGGTATCGCTTGTTCGCCCTAAGTTGGCAGGGTATGCCCAGACGTGGGTCCCTTGCTCACTTTGCCACTGGATTCAAGCTAGCCTGGCTGATGACGGCTGAATAGCCAGAAACCCGTCCCAGGATGCTTGTTTCCGGTCCAGGGAAGACATGGCTTGGCAGTTCAGGCTGGACTGTTCCCATGAGGCACAGGGTCAGACTGATTTGCATATGGCCATGTCTGAACTGGGGTGGTGGAGTGAGCTAAAGAATGATGATGGATTAAACCCAGATCAGTTGACTGGTGGTGAGTGTTTGATTTGCTCAAACGCTCCGTCCATCATCCCCTTTGGTATCGCTTTGTTCGCCGTAAGTTGGCAGGGTATGCCCAGACGTGGGTCCCTTGCTCACTTTGCCACTGGATTCAAGCTAGCCTGGCTGATGACGGCTGAATAGCCAGAAACCTGTCCCAGGATGCTTGTTTCCGGGCCAAGGAAGACATGGCTTGGCAGTTCGGGCTGGACTGTTCCCATGAGGCACAGGGTCAGACTGATTTGCATATGGCCATGTCTGAACTGGGGTGGTGGAGTGAGCTAAAGAATGATGATGGATTAAACCCAGATCAGTTGACTGGGGGTGAGTGTTTGATTTGCTCAAACGCTCCGTCCATCATCCCCTTTGGTATCGCTTTGTTCGCCCTAAGTTGGCAGGGTATGCCCAGACGTGGGTCCCTTGCTCACTTTGCCACTGGATTCAAGCTAGCCTGGCTGATGACGGCTGAATAGCCAGAAACCCGTCCCAGGATGCTTGTTTCTGGTCCAGGGAAGACATGGCTTGACAATTCGGGCTGGACTGTTCCCATGAGGCACAGGGTCAGACTGATTTGCATATGGCCATGTCTGAACTGGGGTGGTGGAGTGAGCTAAAGAATGATGATGGATTAAACCCAGATCAGTTGACTGGGGGTGAGTGTTTGATTTGCTCAAACGCTCCGTCCATCATCCCCTTTGGTATCGCTTTGTTCGCCCTAAGTTGGCAGGGTATGCCCAGACGTGGGACCCTTGCTCACTTTGCCACTGGATTCAAGCTAGCCTGGCTGATGACGGCTGAATAGCCAGAAACCGGTCCCAGGATGCTTGTTTCTGGTCCAGGGAAGACATGGCTTGGCAGTTCGGGCTGGACTGTTCCCATGAGGCACAGGGTCAGACTGATTTGCATATGGCCATGTCTGAACTGGGGTGGTGGAGTGAGCTAAAGAATGATGATGGATTAAACCCAGATCATTTGACTGGGGGTGAGTGTTTGATTTGCTCAAAAGCTCCGTCCATCATCTCTTTTGGTATCGCTTTGTTTGCCCTAAGTTGGCAGGGTATGCCCAGACGTGGGTCCCTTGCTCACTTTGCCACTGGATTCAAGCTAGCCTGACTGATGACGGCTGAATAGCCAGAAACCCGTCCCAGGATGCTTGTTTCCGGTCCAGGGAAGACATGGCTTGGCAGTTCGGGCTGGACTGTTCCCATGAGGCACAGGGTCAGACTGATTTGCATATGGCCATGTCTGAACTGGGGTGGTGGAGTGAGCTAAAGAATGATGATGGATTAAACCCAGATCAGTTGACTGGGGGTGAGTGTTTGATTTGCTCAAACGCTCCGTCCATCATCCCCTTTGGTATCGCTTTGTTCGCCCTAAGTTGGCAGGGTATGCCCAGACGTGGGTCCCTTGCTCACTTTGCCACTGGATTCAAGCTAGCCTGGCTGATGACGGCTGAATAGCCAGAAACCGGTCCCAGGATGCTTGTTTCCGGTCCAGGGAAGACATGGCTTGGCAGTTCGGGCTGGGCTGTTCCCATGAGGCACAGGGTCAGACTGATTTGCATATGGCCATGTCTGAACTGGGGTGGTGGAGTGAGCTAAAGAATGATGATGGATTAAACCCAGATCAGTTGACTGGGGGTGAGTGTTTGATTTGCTCAAACGCTGCGTCCATCATCCCCTTTGGTATCGCTTTGTTCGCCCTAAGTTGGCAGGGTGTGCCCAGACGTGGGTCCCTTGGTCCCTTGATCACTTTGCCACTGGATTAAAGCTAGCCTGGCTGATGACGGCTGAATAGCCAGAAACCTGTCCCAGGATGCTTGTTTCCGGTCCAGGGAAGACATGGCTTGGCAGTTCGGGCTGGACTGTTCCCATGAGGCACAGGGTCAGACTGATTTGCATATGGCCATGTCTGAACTGGGGTGGTGGAGTGAGCTAAAGAATGATGATGGATTAAACCCAGATCAGTTGACTGGGGGTGAGTGTTTGATTTGCTCAAACGCTCCGTCCATCATCCCCTTTGGTATCGCTTTGTTCGCCCTAAGTTGGCAGGGTATGCCCAGACGTGGGTCCCTTGCTCACTTTGCCACTGTATTCAAGCTAGCCTGGCTGATGACGGCTGAATAGCCAGAATCCGGTCCCAGGATGCTTGTTTCCGGTCCAGGGAAGACATGGCTTGGCAGTTCGGGCTGGACTGTTCCCATGAGGCACAGGGTCAGACTGATTTGCATATGGCCATGTCTGAACTGGGGTGGTGGAGTGAGCTAAAGAATGATGATGTATTAAACCCAGATCAGTTGACTGGGGATGAGTGTTTGATTTGCTCAAACGCTCCGTCCATCATCCCCTTTGGTATCGCTTTGTTCGCCCTAAGTTGGCAGGGTATGCCCAGACGTGGGTCCCTTGCTCACTTTGCCACTGGATTCAAGCTAGCCTGGCTGATGACGGCTGAATAGCCAGAAACCCGTCCCAGGATGCTTGTTTCCGGTCCAGGGAAGACATGGCTTGGCAGTTCAGGCTGGACTGTTCCCATGAGGCACAGGGTCAGACTGATTTGCATATGGCCATGTCTGAACTGGGGTGGTGGAGTGAGCTAAAGAATGATGATGGATTAAACCCAGATCAGTTGACTGGTGGTGAGTGTTTGATTTGCTCAAACGCTCCGTCCATCATCCCCTTTGGTATCGCTTTGTTCGCCGTAAGTTGGCAGGGTATGCCCAGACGTGGGTCCCTTGCTCACTTTGCCACTGGATTCAAGCTAGCCTGGCTGATGACGGCTGAATAGCCAGAAACCGGTCCCAGGATGCTTGTTTCCGGTCCAAAGAAGACATGGCTTGGCAGTTCGGGCTGGACTGTTCCCATGAGGCACAGGGTCAGACTGATTTGCATATGGCATGTCTGAACTGGGGTGGTGGAGTGAGCTAAAGAATGATGATGGATTAAACCCAGATCAGTTGACTGGGGGTGAGTGTTTGATTTGCTCAAACGCTCCGTCCATCATCCCCTTTGGTATCGCTTTGTTCGCCCTAAGTTGGCAGGGTATGCCCAGACGTGGGTCCCTTGCTCACTGTGCCACTGGATTCAAGCTAGCCTGGCTGAAGAAGGGTGACATACCCTGAAACCGGTCCCAGGATGCTTGTTTCCGGTCCAGGGAGGACCTGGCCTGGCAGTTCGGTCTGGACTGTTCCCATGGGGCACAGGGTCAAGACTGATTTGCATATGGCTGGGTCCAAACTGGGGTGGCGTAGTGGGCAAAAGAACGATGGATTTAACCCAGATCTTTTGACTGGGGGAGAATGTTTGCATTGTCAGCATTCCGTCCATCATTTGTTTGCTGTAACACTTTTCGCCCTAAGTGGGATGGGTATGCCCAGACGTGGGTCCCTTGCTCACTGTGCCATTGGATTCAAGCTAGCCTGGCTGAAGAAGGGTGACATACCCTGAAACCGGTCCCAGGATGCTTGTTTCCGGTCCAGGGAGGACCTGGCCTGGCAGTTCGGTCTGGACTGTTCCCATGGGGCACAGGGTCAAGACTGATTTGCATATGGCTGGATCCAAACTGGGGTGGCGTAGTGGGCAAAAGAACAATGGATTTAACCATGATCTTTTGACTGGGGGAGAATGTTTGCATTGTCAGCATTCCGTCCATCATTTGTTTGCTGTAACACTTTTCGCCCTAAGTGGCATGGGTATGCCCAGATGTGGGTCCCTTGCTCACTTTGCCACTGGATTCAAGCTAGCCTGGCTGATGACGGCTGAATAGCCAGAAACCGGTCCCAGGATGCTTGTTTCCGGTCCAGGGAAGACATGGCTTGGCAGTTCGGGCTGGACTGTTCCCATGAGGCACAGGGTCAGCCTGATTTGCATATGGCCATGTCTGAACTGGGGTGGTGGAGTGAGCTAAAGAATGATGATGGATTAAACCCAGATTAGTTGACTGGGGGTGAGTGTTTGATTTGCTCAAACGCTCCGTCCATCATCCCCTTTGGTATCACTTTGTTCGCCCTAAGTTGGCAGGGTATGCGCAGACGTGGGTCCCTTGCTCACTTTGCCACTGGATTCAAGCTAGCCTGGCTGATGACGGCTGAATAGCCAGAAACCTGTCCCAGGATGCTTGTTTCCGGTCCAGGGAAGACATGGCTTGGCAGTTCGGGCTGGACTGTTCCCATGAGGCACAGGGTCAGACTGATTTGCATATGGCCATGTCTGAACTGGGGTGGTGGAGTGAGCTAAAGAATGATGATGGATTAAACCCAGATCAGTTGACTGGGGGTGAGTGTTTGATTTGCTCAAACGCTCCGTCCATCATCCCCTTTGGTATCGCTTTGTTCGCCCTAAGTTGGCAGGGTACGCCCAGACGTGGGTCCCTTGCTCACTTTGCCACTGGATTCAAGCTAGCCTGGCTGATGACGGCTGAATAGCCAGAAACCCGTCCCAGGATGCTTGTTTCTGGTCCAGGAAGACATGGCTTGGCAATTCGGGCTGGACTGTTCCCATGAGGCACAGGGTCAGACTGATTTGCATATGGCCATGTCTGAACTGGGGTGGTGGAGTGAGCTAAAGAATGATGATGGATTAAACCCAGATCAGTTGACTGGGGGTGAGTGTTTGATTTGCTCAAACGCTCCGTCCATCATCCCCTTTGGTATCGCTTGTTCGCCCTAAGTTGGCAGGGTATGCCCAGACGTGGGTCCCTTGCTCACTTTGCCACTGGATTCAAGCTAGCCTGGCTGATGACGGCTGAATAGCCAGAAACCCGTCCCAGGATGCTTGTTTCTGGTCCAGGGAAGACATGGCTTGGCAATTCGGGCTGGACTGTTCCCATGAGGCACAGGGTCAGACTGATTTGCATATGGCCATGTCTGAACTGGGGTGGTGGAGTGAGCTAAAGAATGATGATGGATTAAACCCAGATCAGTTGACTGGCGGTGAGTGTTTGATTTGCTCAAACGCTCCGTCCATCATCCCCTTTGGTATCGCTTTGTTCGCCCTAAATTGGCAGGGTATGCCCAGACGTGGGTCCCTTGCTCACTTTGCCACTGGATTCAAGCTAGCCTGGCTGATGACGGCTGAATAGCCAGAAACCGGTCCCAGGATGCTTGTTTCTGGTCCAGGGAAGACATGGCTTGGCAGTTCGGGCTGGACTGTTCCCATGAGGCACAGGGTCAGACTGATTTGCATATGGCCATGTCTGAACTGGGGTGGTGGAGTGAGCTAAAGAATGATGATGGATTAAACCCAGATCATTTGACTGGGGGTGAGTGTTTGATTTGCTCAAACGCTCCGTCCATCATCTCTTTTGGTATCGCTTTGTTTGCCCTAAGTTGGCAGGGTATGCCCAGACGTGGGTCCCTTGCTCACTTTGCCACTGGATTCAAGCTAGCCTGGCGGATGACGGCTGAATAGCCAGAAACCGGTCCCAGGATGCTTGTTTCCGGTCCAGGGAAGACATGGCTTGGCAGTTCGGGCTGGACTGTTCCCATGAGGCACAGGGTCAGACTGATTTGCATATGGCCATGTCTGAACTGGGGTGGTGGAGTGAGCTAAAGAATGATGATGGATTAAACCCAGATCAGTTGACTGGGGGTGAATGTTTGATTTGCTCAAACGCTCCGTCCATCATCCCCTTTGGTATCGCTTTGTTCGCCCTAAGTTGGCAGCATATGCCCAGACGTGGGTCCCTTGCTCACTGTGCCACTGGATTCAAGCTAGCCTGGCTGAAGAAGGGTGACATACCCTAAAACCGGTCCCAGGATGCTTGTTTCCGGTCCAGGGAGGACCTGGCCTGGCAGTTCGGTCTGGACTGTTCCCATGGGGCACAGGGTCAAGACTGATTTGCATATGGCTGGGTCCAAACTGGGGTGGCGTAGTGGGCAAAAGAACGATGGATTTAACCCAGATCTTTTGACTGGGGGAGAATGTTTGCATTGTCAGCATTCCGTCCATCATTTGTTTGCTGTAACACTTTTCGCCCTAAGTGGGATGGGTATGCCCAGACGTGGGTCCCTTGCTCACTGTGCCATTGGATTCAAGCTAGCCTGGCTGAAGAAGGGTGACATACCCTGAAACCGGTCCCAGGATGCTTGTTTCCGGTCCAGGGAGGACCTGGCCTGGCAGTTCTGTCTGGACTGTTCCCATGGGGCACAGGGTCAAGACTGATTTGCATATGGCTGGGTCCAAACTGGGATGGCGTAGTGGGCAAAAGAACGATGGATTTAACCCAGATCTTTTGACTGGGGGAGAATGTTTGCATTGTCAGCATTCCGTCCATCATTTGTTTGCTGTAACACAGTCCTAAGGCCAGCAAAAACAAAGTCAGCAAAAACAAGAGGTCCGAAGGCAAAAAGTGAGGGGAAATCCACACCAAAGATGCCAGGCCTAACAGAACCCATATATAAAAAAGTACCTCTAACATTTTTAGAGCCAGCATTTTAGCATGATTTGCTTCCCCCAACCCATTCCCTCAGTCCCAATATGCTAGAAATTACCTCCAGTATGCCAGCACAAGCATTTTGCAATGATTGTGCCCATATGGCAAGTATTACTTTAATTATTTCAGGCTCTTCATTTTGCAGTGGGTGTTTTCCCTTATACCAAGAATTTCCGTCAATATGGCAACTGAAGCATGTTAACTTGAGTGCCCCCGTAAGCTCAGAATTATACGGAGCATGTCATGGCCAATGCCTAACTTGCTAGGATAAACCACGCAAACAAACACACTTACTTACATTCTCTCACTCATACTCTCATTCACTCTCTTTCCCCCTCACTCTAACTCAATCACTCTCTCATTTACTCTTTCTCAGTCATACTCTCTCCCACTCACTGTCACTTGCATTCAAACGTACTCATACTCACACTCACTGGTGCTCACTTTCACTTACAAACACACTTGCACACATACTCACCCTTTTACACTCACTAACTCTCACTCACAATTCCTGATGTACAGGCACTCTGCTTTAATCAGTAGGTCCTTCAAGCCTCTGGGCCCATGGTCAACTGCACCTACTGCACCCTTGATGGCTACGCTCCTGATCCACTTCCACTCCCTCTCACAATCTCCTCTCACTCACTCCTAACTCACTCACAGTTCTTCACTCTAACCCCTCACACTTACTTTACCTTACTCGTACTCACTCACACTCTCACTATCACTGATTCTCACTCACTTTCACTCATTGCCACTCTCAAACAAATTCACTAACACACTCAAAACACACATTAACATATGCAGAGAGAAATAACTTTTTTTTACATACCTTGCCTACTTTGCTGGCAACTCAGAGGACTCATTTCAACAGCAGAGCAGAAATTGAGCACTGGACATTGAAACCACCAATCTATGAATCCCAACAAGGAGCAGCAGGGCCAGGTATAGAAAGGGGAAGACCCACCTCAATCCCACCTCCCAGCATATTGATAGGACTGGAAGCACAGCCCTATAAGATGCTAGGACAGTGCTGGGGATCCTGCTCCTGCTGTTCTGTGTGGCTCCTCTTTTGCCCAAAAGGAGGGTAGCTGTTCCTTAAAAGAAAATGCCTGGTTGGAATGTATATTAAGAGAGGGGATCTTCCTTATTGGAAGCTGTTACCCTCACACACCCATGTGGGTGTCATGCTTCATCATCGGGCATAGCTCCTCGTGGTTCCGGGGCCCATGGGCCCCTCGAGGGGGCTCTTTAGTGAAGATCTTTTCTTTTAGCCGTGATGATGCATGCGGGTGTGTGGGGAAACGCTAGTGTGTGTAGTGAAAAAAGTGGTTTAAAACTATCTAAGGGGTATCAAAAGATATTTTAATCAGGGGTCCACTTGGCAGGGTTAAAAAGCAGGCTCCTCTTTTGCCTCCAAGATGCACTGATGTGCGCCCTGACAGGCCCATTTTAGCAGAGATACTGTACTGCCTGAGGCATGTACAGTATGACTGTTAAAAAAATGTATTGTGCCTGTGTGAGATCATAGTTGAACTACGCCCCTGTTAGACCTGGCATCCTTAGGGTGGTCTTCCCCCAATCTTTTTGCTTTTTACCTCCATGTTTTGCTGCATCTTTTTGTTGGCCTTAGGACTCTGATTACTTTACCACATCTAATCAGTGCTAAAGTGCATGTGCTTCTTCCCTAAACATGTGTGTAATTGGTGAATACCTGATTGACATATTTAATTTACTTGTAAGTCCCTTTTAAGGTGGTATACCATATACCCGGGGCCTGCAAGTTAAATGCTACTAGTGGGCTGCAGCACTTATTGTGCCACCCATAGAAGTAGCCTTTCAAACCTGCCGTAGGCCTGCCACTGCAGTGCCTGTGTGTGCAGCTTACTGCTTCTTCGACTTGGCATTTGAAACTACATGCCAAGCCTTAAACTCCCCTTTAATTACATATAAGTCACCTCTAAGGTAGACCCCAAGCGCCCCTAAGGGCAGGGTGCTATGTAAGTAAAAGGTAGGACATGTACTGTGGTGGTTTGCATGTCCTGGTAGTGACAAACAGCCTATTTTGTTTTTCACTACTGTGAGTCCTACCCCTCTTATTAGTTAGCATTGGGAATTCCTTATACCTTTTTAAGTGGTAATTCCTGATCAGAGAGGAATAGTTTTTTGATGTTTCATATGTTTGGAATGGTATTGATAAATTCTTCTTACAGATGAGGTGCGATTTTAATTTTACTATTTTAGAAAGGTCACTTTTAGAAAGAGGATATTTGTCTGCACTTACTGCTCTATGCACCCGACAGCCTGTCTCCAATACACGTCTGGGTGGGACTGGGTGACAGCTACATTTGTGCATTCCCTCTAGACAGCCACAACACAGGTCCCTCAACTGCATCTGCATCCATCTGCATTCTGATGGGTCTTCTTGGGCAGGGAGGGATGGGTGGGGCTTCCACTACACTTAAATAGGTAGTGTCCTGCCCACATACCAGGTACTGATAACCCCCCACCGACAGCCTAGCAGACAGGACTGGGTTGAAAGGGATCCTTTTGCACTTCAGATAACTCCTTTGAAGTCACCCCCTACATCAAAGGCACTTTTGGGTATAAGTACTGGGGCTCTGACCCCCACAAAAGCAGTTATTGCATGAGACTTATAACCAGACGCTGATGGCTCTACATCTGCATATTGCCAGAAAAACTGCTGTGCTGCCAGAAGGGACTGTCACTTTGCTAACTGCTTTGTTAACTGATTTGCTGTGTTGGCCTGCTGCTTGCTGAGTGCTGTGCTGCAGGAGGGACTGCCACTCTGAAACCTGCTTTCTTGTGCTGGCCTGCTACCTTTTGCTCTGCTACGAGAGTTCTCCAAGCGATTGTTGGCTTGCTCTCGTTCCTAACAGTTTAGGGGTATCAAAGACTTTTTTTTGCCATACTGGAGCTGCCATGGGGCTCTGAGTCTGGCAGCTGAGACCTCCTCAGACTCTGCACTTCCCTTCTCTGAAGACCAGCACTCCACCTTGGGAGGCCGAAGCTCTGTGCCCCCCACATCTGCACCCTGTAAGCGGGGACTCCACACGAGAGTGGCGCCTCGGGCTGGGTGTGGGCTGTCTGATGCCCGAGACCTGCTTCCCTTGTTCTCATTACCTGGAACAGGTATGGATTCACAGCAGACCTTGGAGGTCTCAGAAGCTTCTGTGCTTCCACTGACAGGCGGCGGAGTCTACCCAGTAGTGGGGCCGTGTTGTTCCAACTCCGCTTGGTAGTGTAAAGCGGTCAGAGATACCATGATTGCCCAATCCAATGAGAGTGTTCTTTCAGCACTCCGAAGTTTGCTAATCTTGCATTTTTGCGTACTTTAGACAAAATGCTTTGAACGCGAGTGTTCTTTCGGCACTCCAGAGTTTGCTAATCTTGCATTTTTGCCTACTTTAAACAAAACACTTTGAACGCGAGTGTCTCTTTGCCACTCAAGAACTATTGAACACTGCGATTATTGGTATTCTTTCATTGTGCATATCTCGAGAAATGCATCTGGTATTTATATCGTTTTTGGTTTCATTTTGCTAATAATACAGATAACTATTTTTATAAACCTGTGAGGAGTCTTTTTGTGGTGTATTCATTGTGTTACTGTGTATGTGTGTGTTGCACAAATACTTTACACATTGTCTCTTTAGATAAGCCTGACTGCTGTGTGCCAAGCTACCAGAGGGTGAGCACAGGCAATCTTTTAGTGTGTAGTTAGCTTACCCTAAATAGAGTGATGGTTCTTGCTTGGCTAGGGTGCATACCTCAGCCAACCAGGAATTCTATCTCTAACAGACTCTCACAGGGGCATAGCTACCATTGTTGCACCAGGTGCAGTGGCACATGGGTCCATTGACCCATGATAAGTGCTGT
Source organism: Calotriton arnoldi (assembly GCA_963921515.1). Taxonomy (NCBI): domain Eukaryota; kingdom Metazoa; phylum Chordata; class Amphibia; order Caudata; family Salamandridae; genus Calotriton; species Calotriton arnoldi. Next base: position 2,050,884 of record CAWUFW010002395.1, on the reverse strand, counting down.
GTTTTATTACCCCAACAGCAGTCAAAGGTGCCGTTTTTCTTGCTGTGCACCAGGACCCATGGTATCCTTGCTACCCTACTGCCCTCACATGTAATCCAGATATCCACCTACAGAGTGCTGTGTTTTAAACAGCACTCTGTAGATGGATTATGTCTCAGTCCACTCAGTACCTCTCCGCCACCTCCTGCCATCAGGAAACTAGAGAAGAGGCCAAAAAGGTGACCTACGCACTGGCAGTGTTCATAAAAACATGAAATTCATGTTTCATGAAACCTTCTCAGCTAAATACTTAGCAGTTTTGGACAGAGGCAAAAAGCAGTAAGTGGCACCTCATAGCCCTATTAAACAGCTGCCATGGCTTCTAGGGTAATCAGCAATACTTTTTGTCTGGCTCTGGGAGCAGTGGGAGGTAAAAAGAGCACTGCAGGAACATTACATCTCCTTCAGAGGAAACAAATACACTCTGTCACTTCAGAAGTTGCTATGTGATAAACTGAGGCTCAAAAGTATGTTATGACTTTTTCCAACTCTCCTTGTATCTAAGAGGGGTAGGTCTATCTATAGATGCTCTGTAAGAAGTTCAGGTATATCTATCTTTCTGCAGTTATTATTAATGACTATAGAACTGACTAATATATGTTTAATACTCTAGGACCTATTTTATCAAAATTCAAATAGCTAAATCTGAGATAAAACCTGCAAGGTTTCAGACATATGAATTGCAATTACATGCAGCTGTTTTTTCAGGTAAACGTATTTTCTTACTGTTGGACTTGGCCCTTTTTGCAGGGTCTTCCCTGAACTTTTTGCCTTCTTCCTGTATTTTTTCTGACCTGTTGTTGGCTGTTTTATGACTCTGGGCACTTTACCACTGCTGATCAGTGCTAAAGTGCATATGCTCTCTGTTATAAATTGGTGTATGTATTAGTGACTCCATGATTGGATGATTGGTTTACTTGTCAGTCCCTAGTACAGTGCACTGGTTGTGCCCAGGGCTTGTGACTCAAATGCTGCTGGTGGGCTTGCAGCACTGGTTGTGCCACCCACAGAAGCAGCCTGTAAAAGTGTGTCTCAGGCCTGCCATTGCAGAGCCTGTGTGCAGTCTGGTACTGCCATGTTGACTGGGCAAGTGCACCCACTTGCCAGTCCCTAAACCTTCCCTTTTCTTCATATCAGACACCCCTATGGTAGGCCCAAGGGCAGGGTGCATTGTAAGTATAAGGTAGGACATGCCCTGGTGTGTGTGGCATGTCCTAATAGTGAATTACAGCTGTTAGAACTGGGGGTCTCTAGTTGGCAATGGTTTGCACCTTTGTCCAAATAGGGACCCTTGCTTCTAGTCAGGATAAGGGGGAAACACTCCTAAAATAACCCCTGCTCACCCCCTGGTAGCTTGGCACGAGCAGACAGGCTTATCTCAGAGGCAGTGTGTAAAGCATTTGTGACCACATACAGTAATACAGTGAAAACACTACAGATGGACACCACACAGGTTGTTTATGTAAAAATAAGTAATCTTTATATAGACTTATCACAAGACCCAATAGCAAAAATCCACAATACTGTACTCAAAAATAGGCTTTAAAAGGTTATAAAATAGTTCAGTTCTCTCAAGTTGTAAATGCGACACTTTACTCTCAATGTACCTTGAATGCGTAACGCAAAGAAAACAAAAGGGTCGCAGGGAAGGTGATGCGTCGGTTCCTTACACTCAGGGGAGTGGATGCGTCGGTTCCTTACTGCTGCGCAGGGGAGTTGATGCTCGCTTCCTTACTGTGTGGGGAGGTGATGCGTCGGTTTCTTACTGCTTTCCGGTGCGATGCGACAGGATGGCACCTCGATGCGATACTCTTCTCCGGTACGATGCGACAAAATGGCGTCTTGGTTGCGATGCGACAACGTTGGTGTGATACGTGCACGCCCGACGGCCGTGCGGCGACTCGATGATCTTTGGAGCCGCGACAGGCCCTGCGACGCGCTTCCCCGGCGATGCGACGATGACCTCTGTGGCAGCGTCTCGCTTCTCCGGTGATGCGCCGCGCTTCGGCGATGCGATGATGACAGCGGCAGCGGCGTCTCGCTTCCTCGGTGATGCGATAACCACGGCTGCGGCGGCGACACGCTTCTCGTTGTTGCGTCGCGCTTCCAGCTCCCAGCGACACGCAGTCTCTCAGAAGGCCCAGCACAACAGCAGGCACTTCAATTCCCAGCAAGGGAATGCAGGGGGAGCTGGTTGGTGAAGTCTTGTATCCCTGAGACTTCAGGCAGGAGGCAAGCTCTAGTTCAAGCCCTTGGAGATTCTCTTCTTCAAGATGACAAAGCACAGCAAAGTCTTTTCTCCTGTCCTTGGCAGAAAGCAACCACTGCAGGCCAACCCCAATCAGCAAAACAGCACAGGGGCAGTACTCCTCCTTCAGCTTCTCCGGTTCTTCTCCTTGGCAACAGGTTTCTTGATTTCCCAGAAGTGATCTAATTTCCTAGGGGTCTGGGTCCCCTTTTTATACACAGTTTTCCTTTGTTCTCTGAAGGCAGAGAGGCCTCTGCCTAGTCCAAAACCAGTTCTGGTCAGTCCTGGAGCACTTTGTTTTTCTGACTCCTTCTTTCCTTTGAGAGTGAGGGGCAGAGCCATCAGACGCCCGGCAGGAGGTGGAGCCAGCATTGTGGAAGGCAGGCACAGCCCTATTCAGACCCAGGTGCAACTCCTCCCACCCATCCTCCTTCAGGCAGACCTATTCAGCCTAGTGCTGACTCACCCTGCCTCCTGGAATCCCCCAGCCCCTGTCACTCACAAACCCAGACATACAATACACAACCTGAGCAGAGGCAGCTGGATGGTTTAGGCAAGAAAATACCTACTTTCTAAAAGTGGTATTTTCAAACAAAGAATGTTAAAACCAACTTCACTAAAAGATGTATTTTATCATCCTGAGTTCAGGCATACTAAATTCGTTTTTCTACCATGTTCTCTGGGTCAGTTAGGATTATAAGGTGTAATAATCAAACTGCCCATTCTGGCCTATGGAGAACAGGTAGCCTTACAATAGTGAAAAACGAAAATGGCTGTAATTCACTATTAGGACATGCCACACACCAGGGCATGTCCTACCTTATACTTACAATGCACCCGGCCCTTGGGCCTACCTTAGGGGTGTCTGATATGAAGATAAGGGAAGGTTTAGGGACTGGCAAGTGGGTGCACTTGCCAAGTCGACATGGCAGTCACAGACTGCACACAGGCTCTGCAATGGCAGGCCTGAGACACATTTTACAAGCCGCTTCTGTGGGTGGCACAACCAGTGCTGCAAGCCCACCAGCGGCATTGGATTTACAAGCCCTGGGCACACTCAGTGCACTGTACTAGGGACTGACAAGTAAACCAATCATCCAATCATGGAGTCACTAATCCATACATCGATTTACAGTAGGGAGCACTTGCACTGTGGCACTGAACAGCAGTGGCACAGTGCCCAAAAGCATCTAAAACCAGCAAAACATAAGAGGCAACAGCAAAAAAATGGAAGGGAGACCCACGCCAATGGTGCCAAGACTAACACGTGTCCCCTCCAGCTGAAATGTGGGGAGAACTACCCTTCCTCCTGGGAGTTCTCATCACTAAGGCGGAAAAATCTGGACAGACCATCAGCATTGGCGTGTTCTGTACCAGGGCGGTGTTCCACCGTAAAGTCCATCCCCTGTAGGGAAATGGACCACCTCAACAGTTTTGGATTCTCACCCCTCATCTGCATTAACCATCTGAGGGGCCTGTGGTCTGTCTGAACCCGGAAGTGAGTCCCAAACAAGTATGGTCTCAACTTCTTCAGTGCCCAGACCACAGCAAATGCCTCACGTTCAATCGCACTCCACCTCTGTTCCCGTGGGAGTAACCTCCTACTAATAAAGGCTACAGGTTGGTCTAGGCCCTCCTCATTCATCTGTGAAAGCACAGCCCCAACACCATGCTCTGAAGCATCTGTCTGCACAATGAATTCCCTTGAGAAGTTGGGCGCCTGAAGCACGGGCGCCGTGCACATGGCAGATTTCAGGGCATCAAAAGCCTTTTGGCAGGCCTCAGTCCAGTTCACTTTCCTGGGCTGCTTCCTGGAAGTCAGCTCAGTCAAGGGTGCAACAATGTTGCCATACCCCTTGACAAACCTCCTGTAATACCCGGTGAGTCCTAAGAAGGCCCTCACCTCTGTCTGGGTTTTGGGGGTTCCCAAGCCAGGATGGTATCTATCTTGGGCTGTAGGGGCGCCACCTGGCCGCTCCCTACCTGGTGTCCCAAGTACACCACAGAACCCTGCCCGATCTGGCACTTACTCGCCTTGATCGTGAGGCCTGCCCTCCGCAGCGCCTTCAACACTTCCCAGAGGTGGTGCAGATGTTCCTCCCAAGTGGCGCTGAACACTGCAATGTCATCCAGGTAGGCGGCACTGAAATCCTCCAGCCCAGCCAACACCTGGTTGACCAACCTCTGAAAGGTGGCAGGGGCATTCTTCATCCCAAAGGGCATCACCCGGAATTGGTAGTGCCCATCTGGTGTGGAGAATGCTGACCTCTCTTTGGCCCCATCAGTTAAGGCGATCTGCCAGTATCCAGACGTTAGATCAAACGTGCTGAGGTACTGGGCAGCCCCTAACCGATCAATGAGCTCATCAGCTCTGGGGATGGGGTGCGCGTCAGTCCTGGTGACTGAATTGAGTCCTCGGTAGTCCACACAGAACCGGAGTTCAGGTGTGGCACCAGGCGCGGCAGCCTTTGGGACCAAGACCACTGGGCTGGCCCAAGGACTGTTAGAGGACTCAATCACCCCTAAGGCAAACATCTTGGAGACCTCCTCCTTGATGCAAGCTCTCACCCTGTCAGTCACTCTGTAAGTTTTGTGCTTTACAGGAGGACTGTCCCCAGTGTCCACATCATGGATGCACCATTCAGTGATACTGGGAGTCAGGGAGAACAGATCAGAAAACTGTCCCAACAGTTGGCGACAGTCATTCTGCTGCTCCGGGGTCAGGGTGGGAGAGAGGTTCACACCATCCACTGACCCATCTTGCTCTTTTGCATACAGGAGATCAGGAAGAGGTTCAGTCTCCTCTTCCATCCCAGCATCTGTTGCTAAGAGCATGCCCACTTCAGACCTCTCAAAGTGGGGCTTCAGGCGGTTCACATGCAGGACCCGCAAGGGGTTCCTGGGAGACTGCAAGTCCACCAAGTAGGTGACATCACTCTTGCGCTCCACCACCTCAAATGGTCCGGTCCACTTATCCTGGAGCGCACAGGGCTCCACTGGGGCCATGACCCAAACCTTTTGTCCAGGCTGAAACTCGATCAGAGTGGCGTTCTGATCATGCCAACGTTTCATCTCTTCCTGGCTGGCTTCCAGATTCGCCTCAGCGAGTAGTCTGAAACGCCGAGTCTGGTTCCTGAAGGCCAGCATGTAACTAAATACATCCTGGGGAGTTTTCCTGGGAGCTTTCTCCCAGCCTTCCTTGACCAGACTCAGAGGTCCTCTTACAGGATGGCCGTACAGCAGTTCAAAGGGACTGAACCCTAAGGACTTCTGGGGCACCTCTCTGTAAGCAAAGAGCAGGCATGGCAAGAGGACGTCCCACTTACGCCTCATGGGTTCTTCCAGACCCATAATCATGCCTTTAAGGGTCCGGTTGAATCTCTCAACCAGCCCATTACCTTGGGGGTGGTAAGGAGTGGTGAACTTATAGGTTACACCACACTCCTGCCACAGGGACTTCATATACTTGGAAATGAAGTTAGTACCACGGTCAGACACCACCTCCTTGGGGAACCCCACACGGGAGAAAATCCCCATCAGTGCACGTCCCACCACGGGGGCCGTCACTGTCCGAAGAGGGATGGCTTCCGGGTACCGGGTGGCATGGTCCACCAAGACCAGGATGAACCTGTTGCCCATGGCTGTCTTGGGATCCAGAGGCCCCACAATGTCAATACCCACCCTCTCAAAGGGGGTGCTGACAACAGGGAAAGGTTGGAGAGGAGCCTTGTGCTTCCTCCCACTCTTACCACTTGCCTGGCAAGTCTGACAGGTCCTGCAATGAGTATCTGAACTCTTGCGCATTTGGGGCCAATGAAAGTGGGTGACAAGCCTTTGAAAGGTCTTGTCTTGCCCCAAATGTCCTGCTAAAGGCACATCATGAGCCAGACCCAGTAGGAAGGCTCTGAAGCGCTGGGGTACCACCAGCACACGGGCTGACCCAGGCTCAGCAACCTTAGGCTCACTATACAGGAGACCATTCTCCCAGTAGATCCAGTGTGATCCAGACTGATCACCTGCTGCCTGGCTTACAGCCTGTTGCCGCAAGCCCTCAAGAGAAGGGCACTTCTTCTGCTCCTCGCAGAATTCTTCCCTGGAGGGGCCTCCTTCCTGCTGCCAATGGGTCAGCTCAGGCAGGTCCCCCAGTTCAGCCACTTGTTCCCCTGTAGGTTCCAGGGCATCCCCCTCAAGGTCTGCCTCCTCCTGGACCGTGGGAACTTCGGGGGCCGGTTTCCCGCGCCCCTGCCTCCTCTCTTTAAGGCAGGCACCTGGGCCCTTCTTCCAGGCTCCAGGTCCTCTTGAATACCCTTACCGGCTGCCATTGACCGAGTGGTCACACACGCCCACTCTGGCAGACCCAACATCTCCAAATGAGACCTCCGCTCCACCTTCGCCCAAGGGGAGCTCTCCAAATCATTGCCTAGCAGACAGTCAACAGGCATGGCTGGCCTCACAGCTACTTGAAGGATACCTGAGACCCCCCCCACTCAAAGGGAACCTGGGCCACCTTGCAGTGGCTCTCTGAGTTGTCAGCGGCAACTACAGGGTAGAATACGTTGGGGACCACCTGCTCCTCAGACACCAGCCGACAACTGACAGCTGTCACACTGGCCCCGGTGTCTCTCAGAGCCTCCACCCTATGGCCATTGATGGTCACCCACTGCCTGTATTTTTTAGTGTTATCAGGCAGCTGGGTCCTAGGGACCATCTCACTGTCTCCTAAAGAGACCAGGGACATTTCTGCGGGACCCCACCCACCTTGGGCACCCAACTCCTCCCCCAGGGCTACACTAGCCATCTGCCGGGGTGGTGCACCAGTGGGTGCAGTGGTCACGGTATTGGGGCACTTGGGACTTCCTACAAAGTGACCCACCTGACCACAACTAAAACATGCTTTGGGCCCCTTCTGAACAGACTTATCTGTTGGGACCCATGGTCTTTTCTCAGTGGGAGGCTGGGAACCCTTACCTTGGTTCCCTTGGGGTTTACTTTGGGGCCCTTTTTGGAACTCCTTCTGTTTACCCTTGTCCCCCCCACTCTTCTGCTGGGGACCCTGCCCACCTTTGGCGGAGTCTCCCACAAGACCCTTGTGGACCCGGGTACTGACCCAGCGGTCCGCCTCCTCAGCGAGCTTCCTAGGATTAGTCAGCTTACTGTCAACTAGGTGCTGGCGTAGCTCTGGAAAACAACTACTGGACAAGTGCTCCCATGCGATTAAATCATAGAACTCCTGTAAGTCATTTACTTTGCTACCCTTCACCCATCCATCCAATGCTCTGCAAAAATAAGACACATACTCCACCCAGGTACTAGACTCCAGCTTTTTGCAGTTCCTAAACTTCTGCCTATAAAGCTCTGGAGTTAACCCATACCTTGCCACTAAAGCTTCCTTCAGGTGGGCATAGGACATCTGATCCACTGTGGGCAAGGCTAGCAAGGTTTCCCTTCCCTCACCTGCAAAGCGGCCCCACAACCCCGCTCCCCAATCCTTCTCAGGGACCCGGTGTGATGTCATGGCGATCTCATATGCTTTAAACCATTGCCCAATGTCCTCCCCCTTCATGAAATCCTTAATAACCTCCTTGGGGATGTACACTCTACTTTCTACAGGCACTGGAGGTGTGCTGCCACCAGAGGGAGTGATTTCTAGGCTTCTAGCCTTTAGCTCTAGCTCCCTCACCACTCTCTCATGCTCTAAAAGCATCTTCTTTTCTTCCATGGCCAACCTCTTACTTTCTAACTCCAATTTCTTATGCTCAAGGCTATCATGGCTTCCCTGTTTCAGTTTGGCCATCTCCATTTCATGCATCCTGCTTTTGTCCCTGTCCTCCAGCTCCTCTGGAGACAGGCCCTTTGAGAAACACTGCTGCCCTCCCTGGAAGGCGCTCTCCTCCCAGTTAAGCCCAATGGCCCCTCAAGCTGCCCATCTAAATTCTCTGCCTCCTCCACAGGCTCCTCGGACTGCCCACTGGCATTCCGTGCTTCCAACCAGGCCCTTAGCGCCTTGTGAAACTCCTCCTTCCTGGTGAGGCCTCTCATAGAGATTTTAAACTTTTTGCAAACAGCTTTGAGTTCTGGCACAGTGTAGGTATCAACCCTATCTTCTTCAAATTCAATATCTGCAGGTGCAATGGATCCTTTTTGCTCATGGTGAAAATTGGCAGTTCTCAACAAAAATAAAGGTTCTAAGGAAAAAAAGTCCTATCAAAAGGTATGTGGTCGCGTATTGGTCTGCACTCACTAGTAGTGTACACCAATCACTGTATATGAATCACAAATGCAAGTCCAAATCCTCACCGCTGACCACCAATGTTAGAACTGGGGGTCTCTAGTTGGCAATGGTTTGCACCTTTGTCCAAATAGGGACCCTTGCTTCTAGTCAGGATAAGGGGGAAACACTCCTAAAATAACCCCTGCTCACCCCCTGGTAGCTTGGCACGAGCAGACAGGCTTATCTCAGAGGCAGTGTGTAAAGCATTTGTGACCACATACAGTAATACAGTGAAAACACTACAGATGGACACCACACAGGTTGTTTATGTAAAAATAAGTAATCTTTATATAGACTTATCACAAGACCCAATAGCAAAAATCCACAATACTGTACTCAAAAATAGGCTTTAAAAGGTTATAAAATAGTTCAGTTCTCTCAAGTTGTAAATGCGACACTTTACTCTCAATGTACCTTGAATGCGTAACGCAAAGAAAACAAAAGGGTCGCAGGGAAGGTGATGCGTCGGTTCCTTACACTCAGGGGAGTGGATGCGTCGGTTCCTTACTGCTGCGCAGGGGAGTTGATGCTCGCTTCCTTACTGTGTGGGGAGGTGATGCGTCGGTTTCTTACTGCTTTCCGGTGCGATGCGACAGGATGGCACCTCGATGCGATACTCTTCTCCGGTACGATGCGACAAAATGGCGTCTTGGTTGCGATGCGACAACGTTGGTGTGATACGTGCACGCCCGACGGCCGTGCGGCGACTCGATGATCTTTGGAGCCGCGACAGGCCCTGCGACGCGCTTCCCCGGCGATGCGACGATGACCTCTGTGGCAGCGTCTCGCTTCTCCGGTGATGCGCCGCGCTTCGGCGATGCGATGATGACAGCGGCAGCGGCGTCTCGCTTCCTCGGTGATGCGATAACCACGGCTGCGGCGGCGACACGCTTCTCGTTGTTGCGTCGCGCTTCCAGCTCCCAGCGACACGCAGTCTCTCAGAAGGCCCAGCACAACAGCAGGCACTTCAATTCCCAGCAAGGGAATGCAGGGGGAGCTGGTTGGTGAAGTCTTGTATCCCTGAGACTTCAGGCAGGAGGCAAGCTCTAGTTCAAGCCCTTGGAGATTCTCTTCTTCAAGATGACAAAGCACAGCAAAGTCTTTTCTCCTGTCCTTGGCAGAAAGCAACCACTGCAGGCCAACCCCAATCAGCAAAACAGCACAGGGGCAGTACTCCTCCTTCAGCTTCTCCGGTTCTTCTCCTTGGCAACAGGTTTCTTGATTTCCCAGAAGTGATCTAATTTCCTAGGGGTCTGGGTCCCCTTTTTATACACAGTTTTCCTTTGTTCTCTGAAGGCAGAGAGGCCTCTGCCTAGTCCAAAACCAGTTCTGGTCAGTCCTGGAGCACTTTGTTTTTCTGACTCCTTCTTTCCTTTGAGAGTGAGGGGCAGAGCCATCAGACGCCCGGCAGGAGGTGGAGCCAGCATTGTGGAAGGCAGGCACAGCCCTATTCAGACCCAGGTGCAACTCCTCCCACCCATCCTCCTTCAGGCAGACCTATTCAGCCTAGTGCTGACTCACCCTGCCTCCTGGAATCCCCCAGCCCCTGTCACTCACAAACCCAGACATACAATACACAACCTGAGCAGAGGCAGCTGGATGGTTTAGGCAAGAAAATACCTACTTTCTAAAAGTGGTATTTTCAAACAAAGAATGTTAAAACCAACTTCACTAAAAGATGTATTTTATCATCCTGAGTTCAGGCATACTAAATTCGTTTTTCTACCATGTTCTCTGGGTCAGTTAGGATTATAAGGTGTAATAATCAAACTGCCCATTCTGGCCTATGGAGAACAGGTAGCCTTACAATAGTGAAAAACGAAAATGGCTGTAATTCACTATTAGGACATGCCACACACACCAGGGCATGTCCTACCTTATACTTACAATGCACCCGGCCCTTGGGCCTACCTTAGGGGTGTCTGATATGAAGATAAGGGAAGGTTTAGGGACTGGCAAGTGGGTGCACTTGCCAAGTCGACATGGCAGTCACAGACTGCACACAGGCTCTGCAATGGCAGGGATGAGACACATTTTACAAGCCGCTTCTGTGGGTGGCACAACCAGTGCTGCAAGCCCACCAGCGGCATTGGATTTACAAGCCCTGGGCACACTCAGTGCACTGTACTAGGGACTGACAAGTAAACCAATCATCCAATCATGGAGTCACTAATCCATACATCGATTTACAGTAGGGAGCACTTGCACTGTGGCTCTGAACAGCAGTGGCACAGTGCCCAAAAGCATCTAAAACCAGCAAAACATAAGAGGCAACAGCAAAAAAATGGAAGGGAGACCCACGCCAATGGTGCCAAGTCTAACAACAGCCATTTTCGTTTTTCACTATTGCAAGGCTACCTGTTCCCCATAGGCCAGAATGGGCAGTTTGATTATTACATCTTATAATCCTAACTGACCCAGGGAACATGGTAGAAAAACGAATTTAGTATGCCTGAACTCAGAATGATAAAATACATCTTTTAGTGAAGTTGGTTTTAACATTCTGTGTTTGAAAATACCACTTTTAGAAAGTAGGTATTTTCTTGCCTAACTATCCAAGCCTGCCTCTGCTAGGCAAACCCCAGAACTTTAGATCACTTTGGGAAACAAGAAGAACCTTTGCTGAGGAGGGGAACCAGAGAGAGAAACTGCAGGAGGAGACTATCCCTATGCTGAGTGCTGTTTGGGGGATTGGCCTGCAGTGGTTGCCTGACTGCCAAAGAAAGGAGAAAGGACTTTGTGCTACTTTTCATTCAACCTGTAAAGGATCTCCAAGGGCTTGAGAGAGAGCTTGCCTCCTGCTGAAGTCTCAGGGACAACAGACTTCACCCACCAGCTTCCTAAGAGTTCTTTTGAAGTGCCTGCTGTTGTGTTGGGCCTTCTGAGGGACTGCGTGTCGCAAGGAACTAGAAGTGCGACGCACGAAGAAGAAGCGTGTCGCCGCCGCAGCCGCTGTCGTCGCATCGCCGGAGAAGAGGATCGACGTCGCATCAGACGCCGCCGCATCACCGGAGAAGCGTGTCGCCGCCGCAGCTGCTGTCGTCGCATCGCTGAAGAAGGGTGTCGCCGCTGCAGCTGTCGCATCGCATCGCCGAAGTGCCTCGCATCGCCGGAGAAGAGTATTGACGTTGCATCACACGCCGCCGCATCACCGGGAAGCGTGTCGCAGGGCCTGTCGCGGCTCAGAAGAATCGTTGAGTCGCCGCACGGCCATCGGGCGTGCACGCATCGTGTTGCATCAAGAAGAAGACGCCATCTTTGTTTCATTGCACCGGATCTTCATCGCATCACGGCGTTGCTGGTCGCATCGCCACGGAAGCGCAGTAAGAAACTGACGCATCACCTCCCCACGCCGAGAAGAACCGACGCATCCCCTACGCATCAGTAGGGACCCAATGCATCACCGTTCTTGCGTGTAAGGAACTGACGCATCACCTTCCCTGCAACACTTTCGTTGTATAGTGTTACGCATCCAAAGGTACATTGAACTCAAAGTGTCGCATTTACCATCTAAAGAGAACTAAGCTAATTCTACCATTTTTGAAGTACAGTATTGTGGATTTTTGTCGTTTGTGGTCTTGTGTTAAATCTATATAAAAGATACTTATTTTTAATATACAACTGGTGTGGTGTCCATCTGTAGTGTTGTCACTTGATTACTGTATGTGTTCACAAATGCTTTACACACTGCCTCTGAGATAAGCCTGTCTGCTCGTACCAAGGGGGTGAGCAGGGGTTATTTTAGGAGTGTACCCCCTTACCCTGACTAGACGCAAGGGTCCCTATTTGGTCAAAGGTACCTACCTCTGCCAACTAGAGACCCCCAAATCTAACACTTACCTTCAGATGACACAATGATCTTTTAAAAAACATTAAACAGCTGAGTTACCTTGTATAAAATATAAACTTGTGACCTACATCTTGCATTCTGTGCTCCAGTAGAGTCATTAACCCTCTTAGCAATTTTATGATGAGTCAACCGTGAGCAGAGATTCGCACAGATCTCTCCAGCAAGTGCACTAACCAGAATTATGTTACCACTATAGTACTCTGAAACTTGCTAGAGACACAGATATCTCTGAAACTGGTACCTTAAACCTGTAAGTTATCTTAGCGAGGATGTGGCGTTACTGCCAGAGCTGCCAACTTTGGAACTAGGGAACCAGGTTCAAGTGTCGGCGTTAGCTCAAAATCCTGTGATTCTGGGCAAATCACTTAATGTCCCCGTGCCTCACAAAAAAAGGAATGTGACCGTGTGTAATGTAACTGGCAAAGCACTCCCATACCTTTGGGTCAAGTATGCGGTATATAAAATTGCAAAAAATAAACAAAATCTTAAAATGCGGTCAATGTGTGAACAATTACGTAAATCAGACAGCTTTACTCCCACAATGATTATTGTTGCCAGTTTCTTTGAGAGTATTTTAAGAAAAAATGACAATTACTCCACTCCTCATATTGACACTACTTTTCATGTTTTCATAACTCTGCCCTCTTAGGGCTCCTAGAATATTTTTCCCCATTTCCAACACTGGTCAGCAGTCACCCACAAGGAACGTTTTCTGATCCCGCAGAGTAATGAGCAGGTTATGATCATCAGAGATTGTTCGTGTTCAGACATGGGGAGCTGACTTAGGCTTTTTTTCAGAATAGTGTACACTATACAGCCAGATTACCCCACTGTAGATGGTTTTCAGTATATAATTTCACCCAAGCCTCTTCTGAACCATTATAGAACTGATGTGTTGTATGAGTTCCATTATGGAATATCTCAGTTATTGGTTCAGAAGAAGACCAGTTCCATGATTACCAATGTATTTATGCCACAAGACCCATTTGATCAGCATGGTCTGGTGGGATCAACTAGCCAGTGTGCAATATGAGGAGGCAAAGGTCATTTGGCACTCTTCTGCCTGGTTTCCTGTGCACCTGATGCACCTGGTTTCAGGTGGAAAACAAGAGGAAATGGATCAGCAATCAGAATTCCTGACAGAATGATTTCCAGAATTGTCTGGAAACAGCAAAATGGTTATAGGTGAAGTGCTTGAATTATTCTGGGACGCATTCCAGTCCACCGTTTGTTTGCTCACTGTGCCACTACAGATAGGGATCAACTTAATGCAAATTTGCCCAAAGCGTGAAGTCTGCAGAGAGTTTCTGACTCTCAGGTTGTTTATGTGGATGTAAAGTTGGTGACCGTGTCATACAAATTAAATTGTGAGACAAAGTGAATATTTTGCATATAATAGTAAATGTTTGATAATCTCTTGAGCGATTAAACAACACTCTGTTGAACACAAAGTGCATCAGGAGGTCGATTGTTTCTCCTAAGACACAGAAGGGGTTGTTCTAAACTGGTTGTGGTGGGTGATTTCTCAACGTCAGTCTGAGGTTACAGAAAAATGGGGCCAACTACACAAAAGAAAGGAAGAACACAGCCCTCGATTGCTTCTTCCTCCTACAAAGTGAGAGCTGCAAGCAACAACGTTCATACTTTGACTTTTTAATCACTGTGATGATCACAGTGATGAGCAGCAGACAGTGGCTGTCTGTGCCTCCAGATCTCGAAGTGCAGGTCACACAGTCCTGAGGGGGAGAGTAGAGATAGGACTCTCAAACAGGGAAATCAGTAGAGGAGCAAGAGAGGGCCAGGTATGAGTGAGATACGAATAGGGGATGGGAAAGTGGATTGCAGGGGTTGACCTTGAGACAAGCGTGGTCAAGACTTGTGTGGGAGACGTGCACAGAGAGGAGAAAAACATGAGCAGAAAGGACCGAAATGTAATAGGAAGGGTAAGCAACAGAGCCAATGTGCAACACAAAAGCACAGTGTGCAAGATACGCATGCAACAGACAGCGAAATAAGAGCGGGAGCAAGTACAAGGGATAAATACAGCTAGAAGGGATATAGTAGGCAAAGGACAAGAACATGAGAACTGTAGTGTGTGCATCCAGGGCCAGCCTACAGCATAGGTGTGCTGGGCCCAGGCCCAGGGCACCCAGGTACACAGGGGAGCACAGATCTGTGGGTAGACAGATCACACAGCAGTCACTCTCTGATTTGACTCCATTGAAATGAAAACTGCCCTTAACTCACATATTGTCTCCAGTGGCTTGTGCCATGCTCACAAATCCCCAAGCTCTTCATCTTCTCCCTTCTCCCCTTTCTTAGTCTACCCTCCCACAGGGCCCCTCGACTACCAGTCGTTTCTGGTATGAAAGAGCTTGATAGGAGGAATTCTGGTAAGATGTGTGAGAAGCAGGGGGGCGTGGGCGCAGGCCAGTCACTTAAGTGATTGAATAAGAAAGGGACTGACCTGTGCACTCAATAGGGGCCTCCAAGAAGATCACAGAAGAGAGACCAGAAGGCCAGGCAGGAGAGGGGATATAGGGCTGGCTCTAAAGTTACTGCATGTTTATTGTGGGTGTTTATTAAGTTCTGTGTTTCCTCTTTGCATTTGGACACTCGCAGTTTTGTTTCTCTCTGTTATAAATTCAGGACAAGTCAAGTACCAGGGTGCAATGATAGAGGGGCGCACTGATGACAGAGTGGCAGAGGATCTGGCACTGGGGGGGCCGAGGGGGGCAAAGGGGGAAGAGGGGAATGCTCAATTTGCTCTCTGACCCCTCCGATGCAAGGTCTCCGATCTTACAGGACCTTGCCATTCATGTTGTATGGGATCGGCCAAGGTCCCAAACAGGCCTAAAGCGAGGAACCTGGATGATAAAGGAAGAGATAAAGATTAAAATGTACATTATTTTTGTGTGGGAAGTTGAGGATCATTGAGCCTGTTAACATTGCACTAAGGTGTACAATATAGACGGGGGTGGCTGCGAGCTCAGGGAGTGGATGGATGGCATATCTATCGGGATTCTGCAAACTGAGCGCCGATCAGATGCCCCGGGGGAGGGAGAGAGGGGGGGTTCTCATTTCCATTTTTTGTTAACATAGTAATACATGCATTATGGATTATGTTCTTTGTAAAAAAAAAAAAACACAAATAAAGACATAAGGGGTAAAAACAAGAAGTTCCAGGGTGCAAATTTACTAAGCGAATGGCTTCCTCTTTGCGTGTCTTCTCAGGCAGGTGATGGTTGTGGGCCACAGCAGTGCTCATTTCCTTCATGCGGGTGCAATGGGTTTATCAGTAGCAGACAGCAGCCGGAAGAGCTATCTAGCAGCAGTGCAAGCCACTGAACCTGTGCAATGGGGTAGCCAGTTAAATGCTCACTGCTACCACATGCAGTGATCTGAAGGCCAAAAGTTCAAATCCTGGCAAAGCAGGCTTAGCCCCCCAACCAGTGCTTAATTTGTAAAATAAAAAAAACACACGCACACACAACAAAATGTAAGGGCCCTCATAAGGAAGCCACTGCAGCTTGCACCACCCATTGTCCCTGCCAGCACTGCCAATGACAGTACCAGCAGAACAACTAACCACCACACTCCTACAAGTGTGACAGTTCAGACTATTCCAGGCCCCAAAGGTATAAGAGTGGCTTGGTTGGCAGGTTAATATATATTTATTTAACAATCAACTGATGTTGTGCCTATCTGCAAATTAGACAAATATCACCAACATGTGGCAGACTGCTATACATGCCGGTGTGACAATTAAGTGCCGGTGACAAGCACAGGAAACCACCGGCTCAAATTAAGCATTGCTTCGAGTCTTCTGAAGTTCACAAATTGCGGTAAAGTTCGGTTAACTGTTGGTAAAAGTAACATCTGTTATTAACAGTGCTTAGAACCAGCAGAAGTGCAGTATGAAGCACTACATGAAGACATGCTATAATTATAACTATACAAAACTGGTACAGCGTAGGTAGAAGTAGCGTAGGTTTCCCTTACACGTGGGCCAACTACAGTAAAGGCAGCAGATGTCCAAGTTTCTCTATTACTCAGAACAAAAGGCCTCAGACTTCAAGGGAAACCCTACAGGTGGCGACATGCTGATCACATTTGTAGAGTCTAGCACATATGTTGTCTTGGGATAGGGATGCAGTGTTCCCTCTTTATGTGATTGTGCAGCTAGGTTGATAAGATGCTGTCAAACCCCCTTTAAGAGGGCCAAAAGGCAAGCATGGGTTACTGGGCCTTACTGTGCAGGCTGTGGCCTTTCACTCCTGTTGTCCTAGGGCTCAACCTACTATGGGTCCTGAGTAACTGGGCTGCATACTAACCCTTTCAGCACTTGTCTCTCAGTGGTAGCAAGGGTTAGGCAGTCCAAGTATCTTCGAGGGGGAGGTGGGTGTGAGGCATCCACAGGAGCGACACTCAAAACACAACCAGTATCCTACAATGAGCATACTACACTCCCCGATTATTGCATAGTCTTGGTCTCCGTGAGAACTCAAGCTGTGCTAGGTGCAGACTGGAGGGGGCAAATTTTCTACACTTGCCGTGGTCCTGTAGTGAAATCATCCCTTACTGGGGGGAGGTGCATACAGAATTATCTGCGTTGATAGGTCATGATATACTCCATGGCCCAAGGTTTGCCGTACCTGGTGTTGGAGATCCCAGCTCCACATAGACTGTATACAGCCCTGGCACTGCTTCGGGCAAAGAGATTGGTAGCATGCTGCTGGGGTAGAAGGAGGTTAACAAAATATAAGCAAAGAATGAATTCCCTGATATACTGCAACAAACAACTAGACCTTTATGCAAAATTAATGTCATCTACTTCTGGCCGAGAGATATTTGGGGGCCCTTCAAGGAGTATTAACTGACTACATCTCCACAATATGAATTCCCCAAGGTCATCTAGAGAAAAGTTCATAGCCTAAGATATGCAACTATTGTCACTTTACCTAACACTAGCTTGGTATCTTAAAACAAGCTGCGACGACAGAGACATCACTTTACCGTATAGTCATCGATCGAAGGGCTGGTAAATACTGATAATGTTCAAAAATCTAAATGAAATGATGCTGTCACAGGTATTCCTTATTGTTAGAAATGGGGTTTCTGGATGGCTAGGGTATGCACCTAAGCCAGGCAGAACCCACCACTCTAGTCAGGGCAAGTAAGTTACACACCAAAGATAACCTGTGCTCACCCCTGGAAGCTTGGCACAGAGCAGTCAGGTTTATCCCCAGAGGTAATGTGAAAAGCATTTGCACAACACACTCATACCAGTGACACAATAAATACACCACAAAGAGACACCACACAGTAGTATATAAAAATGCGTATCTGTATTGCATATAAACATAGACCAAAAATGACATAAACTAATAGTTGCTGTGCCAACTAGGCAATTGTGAAAACATCACAATGTCTGCAACTAGAGAAGGACTGATATGTTGCAGACATCAAAATCATTACTGTGCATACTGTGCAGGCCTATTATAAAGTATTTGTTATCCTAAAAAGGGCAAGGCAAAACGACATACACCAATATGTCAGGACTAATGATGCAACAGATAATGGACTAAGAACACATGAATCATAACCACTGTGCAGGCAAGGCAAATGACTTCATGTGAATCCCATATATTGGAATAACTACATAGGGCATAGTGCACCGGCTCTCATATTAGAGTAATAAAAGCCAAAACGTAGTGCCCAGCAACAGCTGCACACATACTACGGTTATGACGTTGAATAATCCTTGGAAACACTGGCCCCCGTCAGGATCATACATCCAGCCCCCACGGAGCGTGATCCCCTCAGGCAGCTGCCCGCGACCATGCGGAGCAGCCGCAGGAACCCAAGCAGCATTCTTGCTTACACAAAAAAAAACATGCAGGGGCCTTCCAGGTTTACCCTGTTTTATGAGCGAAATGGTGCCCCCAACAGTATGCCAAGTTGGCGGGGGGCCTCGCCCGGTCCTCCTCGAGTGTCGGACTGGGTTGCAGCCACTCAGCCTGCAACTGCGCTGAGCTGCTGTGGTGGCCGGAGCAGTTACCGCTGGTGAGGAGGTGGAACGAAAGGCACTCACCCGGTCCTCGGCCGGGAATGGCGGATTCTTCAGGTCACCGCCCCTGCTACACTTTGAGGGAGGCGTGAGGGATTCCCTTCCCCCTTGGTGCGACGAGGCAGCTCTGAGTCGCTGGAGCACGTCCTCGAGGCTCGCAGGCCGCCATCCCACTGGGCGAGCAGCGTTCAGTCATGGCTGTTCTCCCTGGCATCAAGAGGTTGCTAGGCAGCGCCTAGTGACCTGTGGCATTGGCGGAGCGGCCGCCCGGCAGTCTCGAGTTTCTTTTGAGCAAAGGGGATATCCTGGACTCAGGCCCAAGGCGGTGAGTGGGGCAGCACCCCCGGCAGGCTATTCTCTCTTCAGGGCATGCCACGGGGAAGCCCACAGCGATGTGGCAGGAGGAATGGAGAACACGCGTAGTTTCCCAAACTTGTCAGCTCTCCCCACACTTAGGTGTTGGACCAAGAGCCCAAGGAATAAAAGCGCTCACCAGGCGCTAAATTGTCAAATACACAGGGCGGGCCACCCAGCCCAGGGAGGTCACTGGAGCACACAGACAGAGAGCAGGCAACAGGCCAGTAAACAGTGTCCTTGCAAGTCAAGAGGCAGTCCTTCCAGCAGGTCAGCACAGCAAAGCAAAGCTCAAGTGGCGGTCTCTCCTGGCAGCATAAAAGCTTCACCTCTGGTGCAGTCTGTAGAGCCAGCAGCAGATGGTTACAAGTCCCACTCAGTGTCTGAGTCACATCAGGTGCAATCTGTAGCCCTTCTTGGCAGGGCAAAGGTCAGCAGGCATCAGGGCAGCACAGCAAACCAGGGCAGCAGTTCTTAGGAACAGTCAGTCATAGCAATGGGACAATCCTTTCAGCGCAACAGCCTTTACTCCAGCAGAGATTCTTCCAGGTCCAGTAGTGTACTAAAAATGTGGGGACAGAGCCCCTGTACTTATACTCTGGTGCCTCGCTTCTAGAAGGTGGAAGACGGTTCCATCAAGGCCTGACAAGTTCCGGGAGTTTACCTCTACCCTTGTCTTGGCTCGAGACATCAGTAGGGGGTAAATGAACCCTTTGTGTGAGTGCAGGACACAACCTATACAAATGTAAAGTGTCAACGCCTCTCACTCTCCCAGCCCAGGAAGACCATTCAACATGCAGATGAATGCGGATGTAACCCTGTTTCACCCAGCCCTCCCTGTGTGATGGCTGTCTGGAAAGTGTGCACAAGCTGGGCTGCCACTATGCCCTAGACGTGGATTGGAGTCAGGCTGCAAAACACACACAGTAATAAGCACAGAAAAATGCCCACTTGTTAAAAGTGAAAGACACACAGTTGATGGACAGAATGCAGAACAAATCAAAACATTCACCCCCAGTCAAGAGATCTGGGTTAAATCCATCATTCTTTTGCTCACCATGCCACCCCAGTTTAGACCTGGCCATATGCAAATCAGTCTTGACCCTTTGCCTCATGGGAACAGTCTGCATTCCATCCATCACTTGTGTGTCTTTTGCTTTCTCTCCCTAAGTGCGCCGGGTATGCCCAGACGTGGGTCCCGGGCTCACGGTGCCACTGGATTCAAGCTATCCTGGCTGATGAGGTGGAAACCCCGAAACCGGTCCTAGGATGCATGTTTCCAGTCCAGGGAGGACCTGGCTTGGCAGTTCAGGCTGGACTGTTCCAATGAGGCACAGGGTTAAGACTGATTTGCATATGGCTATGTCTGAACTGGGGTGGCGTGGTGAAGCAAAATAACGATGGATTTAACCCAGATCTGTGACTGGGGGTGAATGTTTGCCAATGTGCAGCATTCCGTCCATCATCTTGTGTGTTTTGCATTTCGCCCTAAGTGGGAAGGGTATGCCCAGACGTGGGTCCCGTGCTCACTACGCCACTGGAGTCAAGCTATCCTGGCTGATGAGGGCTGAAAGCCCGAAACCGGTCCTAGGATGCTTGATTCCGGTCCAGGGAAGACATGGCTTGGCAGTTCGGTCTGGACTGTTCCCATGAGGCACAGGGTCAAGACTGATTTGCATATGGCTATGTCTGAACTGGGGTGGCGTGGTGAAGCAAAATAACGATGGATTAAACCCAGATCTGTGACTGGGGGTGAATGTTTGCCAATGTGCAGCATTCCGTTCATCATCTTGTGTGTTTTGCACTCAGGGTCTTCCCCCAAGGATGAATCAAGCCTTCTCAGACTCTGAACGGCATTGGTTGTCCTCACCGTAGCTCTTTCAGCAATCAGTAAGTGCCGGGGTGCAATGATCCACGGCAACAGCCCTGCCTCCACGGTAGCCCCCTCCTGCACACGGAGTTACCAATTTCACCTGCACAAGGGCGACAGTCCTAGTTTCACAATGGACCCCTCCAGGCTCATGGGGGCCCTCAACTTCTCTGCTCAAGGGCAATGGCCCTAACTTCACGATGGCTCCCTCCTGATATATGGGGCTTATTGACTTCTCTGTGCGGCAGTCCTGACTGGACCCGGCGTCTCATACTTTGCTCACCGGGATCCATTCGTCAGGATCCCCGCTAGGCCTCACTTCCTCCAGGCACTCTCCTTCTCCTCATAGGGTCTGCTGGTCTTGGCAGGCAGGCAGGCAGGCAGGCAGGAAGAAGGCTGGTGCTCCAGGCACAAAACAAGTTGGTCTTTACTTCTTGGGTGTTGTCCCTTCATGCAGCAGGAAGATTATCAAACCTTGATCCCTAGTTCTGGTACCATCAGCTAGAAGTCTTGGTGGTCTTCACCCCTGTTGAACACTGCTGTTGAACAACTTGGGGGATTCAGGTCCCCACCTTTATAGTTCAAATCCAGACACTGATGTGATTTAGTGTCCTGTCCTATGATATTCCTATTGTGGTTGTCAACTTTCTTGAAGAGTTCTCTCCCCTCGCTTGTTCTCTTTTCAAAAGGACACTCTACCACAGCAGGAACGGCTCCAATTTTAACTGACACAGAAAACAGGCCAGGGAGTAATCAAAGATCACACCTGGCTGTCAGCCTCTGCTACAATATGTCTCACAAAGATTCAAAGGCCTAAGCCTTCCCCTCTCTCAAGATTCCCTGGTCCTAACAATGGCAACTTTATAAGACACACCATCTAGCTTTACAACAAGCCCAGGCCTCACTGACCAGTAACTCTTCCTGAAATCAAAGAGACCTTTGATGTGCACAGAGGATGCTCTGCTCCCTTTCCTCCAGTGTGTCTAGTCCCACCCCAGCCCTCAGGAATATCTACAATTCAGATCTCCTGTCTGGGGGTTGCAGTCCTCACCTCCACTAGCCTTTCCTGGGATTCCCAAATTGTATGTTATGTTATAAAATGTATAGCGCGCATAGGTGCCCCAGCAATGGGGCTTCCCAGCGCTAGTCCGTAAATTAAACAACAGCGGAGGTGACCTAAAGAAGAGATGCCAGAGGGAAAAACCGAAGAAGAGAAAAGCCAAGTTTTCAGAGTTTTCTTGAAGGACAAGTGCTTCTGGATGTTCCAGATAGATGAAGCGCATTCCAGAGAACTGGGGCTTTTGCACGGAAGAACGGCCACCCGCTCTTACTCTCCTACCACAGGGGACAGTAGCCAGATTAAGGGTGGCTGAACGCAGGGGGCGTAAAAGTCGATACAGGGATACCAGATGAGACAGAATGGGATCCCCTGGGAATGTAATATTTTATGGGCTGTACACAAGGCCTTAAAGTGCACACGTTTCTCTACAGGGAGCCAATGCAGTTTGCGAAGGAAGCCGGAGGCAAGACACATTTTCAGAAGAGAAAACAATGGCCTTGCCACAGCATTTTGAACCCACTTAAGTCTTCTAATCACTGGCTTGTTGACTCCCAGGCATAGGATGTTGCAATAATCCAGCCGAGAAAGAATTGCTGCCTTAATGATAATTTGACGGGTGCCAGGGTCAAAAAGTCCAAGAATGGGTTTAAGACCTCGCATGAGCCTGAAACATGTGACTGCCACCGATTTTGTCTGCGCTCAAAAGTTAAGATGTGATTCACCCAAATGCCTAGATTTTTGACAGCTGTCTTCGGTGGGCTGGAGGCCCAAGGGACACAGGCCACCAATGGTCGCCCCAGGAGAATTTCTGTTTTGCTCATATTGAGTCGTAGACAGTTAGCATACATCCGCTCTACGACAGCCAGCATTCTTCTTTAAAAATTGGCAGGTCTGACAGGGGGTTGTCAGAGGAGAGGACGAGCTGGGTGTCGTCTGCATAAGACACCAGTGCAAGCCACAAGGTTTTCACGACCTGAGCCAAATGTTGAATGTAAATATTAAACAATGTTGGGCCCTTAGGGACGCCGTGGCACAGAGCATGTGATTGGGAACTGTAGGGAGGGGAAATAACCTGGAAAGAACGCTCAGAGAGAAAGGAGGCAAACCAGGACAATGCAGATCCACCTTTTCCAATATCCTGTAGGCGCTGAAGCAGGATTTTATGGGATACCGTATCGAACGCAGCGCTTAAGTAGAGCAGAATCAAGGCTGCGGATCTGCCATCGTCTAAAGTAATCCGGAGATGCTCAGTAACCGCAAGAGGTGCAGATTCCGTGCTATGCACCAGCCTAAAGCAGGGGCGTAACACAGGCCCCTGCATCCCCCGCGGTGCGGGGGGCCCCCAACCTCCAGGGGGCCCTGTCAGCACCGCACTTTGGCTGGAGAGCTCCAGATTGAGTTCAGAGGGGGCCCCTCCACGCACCCTGCAGGGGGGCCCACTTAAGTTTCGTTACGCCACTGGCCTAAAGCCATTCTGGGAAGAGTCCAAAATCTGGTTCTCTTCTAGAAACTTAGTTAGGATAGCATCAACATGTCTCTCTGCTACCTTGGCAAGAAAAGGCAAGAGAGAGATAGGCTGAAAATTCTCAAGTTTGGAAGCATCCAGAGAGTGTTACTTCAGGATGGGGATAACCTTAGCATGCTTTCAGGGGCCAGGTACAGATGCTGATGAGAAAGAAAGATTAATCAATTCTAGACATGGAGGAAGAAGAGAGTCCTGAAATTTAAGGAACACATCAGGCTTAAATGGGTCAGCAGGTGAGCCTGATAGAGTTCGTAACTCAGACAGACTCAAAAGAGAGAGGACATTTAGCGAGAACAAGGCATTGCTAGTAGGGCCATCTGACCTCAAGGCGGTAGTCTTAAGGGTAAAGTTTGAATGAATATCATCTATCTTGCCAATAAAATTCTCTGCTACCTTTTCACAATGACATTGGAGGCTTCAGTGGGATCTACTGAAAGTACAGGTTTTGTAAGACTATTTAAAAGGCAAAAAAATCTCTTTTGTAGGGTTGTTGCTACTCCTTATTTTATTTGCAAAATAGTCTGCCTTGGATTTGGATTTCTGAATAAGTTTGTGGTAGGACTTGATAGCTGCTCTGTATTGTGTTTTTTGAGAAGGAACCCTTAGGCCTCCATGACGCATATTCAAGTATCATGCACTGCCTGGCACTTCACATATTCACCATGTAGTCTTAGGGTGAGTTAAATACACAGCAGTGGAACTTTACTTGAGTCGGCTGGTAGGCACCATTCTAGTGACTCTACTGATTCTTACTAAACAAAACGGGTATGCGGCCACCACCGCACTCATGTCACTTAACTCCTGGCAAGGGCAGTAGCCCTCTACCACTATGAGGACAGCGATTGTTGCCACCTAACAAGACCGCATTACAGTGAAACATGAGCCTAGGTCATCACATACACACATGATCTGTGTTCCCCCATGACCATAAATCAGTAGCAGGGATACAGATATCAATGCAGCTGGGGCACTCAGGGCAAGAGTGAATGTCTGTCGTCATATAGGGGACTTTTCCATCCCAACAGAGACTCCTTCTAGATCAGACTACAGTGAACCAACTCCTAACTTAAAGAGGTTTGGTCGTCTGATCTGAAAAAAAGGATGCGAAAGTCCATCTGCATTCCGGTGGCTCAATCCAGCTCTGTGCTCCACTACTATCTCTAACCCTTAATAGACCATCTCCAAAACTTGAGATTCTTTCCCTTCATAGCCATCAATCACTTCAAAGGCTTATGATCCATCTGTACTGCAAATCTAGTGCCAAACAAGTAAGGACGATACTTCTGCAAGGCCCACACTAACGCAAAGCACTTCTTCTCTATGGCCGCCCAACTACTTTCCCTGGGTAGTAACATCCTACTATAAAGGTTGTCAGATGCTCTCTACCTTTTTCATTCAGTTGAGCAAACACAGCTCCAACTCCCTGGTGAGAAGCAACTGTCTGCACAATAAAAGACTGACTGTAGTCAGGGGCTCTCAGTACTGGCACAGTGCATAGTGACTTCTTTAGCTCCTCAAATGTCATTTGGCAGTCATCAGTCCAGATCACTTTCCTGTGATGCTTCTTGGGGTCAATGCAGACAATGGGTCAACTATACTCCCATAGCTATCAACAAACTTCAGCTAATACCCTGTGAGTCCTAAAAAGGCCCATGCCTTAGTCTTGCCAGTGGGCACCTTCCACTCCATCACAGGCTGTATCTTGATATCCAGCGGGCAAACATGACTGTTACCTTATGCCTCAGGTAGACTACAAAAGACTGCCCCACCTGGCACCTGGTTTCCATGATGGTCTGTTGCGCCTCCTTTATTCTAGCCAACACCTGTCCAAGATACCTCAGGTTATCCTGCCATGAACTGCTAAATACCGCAGTGTTATCCAGGTAGGTTTCACAGAACTCCTCTAGCACTTCAAGAACATAGTTTACTAGGTGCTGAAAAGTGGCAGGGGCATTTTTCAACCTAGAGGGCATTAAAGTACACTGATAACCCCCTGTGGCATAGAGAATGCAGTCTTCGGCTTTGCATTGATGCTAAGGTGAACTACCATTACCTAGGTCAAATCAAAGGTGCTCATGTACTTTTCAGCATCTAACCAATTCACAAGCTCATCCACTCTCGGAATTGAATGGGTATTGGTCTTAATTCCCTCATTGAGGGCTCGGTAGTTCATACAGAACAGTAAGTCTGTAGACCCTTGCTTTGGTACTAGTACCACAGCACTAGACTAGGGACTATGAGATCTCTTAATGACCCCCAGGTTCAATATGTTGGCAACTTCTGCCTTAATGCATCTCTGAAACCAGTCAAACAGTTTATACATTCTGCTCTTCCCTGGCAGACTGTCACCCGTGTTTATGTCATGGACACAAACAGATGTCAACCCTGGAGTCAGCGAGAAGAGGTTGGAAAACAATCCCAACACGTCTCTACCCTCTCTCTGCTGCTCAGGCATCAGTTTAGGGGCTAATTGAACCCCTTCCACAGTGACATATCTCATATCACCATGCAGCAAGTTAAGAAGAGGCTCGCTGTCTTTCTCATGCTCCTCTACCATGGCCATGGCTTCAATGTATAGTCTGTCTGGAGGTAAGGCTTCAGCCGGTTCACATCAAACACACTCTTGAATTCCTTTGCAGCACCTGTGCCCATCACGTACTTAACCACAGAAACCTCTGAACTACTTTGTATGGCCTACACCATTTTTCCTTCAACCCTGGGACAAATAGGCATCAGCACCAACACCTATTGAACTTCTTGATATCCGCTCAGCATAGCTTTCTGGTTATATCAGTCCTTCATAAGTGCTTGCCTGAAGGTTTGCCTTTGCCTGACTCATGTATTCCGCCATTAGCTTCCTATGGCCAAGCACATAGTACACCACATCATTCTGTGAATACTCCATGGCTCCTTCCTACTGTTCTCTGGCGAAAGTGAGTGGACCCTGCACTGGGTGTCCATATAGAAGCTCAAAAGGGACTGAACCCTACTTCCTTCTACAGAATCTCTCTTTAGGCCAGCAAGAAACATGAATCCAAGGAGAAGATCCCACTTCCTCTTTAAGTACTCTGGCAGAGTTCCTGTTGGAAATTACCATCTTTGTGGGCTATTCCCATAGATGTTTTGCTTTTTTTACTGAACCCGTTTTTGTTGGCCATAGGACTTTGAATCCTTTACCCCTGCAAACCAGTGGTAAATCACATTTGCTCCTCTTTCTAAACATAGTAAAATTGGCATAAACCAAGCTGACATATTTAATTTACTATATGTCCCTAGCATATGGTACTAAATGCACCCATGTCCTGTAAATGAATTGCTACTTGTTAACTGCAGCATTCATTGCGCCACCGAATAAAGTAGCACTGCAAAGCATGTTTCCTGCCCTGCCACTGCAGCCTGGCTGTGCAGTTTTAAAACTGAAAATTCAACTTGCCCAAAATAACCCTTCTGACAGGCCTAGACCTTCCTTTTTAATACTAAGAAATCACCCCAAATGTAGGCTCTAAATGTCCATAGGGCAGAGTGCATGGTCTTTTAAAGTTGGATATGAAAATGTAATATTTTACATGTCCTGGTAGTGAAAACCATCAAAGTCATCTTTCACTATGGCATGGTTGGCTCTCCCATAGGAAAACACTAGGGGGCCGATTCCGATTCGGGCCGGAAATCTCTCCGACCGAGCCGGACCCGGAGAGATTTCCGACCGAATCGGACCCTAGCAGCCCGACTGAACGAGTACGATGCGCACGTATGCTATCGGACTCGAGTCGGTCGGACTCCCATTGAAGTCAATGGGAGCCGGTCGTACAACGCGTACGCGGGCTCGCATTGACTCAATGGGTGCGAGGCGAACAAGGGCGCCCCCTAAAGCGGGTACGCCTCGAAGCGACTCGCGGCGTACATGCACAGGTAGGGGGGACCCATGGGTCCCCCCTGTGTGCGACTCGCGCAGCTACGACTACAGGGGGGTCCGACACGGACCCCCAAAGTACGGCTCCGACTGCTTCTTGGAGCCGGACGGCGCGAGTCGGTCGGACTGCTCGCGGCGCGCATCATACTTGCCCAGTCGGGGAACGTCTCCATTGCGCGGTGCGAGGCGCATCCGTGCGAGTCGGTCGGAGCGGTTGGGACCCTCGAACGAGTCGGTCGGCGAATTCGCACGCGCTCGCATCGTACTCGCTCGGCCGGACGTACGTACGAATCGGTCGGGAAAAAGGGCTCCAAATCCGATTCGGTGCCCTACCGGCCAAGATTGGAATCGGCCCCTAGGTGTTTGTCTTCCTTGGGCAGGATGGCCCAAGCCCCAGCTCCTTCCTGAGCTTCAAAGGATACCTGGCCCGTCACTGGCAGATGTAGCGCACACCTGGCCTTACCTCCCTTTTGTCTTCCTAGTCAACTTGGTTCCAACCCCAGTGGGAAGGAGAGTTGCCCCAGAACTGGTTTGGAGTGACCACAATAGAGGGTTTTCCCATTATCATGGCCACACCTCTGGGTGTTCCCAAGGAGCTCTGACCAGGGTAACAAAGATTCTGCCATGTTGGATTTAGTTAGAGAGGGACACTGTGGGATAGTTTACAGTAAAAAACACAGGAAGTGCTGCAAACATGGGTAGGGTAACCCGTGAGAATTTTTACCTCATTGGTTAGGGAGTGGCCAGGAGTTTTCTTCTCTTAGAGGCTGGCTCTGGGCATTAATGTGGCATCCCCAGTACTCTCCTTAGAACACTCCTGGACTTGTGAAGAATCAAAAGAAGGACTGCCTTGCTGTTTGGATCCTGAAGGAAGACTGGATCTGCTTTCCCGGAAACTAGGATTTTTGAAGTGAGTCCATGCTGCTGGCCTCTGTTGTTGTGAGTCCTAACCCCCAAGTGGAGCCCCCTAGTTCCTGGATCCTTGGCTAGTGTTAGAATCTATTCCTCTTGTCCAAACTGCATGAGCTGGGACTCAAAAGGTTTTTGCCAACTTTTCTTCTGAAGAACCGGTGGCAGACTGGGATCGCCATCAAGCCGAAGCCATCAACGTCGAATCGCCTGTTGGATCTGATTTGCCAGTTTACCCTTCAGAAGAACTAACTTCCAGAAAAGTTTCTAAGGCCGAATGTAAGGCTTCACCAAGTCTGAGGCTAGGCCACATCCCAATTGATGTTAAGGTGTTCCCGGGCCTGGGCTCCAGACTTTGATCACTTGAAGCTTTCCCACCTTCGTTGACAACTACATCGGGACCTCGCTCTCCAGCACCATGCCGTCGTTGAGGGCTGCTTTTGGATCCAACCCGCAGCTTGCCCCGCCAATAACTCGTGGAAGACCACTTTTTCTCCGGAAAATGTGCTAAGTCATAAGGTAAACATTTCACCAGGACAAACCTGGTCCCTGTATCTAACCAACGTTCCATTGTGATTAGCCTTAAATTTTGACTTTGACCCTGTGCAGTGCAACCAGTTGCCCAGGTTTGGCGATTCGTGCTTACTGGCTCTATTTTTAACTCAAACTGTAAAAATTCATATCGCCAGTTCTACCATTTGTTTTTTTTTTTGTTTTGTTGTCATTTTATTAAAATATTCCCTATTTTTTTAAATTTGTTTGGGACTCAGTGTTTGAGCACTGCTAAATTCTTTCCAAATTGCCTCAATCTTAAGTTTTTCTGTTCTAAGGCATAACCACCGGGGACTGACCTCAGGTTAATTTAGTGACTTTAGTGGTTCTTCCTGACAAGCACTGTGATGATTATTTGATGTGGATTCTCACCACCTTCAACTAATATTCCATTTTTTACAGTTCTCTTCATGCTCTTGGGTGTCTCGTTCACCTGCTCCACCAAGCCATTGGTTTGTGGGTGGTATGCCGTGTAAAAATAGTAGGTCACACCAGCTTGCTCCCACATCTCTCTCAAGTATGAGTAGATAAAGTTTGCTCCAAGATCATAAATCACCGTTATCAGAAATCCAACCCTACAAAAAATCCCTAGGACAGCTCTTGCTATCTCCTTTGCAGTCGTGATCCTCAGAGGTACTGCCTTGGAATACCTGATGTCATGATCCACCACAACCAAGATATACTTGATGTCTGACTGTGAGGGGTGTGGTGGAATGGACCTACAATGTCTATTCACCTGCTCAAATGGAACGCCCACAACTGATTGAGGCATTAATGGTGCCTTAGCTGTCTCTCCTGATGTACCACTCACTAGGCAAGCAGGACAGGTTCTACAGAACATATTGGTGTCTCTGTGTATCCCTAGCCAGTAGAACAAAGGGTCCAACCTATCCTGGGTTTTTCTAATGTCCAAATGTCCAGCTAAAGGCACTTCAAAGACCACTGACAACAGGAAATTCCTGTACACCAAAAGGTTCCATTAACATCTTGCTAGAACCTGGCTCAAGATGTACCAGCTCTTTATAGTAGGCCATCCTCCCAGCCAACATATTGTTTCCCAACCACTCCTTTGCTGATCTGTTTCCTGGCTTCCTTACAAAGTCCAACAAGTGTGTCAAACTCCTCCTGTGTCTTGCAGAAATCGGCCCATGTTGACCCCCTCAGCATAGAAACAAACCCTGAAGCTCTGGAAGCGACCCAGGCTCTAGCATCTGTGATCCAGCGGGTTACTAGCAACAAGCATTCATTCACTAAATACTCACCTGGGCCCATTCATTCACGCTAACTAATAATCACCACTGGTGGGAATCAGTTGTACTCTTTATCAAAAATCCCTGCTACCTATTACCTTTCTGATTGAAGAGTAATGACTTACCAATGGACCGTTGATAATTGGGGATAAAATGAGAACATACAAATACAATTTCATACACACCTGAAATAACCACTGACTCAGGAAGTTTTAAAATGTTTATCTAAATTCTTAGCAGAGTAAATTACAAACCACATAATACTTAATCGCATATCAAGGAGGAAGCATACTAAATAATCACCTATTTAATAAATGACGGTCCCTCAGAAAGAAGAAGATGGAGACAGCAGTACAGCTAAAGGTTTGCATTTATAGTTACCTAAAGGTGTGAAAACCAAACCCTTTGGCCAAGGAGTTGGAAAGATGGGTCTCAAGAAGAATGAAGACCAAAGACCTCCGGACCAGGTTCAGAACAGGAAAGGTGACCTCTCTACCAACGACGCCTGCGTCGTTCCCCTCTCTGAAACTTCGTTCCTCCTCGATTCTTCCGTGTCTTCTTTCTAATGGAATCCGCCGCCCCCACCTCAGGACCTCTCTGGACAGCGGTTCAGTCTGCAATCGATCAGCTCGTTGAGCACCAAAGCCTGATCTAGCTAATTTAGCTAATTCTTTATCTATTATACCCTTCGACACCCAGGTACCTCCCATTAATGTTTCAAAATTATGGGCCCACTACTTCTGATTGGACAGGGACAGGGGGTTGATCCTCACACCATGACAATTTAGTTCAATTTCTTTAAGCCCATTGTTTTAAAATACCGCCCCTCACAATTAATACATTTGCTTTATTTCCCACCCGTCTCACGACAAATTTAATATAAAGTGTATACAATTTGTTTCAATTGATAGGACATTTCAGATGTACAGTGAAGGTGACCAGCGGGTCATGTCCTTGGACATCTTCCAAGTTGACTTCATCGCTTTGTCTTGTTAGTTTTCAGAGCGCATGCGCGGGTTCCATGGCTCTTGAGCTGCTGTTTGGTTAACCCAGGCCCAATTTACAAACTAATAGAAATCAAAGAAGAAACATATTAAAATCAAAAATAAATGTTTTCACTGTATACCCCCTACTTGTACTCTATTCCCATTTAATTATAAAATCTATCCCGCATTAGTAGCGTTAGGATATCACATTATTAATTGCAGGAAATGCGTAAGCTTTAGCATGTGAGAACATCAAGCAGCCATTTTAGCATACACTGCGCAGAAGCAAAGATTCCCTCCAAGCAAAGAAAGACGTCATACCACGTGATATGGTTGACACATGCGCAATGGAGTTCCCGCGCTTTAGCGGCCATTTGGAATTAGACAAGGATTACTTATTAGTTTTTAAACACATAGGCAAGCGTCTCTCGGATAAGGTGTAGTGTATGCACTTATTAATAAAGACATTACAAAGTTTTAATTAATTAATACTGTGAGAGGATTGCTTACGAACAAGTCTCTTTGTGAGTCCTTGCTCCATCAATCCCTTCTCTGATGGCGTTTCTGAGCCATCAAAACTACCCACAACCAGATGCCAACTTCTAGCATATTTTTGTCACAGTCTCATTTTTACATTTTCTATTCTTATCTTCTCCTTTCAGTCTCTTGTATATTTCACTTTTCAGATCTTCTAATTCAATTTCACCAAATTTTCGTTTTTTGCCTTTTCCTGTCACCCTATATGTTTCGTTCTTTCTACAACATTTGCACCATATCATTATTGACACTACTATTATTGCTATCCCTACTAAGGGTACTAATATTTGACCTATAAGTCCTTTTCCTACATTAGTAAACCATGTACCAATTGACGCAATGCTATTTGTCAATCTTTCCCATACACTATTAACTTCCAGTGGTTTCAGTTCATTCTCAAGTTTTGTTATGTTCTTTATATATGTTCTGATTTCTGCACTTTTGTCAGGAATATACGTGCAACAATGTTTCGTTTTCAACAATTTACAGACTCTGCCCTCTTTTGCTAATATTATATCAAGCGCAAGTCGATTTTGCATAACCATTGATCTAATCGCAACCATCTCCGCATTAATCATTAGAAACCCTCCAGCAGTATCCGTTGATAAACGATCAACCACTGTAGATAATTTACATATTTTCCTTGAGTTCAGAATTATTCCCACTGAAGGTATCAATGCACCAAATATATCACCTACAATTTCAGAAAAACTAGCTCTTTTACTACGTGTTAATTCACTATTATTTTCATTGCTCCCAGTGTTTCTTTTTACGTGGTATACTTTTGGAAAAACTATTCCAAAATAACAACTTCCATACCACTGTGCAGGAAGCCTAAAGTAAGCCTTATTCCCACACACATAATAAACTCCAGGAAAAACTGAATCTGTTCCTCCCTTTAGTCCCCAACCTCCAAGAATTAAGAAATTATGTTCACATTCACTGGTACCGATGAAAATATTGTTATAATCAGTCTTTAACCTATGAAGACAAATGTTCTCTGTCTTTACAAAATCCAGAGCCATAGCAGCTTGAGCTTTGCCAGGTGTGTAAATACCCTCTTTCTCAGCCCAAGGTGGAAGATGAGCTTTATGCTCAGACGCTTTCCTTTGGAAATTTTGTCTTCTATTCTCCACTAAGTTCAAAAATATATTTTCTTCTTCATGTAATGAACATGTTAGATTGCTTCTATGTGCGTTATGTCTATCGACTTCATTGTTAGGAAAAATTCTCCCATAAATTGTGCATCTTGACTACTAAGCACTGGGTTCAGATTCTTTCGAATAGGAACCTCTGCAAATATCAAATCTATATTTGAATAATAATACTGAAGTTTCCCTGTTCTATAAAATAAACTAGTTAGTACACTACATGATATGCCATAAGTTAAAGGCAAATGATGATAAGTTAACCCTTCTGCTTCTGATTCAGGTAACTTCATACAGACATAACAATCACTTACTTCCATTGTATCTACGTACTGAAACAATAATTTAGTGAAAACATTTAAACTAGTATCGTTATCTGTTACCACGTGATGAAACTCTGGTTCATCTTCTGCTTCTATTTTTACTCTATCACCTTTCAAGTTATCTATCCTTCCTTTTGTTTCATTGTTAATCTTTTTATCCATTATCATATGGTAAGGAATTGCTACAATCACAACTAACCACACTATAAGCACCACTACCAGTCTACATATGCATATAGCACAGCATCTTTTACAACATTTCCGTTTCGGTCTCCCAGAAACTCTGTCGTCAGGCATTTTGAAAAAGAAGATTTTCTCTTCTTTTCTTTTCCTTTCAAGACTTTACTGTTATCAAGGGGGTTTTACTTCTTTTTCATATGTCAGTTCTGCACTTGTTCCTTCGTCACCACTTTCACTTGACTCTGAACTCTCGTAGTCTTCAAGGATTATATAAGTCCAATCAGGACCTTTAAACTTATTGTTCACAAGTTTCAATCTTTTGCTTTTTCGTTTTTCAGTTCCACTTGTCTGTCCAGATAAGCTTGTTACTTCATTTACTTGTTCTGGATCTTCACTTCGAATTTCTATATGGTATTTTACTCTTTTAATTACACTAGGCCAATGATCACCTTTTCTGACTTTCTTTGTTTGCACTGTATTTTCACCTTCAGAGTCTTTTCTAAAAAAAAATTACTTTCAAGGTGTGGCACAAATTGATTTTTCTCGATTTCAGTTTCTTCTATCTGTTCTTGTTCAGGTTTTATTGTTGTTTCTTCAGTTGCCTGAGTGTGAGTTTCTACTAACTGACTCTGTTCAGGATTTACGTCTTCGTGCTTGAGACTTTCTTGCTCGATGTCTTCTTTGTTTTCTTCTCCCTGAACGTGTTTTTCTTGTTCTAACTGGTTCTGATCAGGGCTTATTGCACTTTGTACTTCTGCAGCCTGACCGCGTTCTTCTAAACCTGTCTGTCCCTGCTCAAATTTTGTTGTTTCGTTGTCGATTTGAGCCCAATTTTCTCTCCCTTTCTGGGCCTGCTCAGGTTCTCTTATTGTCTCATTCTTCTTAGCCTGAGCTGCTTCTTCTTCACCTATCTGATTCTCACTAATTTCCTCTAATCTAGCTCGACTTCTTGTTTTGTTGTAAACTTCTGGTATATCAACCACTGGTATCCAGTCCTGACTTGGGCTCGGTTGTTCTTCTTCAGCTTCTCCCGAATCTCTCACCTGGGATTCTTCAGCTGGCCAACCTTCAGCTTCCTCAGTTATTGATGTTGATGATGAGGATCTTTTCCTTCAGGAGCTGACACCCTTTTGGTGTGGCTTACATGAATCCAATTAGGCAATCCTGCACATTTCACTGCTGTGTTTGTAACTAATATAACCTGACAAGGTTCGCCCCACCTGGGTGATAAACACATTTCTCTGGTGTGATGCTTCACAACCACCCAGTCTCCGGGGTTCAGATCATGCTCTTGTTCAGGCTGCCTGGAAACTGCGTCTTCTCCAACCTGGTGAGAGACAGAACGCACTAGGTCAGCCAATGCTTTGCAATAATCTAGAACCATATCATCAGTTATGTTCAGCAGTTTATTTGCAGGTACATGTGCTTGTCTCATTGCTCTTCCCATGATGATTTCATGTGGACTCAATCCTGTATTTCTATTAGGAATGCTTCTGAGTCCCATTAAGACAAGAGGCAATGCATCTGGCCAATCTAACGCTGTGGATGCACACATCTTTGACAGTCTTGACTTTATTGTGCGATTCATTTGTTCAACCACTCCAGAAGCCTCTGGGCGGTACGCACAGTGCAATTTTTGTTCAATTTTAAATGCTTCACAGATTATTTGAATTACATCGTTATTGAAGTGACTTCCTCTATCTGATTCCAAAGTTACTGGGAAACCGAACCTAGGAATGAGTTCTCGTAATAACAGTTTTGCGACTGTAATGCTGTCATTCCTTCTGGTAGGGTAAGCCTCCACCCATCTTGAAAACAGACACACTATGACAAGTACATATTTCAGTCCTTTACATGGTGGTAACTGTATGAAATCTAACTGCAATCTTACAAAGGGACCCTCAGCCTTTCCAATTTTTCCCAAACCAATTACTGTTCTCCTTCCTGGATTATTCATTTGGCAAGTTAAACACCTCTGGCAAAGACTCTCTGCTGCAGCCCTAAACTTTGGATTGTACCAACTTTGTCTGAAAAGTCTAATCATGGCATCTCTCCCTACATGTGTGTCTCCATGATACATTCTGGCCATTTGTGAAATCAAGCAGTCGGGCATGACTGGTCTGCCATCTGAATATACCCATACATCATCATCTGTTCTTCGGGTACACCCTATTTTTATCCAAACATCTCTTTCACTCTCCTCAGCATCATCTTGCAATATTTTCACATCATTCCATGTTTCAGGTGTTGAACATAGCATAAGTTGGCAGCTGATTCCCATCCTTTCAACTTTTCTGTTTATTGCCAATCTGTTTCTGGCACAATGTTGAGCAACTAGGTCTGCGTATCTGTTACCGGCTACCACCCAGTCATCTCCTGACTGGTGTGCGGCACGTTTCACCACTGCCAATTCTTTTGGTGATTGTATTGCCTCCAATAGTTCCTTTACAAACTGTCCATTTTTGATTGGGGATCCTGAAGAAGTCATGAAATCCCTCTGCATCCACAGTTGGCCAAAGTCATGCACAACCTCGTACCCATATTGACTGTCCGTAAATATGGTTACTTTTAAATTTTTCCCAATTTTGGAGGCTTTGATCAGAGCAATTAATTCAGCTACTTGTGCAGATTTGACTCCTGGTAAATAGGATGCTTCGACTATTCCAGATAGTTCACATACAGCATAGGCTGCGCTCAATTTACCATCCTCATGCCTTAGGCATGAGCCGTCCACAAACAGCTCCCTGTTTGGGTCTTTTAGGGGCATTTCCTGTATGTCAGGACGCGGTTTTGTACACAATTCTGTGACCTGTAAACAGTCATGTTCTGGATCGTCCTTAACTTCTTCACAATTTTGATCTGGCAATAATGTAGCAGGATTTACAACAGTGCACCTAGCTATGGTCACATTTTCAGCTCCTAGAATTATTCGTTCATACCTTGTCATCCGACTAGGTGTGAGATGCTGAGTTCTAGTTCTTGTCAACAGGATCACAACTGCATGTGGGACAAACACTTTACCAGGATATCCCATTACTATTGACTCACTTTGTTCAATGCTCATACAGGTAGCAGCAACTGCTTTTAAACAACCTGGCAATGCTGCAGCCACTGGGTCCAATGTAGCAGAAAAATATGCTATAGCACGCCTGTCTAGTCCATGTCTTTGAGTTAGCACTGAAAGTGCACAATTTTCTCTTTCATAGCAAAACAGTGTGAATTCTCTTGTATAGTCAGGCATGCCCAAGCCAGGTGCCTCACACAAGCATTTCTTAATTTTACAAATGCACCGGCACTTTCATCATCCCATTCAACTGGATCTTTTGCTTTCTTTTTGGTTAGCTGAATTAAAGGCTTTGCTAGTAGTGAAAACCCTATAATCTATTGTCGACAGTATCCTACTATTCCAAGAAACATTCTCACTTCTCTTTGTGTTACTGGCATTTTCATTTTCTTGATTATTTTTATTTTATTTTATCAGATGTTATTCTTCTTGTTCCCCTTTCAATTTGGTGTCCCAAATATTTAACTGCCGTTGTACAAAACTGCAGCTTCTCAGGTGACACTTTGTGTCCTTCTTCAACCAAATGGTTGAGTAATGCAATTGAATCTGCAACACAATCATCATGAGTATTGGATGCTACCAATAAGTCGTCAATGTACTGCACCAGGACTGAACTCCTGGGCAGTACTAATTTTTTAGACACCCTTTCAGTATTTGATTAAAAATGGAGGGACTTTCTGTGTACCCTTGAGGAACACGATTCCACACATAGACATGGTTTTCGAATGTAAACGAAAAGAGATATTGGCTATCTGGGTGCAATGGTATTGAGAAAAATGCTTGGCATAGATCAATCATGGTAAACCATTCTGCACTCCATGGTATCTGGTATAGGATCACTACAGGATTTGGTACTATAGGACAACAAGGTACCACAATTTTATTAATTTTCCGCAAATCCTGAACGATCCTATATTTTCCACTAGGCTTTTTCAAACCCATGATTGGTGAATTACAAGGACTACTCATAACTTCTTTTAATATGCCTTGTTTCACCATTCTGCTAATTTCCTCAATAACTCCTGCTTTTACTTCTGCACTCATTTTGTACTGTCTGGTATTTGGGAAAATTGCGCCTTCTTTTACAGTGATCTTTACTGGGTCTATTTTTGCCATAAGTCCTACTTCTTTCCCAGTAAAATCCCATACCTTAGAGCTCACTGTAGTTCTTAATTCTTCTGGTAATTCGTCTTTGGTTATCAAGGAGAACATCTCATCTACTTCCGTACCTTGCTTGGCTATCATGAACTTATAAACATGATCTTCATCCGGGGTCTGTATTGCAACACCATCCGGTGTGCAAAATATAGTGCAATTAATTTTGCACAGTAAATCTCTACCCAATAAATTTACTGGACTGGAATCACACACCACAAATTGGTGCATTTCTCGGAAGTTTCCTATTTTTATTTCCATAGGCTCAGTAAGGGGTGTTCTGATCTTTTGATTTGCTACACCTACAACTTGGATAGCTTCTCCAGAGAGAGGGCGGTCTGGGATGTCTGCTGTTCTTACAGTAGAACGGGTAGCACGTGTGTCCAAAAGAAAAGTGATATCATTACTTCTTACTTTCCCTTCAACATATGGACCTGACTGATCTACCGGTAAGGATGCGCCAAGTACGCACTCCTTCTCCCCCTCTCTTAGGCACCGTCATTGATAACTATATGGATCAAATTCATCCTGTAAAAGAAACTGTGAAGTTACATATTCATTCTTACCACTTCCTCCTTGATATCCGACGTCTGTACCGTGCTTTGCTCTGCTTACTTTACCCTGTATAGGGGCAGGTGGCAACTGACTCTGAGGGTTTACACCCTGCTGTGAGTCATTCTGCGTCTGTGGATTTAAATTATGATTTGGGCCATTATTATTTTGAATCTTTTTACGTTCGTTCTTCCAATGTCCCAACTTTCCGCATCCATGACAAGGAAATTTCTTTTTAGCCTCTTCTCTACTCATTCGTCCTCTCACTTTTCCACCATTTCCTGTGTCTCCATTCATTCCAGATTCTTTTCCCTGACTATCTGTTGGATTATCCAAATTAATTCCCTGTCGCTCAGCCATTTTCACTTGAGCCCACATCACTTTTTCTTGTAGTTTCTTGTGCCTATCCTCAATGTCGTCTCCACAATATTTAGCATATTTCAAAATTTTGTCAATAGGCTTCCCTTGCCAGCCAGCCATTATGTTGCTTAATCATTTGACAAATCTCTGGTTTTAGACCATAAACAAATCGATAGACAAACTGACTCATATTTTTGTCTCCAATATCCTCAAAACCACTATACTGTTTGAACACCTGTAATAGACGTTCATAATAGGCATGTACCAATTCACTTGCTTCTTGGGTAGTCCTGTCTATTTTCACCCAATCTGTTTCTTTTGGTGGTATTTTCCCTTTCAAATAAGTTATTACCTGGTGATACTTCTTCATCACATCA
The DNA here is from genome assembly GCA_963921515.1 of Calotriton arnoldi. Lineage (NCBI taxonomy): Eukaryota > Metazoa > Chordata > Amphibia > Caudata > Salamandridae > Calotriton > Calotriton arnoldi. The sequence goes on along the minus strand of CAWUFW010002395.1, from coordinate 2,012,294 downwards.
TTTGATGGGGCACCTGTCTTTACATCTCTAGGATACTCTTCACTTGGCCAGTCGATTGTAATTTTACAATCTGTCCATAAATCGGCAGGTACCACTATGTCAAACAAACCATCCAAGTCCTTTAACAATACCTTTGACACTTTCACAAACCTCTCAACCTGCTTGTACCATTCAATTGGCTTTTCTCTCAACTTTGGAAAATCATTTGTAAATGACAAAATATCTTGTCTGCTCCATGGGACATGAACGTAACCTCCTCCTGGTACCTCCCGCATGGGGTACATCTGATCTACTTTCCCCGTTTCCTTCAATAAATATTCAGAAGTCGTTCTACTATAACTGGCCTCTTCCTTTTTCTTTGTCCATCTAGTTTTCCATTTATCTAGTTCTCCCCATTTCTGTAATACTGACATTAATTCTTTCACTTGTAATTTCCTACCAGATGTATTCATATTTTCTAAATCTTTGTCAGTAAAGTCTGCTCTATATGGTTTCTGTAGTACTTTTGACTTTCTTATTTCAATTCCCATTTCTAAGGCCAAATCCGCCAACTTTTCATGGAATATCTTTACATTTCTTGTTATGCTCCTACATACGAACAATAGTTCTTCTTCACTGTAGGTATTTAAACGATCTACTCCTACGTTGCCTGCTATCATTTCTTCTAACTCGACTTTTAATTTATAAATGTCCAAAATCTTTGGGGGTGAACTTTGTCTGTCTATTCCTTGTGCCCATCTTTCTAAGTCTTCTGGGGTTACTACTGTTGCACTCTTAGTTCTTGAAGATGTTATTATATTTACATCCTTTGAGCAACCAGGTGTGACTCTTCTGGGGGTACTATTTACGGAGTCTCGAATAGGTAAATCCATTAGTGAAATCATAGATTCACAATCACTGATATGGTCATCAATTATTACTGCTTCATGTTTTGGAATCTCCACAGGTATAGGCATAGTTAAAGGCTTTGGACAATTTACTTTGTCACCATATAAAGGGACCACGGGACCAATGGTTACAGGTATTGTCAGGGAATCAGGATGTACAATCAACTGTGTTATTTTCTGTATCAATTCTGCTCTGTTTCTGTCTATATGTCTGTAAATCGTAAAATCTGTCTCTTTCCTTATCCTGAAGTACCCTATTAACTGGTGGATTATGCAGTATTTGTGGTACCAATGGTGTTCTGAAAATTGGTGCACTTGGAGAACATCCACTTGACCCTTCCTGATATGGTGGAGGGTTCTTTAATATTTCTTCCATAAATTCATCTTCGGATTCTCCAAACCCTGTCAGATGTTTTGTCTTTTCTTTGCATTTGCTCCCTAACGGCTCCTCTGCCATGAATATTGGATACAAACCCTCGGTAAGCATCGCTCGTCTCCACTGTTTCATTTGACTTTCTCGTGTCTCATTCTGGTGTCTAGGAAAAAATCCCCTATAACCCCTATTGCTTCCGGGTCTATCACGTTCAAATGCCTCGGTTTCCCATTCTTCTAGGGCTTCGTATTGAGTTAATCTTGGTCTGGGTTCTAATTCGTTCATTCTTATTCGTACATTTTGAAGAACTCTCCCATTGAAAGTACCATTCTCTGGGAAAGCTAATATTCCGTCTTCTTTTGTATATTCTATCCAATTTTCTAACCATACGCAAGTATGATAACCCCTCTCCATCATCATGAATGAGGCGGGCGTTTTTGCTGGTGGAATGATAATTCCTTCCCTAGTTTTGATTGGCTTATCCTTCTTAAAATAATTCTTAATCTTTTGTAAGAATGACATTTTTCTCTTTTCTCCATACATTTTGGGTAAATATCTATGTATTGAATTATATTCTGCAAAACCAAGAATCTTCTGTCTGGACGTGTTACTATTAAAGTTGGAACGCGTTTCCACCTACAATCTACACTGTCCACTAAGATTTCAACTTCTATGCTGACAACCAATCAAATTCCAGATAACATTTGTCTCTGAACCAATCCTAGCGCGGCTTTTCTGTGACGTCTGTCTGACGACCCCTCCTTTACAATCTGCGCTTCTCTGTCCCTTGCTGTTTCAACCAATCCCAGCGCGGCACCTGTGACGTCAGTATTACTCCTGACTACCGACCCCTCCTTCACAAGCTCGCTCCACGCCTACTGTGTCGACCAATCCCAGCGCGACGTTTGTGACGTCAGCTTTACTCCAACAGCTGACCCTCCCTTTACAAAAATCGTACGCAAAACCTTATTTTCTCAACGCTTCTTATTTAAATTCAGTAACAACATGAAACATTCGCTATCGTGCCAGTTTCTCTAATATTGGAAAAGATAGATTTCTCTCACTTCCTAGTAAAACCCTTCCGTTTACTAACATACACTACGAGTAAAACCCTTCCGTTTTCTCTTCATATAAGCTTCGGAAATACCTGCTACTCCTTCAATGTTACCCTTTCTAGGTGATATAACATCAAATTTTTACCAGCGTATTCCTTTGCTGTCATTCACACGCACAGAGTCCCTAACAAGTACTGATAGCCCTGCTTAACTTTTTCAGTACTATTTCTGCCTGACAGATAACCTCACTGCAGTATGGCTTCCACTTACCATCCGCTATTCAAATTTCCCCGGGGATTCTACACAACATAAAACAAAACTTTTAAACAAACGGATGTTAGTTTATAAAAATAAAATTCTCATTACCCAATTAACAAAGTAAAACCAAAACCATCCTCTGATAGCCAGAAAACTGATCCATTGGGTTACTAGCAACAAGCATTCATTCACTAAATACTCACCTGGGCCCATTCATTCACGCTAACTAATAATCACCACTGGTGGGAATCAGTTGTACTCTTTATCAAAAATCCCTGCTACCTATTACCTTTCTGATTGAAGAGTAATGACTTACCAATGGACCGTTGATAATTGGGGATAAAATGAGAACATACAAATACAATTTCATAAACACCTGAAATAACCACTGACTCAGGAAGTTTTAAAATGTTTATCTAAATTCTTAGCAGAGTAAATTACAAACCACATAATACTTAATCGCATATCAAGGAGGAAGCATACTAAATAATCACCTATTTAATAAATGACGGTCCCTCAGAAAGAAGAAGATAGAGACAGCAGTACAGCTAAAGGTTTGCATTTATAGTTACCTAAAGGTGTGAAAACCAAACCCCTTGGCCAAGGAGTTGGAAAGATGGGTCTCAAGAAGGATGAAGACCAAAGACCTCCGGACCAGGTTCAGAACAGGAAAGGTGACCTCTCTACCAACGACGCCTGCGTCGTTCCCCTCTCTGAAACTTCGTTCCTCCTCGATTCTTCCGTGTCTTCTTTCTACTGGAATCCGCCGCCCCCACCTCAGGACATCTCTGGACAGCGGTTCAGTCTGCAATCGATCAGCTCGTTGAGCACCAAAGCCTGATCTAGCTAATTTAGCTAATTCTATCTCTATTATACCCTTCTACACCCAGGTACCTCCCATTAATGTTTCAAAATTATGGGCCCACTACTTCTGCGCAATGGAGTTCCCGCGCTTTAGCGGCCATTTGGGATTAGACAAGGATTACTTATTAGTTTTTAAACACATAGGCAAGCGTCTCTCGGATAAGGTGTAGTGTATGCACTTATTAATAAAGACATTACAAAGTTTTAATTAATTAATACTGTGAGAGGATTGCTTACGAACAAGTCTCTTTGTGAGTCCTTGCTCCATCATCTGGTCCACATCAGGAGTCCCATCCTCCTCTCCCTCTGGAGCAGAAACGATTACCTCCACGACCTGTGAATTCGAGTCAGCCCTGTCTTGCAAACGCACTTGTCCTGGTCCCTGAAAATCAGGAATGGTCCCAGTGTCCTTCTGAGATTGCTATGCAGCCTGTGCTCTAGTCAACACAGCTGACACTGTCCAAGACTAAGGCTTCTGGTTCTGGCAATAGGCCAGGGGCACCCTAATCATTGCCAAAGAGACAACCAACACCTTGCTTCACTCTCACCCCTACATTTACCACGGCCACTTTGCCATAGATTTTCAACTCAACTCGGGCAAGTCGTACTCCATGCCTTCACCAGGGACTACCAAAGCAGTAACCTTAGTACCAAAAAGAATCTCCTTGGGTTTGAAATGCTTCCTCTCAATCATAATCTTTAAAGCTCTATTATACCTTAGGGCAGGCACCTTTCTTCCATTGATACCGACTTCCTGCACACACCCCATCGTGTTAAGATGAATGTGCTTCAGAGCATCTGAATCTCCCTCTCCCAGATGTCCCTAACCACTAGGTTGAATGCAATAGGGCTCTTTTGGGTCCCCTCACCCACGTATATCTTATTAGCTATCACAGGTGCAGCTGGTACAGGGTCTTTAACCTGACAGTCTCTTCTAAAGTGCCCCACCTGGTGGCACTTATAAAAGGTCAACACCTTGCACTTGGAAGAACTTTTACTGTCCTCTCTTCCCAGGATGCTCGCTACCAGACACACCATCAACATTACCATTTAACCTAGGCTCTCCTCGGTCCCTTGAGAATTACCCTGTTCCCCTCCACTCTCGTTTGGAACCAGTCTGTTGCAAGTTCTCTTTCCTTTTTGGCTTAGAACCATGGTGCTCTGGCCACTTGTGAACCCTATTAGCTAACCACTTGTCAACCAACTGCACTTTTTTCTGGATTCCTTTCTGTCAGATCTGACATGTATTGCCTAAGTGGGGAAGAGAACCCCTCGTTTAGTCGCTTTGTCAGCTGGTTTAGAGAATGAAAGTCCTTGACCTCTATCCCTCTCATTCCAGCCATGCAATACACAGTGAATCCAAGTCTCAAACAGAACACCATCCACTCTCTTACATTCCCTGAATCTCTGAAGGTACTGAGCTGGCTTTAGCCCAAACCTCCTGATCATAGCTTCCTTCAATCCCTCATAGACAATCTGGTCTGCCACAGGCATCTTTCTAATGACATCTGTCCCAGTGACCCATTTAAGGCAGCTGCCTTAGACACTCCCTACAGCTTCCTCAGACACCTCATACAAGGCCTGCAACTTACAACCAACTTCAAAGCTCACAAACCATTCCAAGATATTCAGCCCTTCCACATATTAGTGTACAAGTTCTCTTGGAATTTTGGCCACCACCTTGCCTGAACTGGAAGTGGAATCGCATCTCTTAGATTGAACTGTACCGACTGCCGTCCTAAGCTTCTCCTTCTCAAGGGAAATCTTCTCCCTCTCCGGGTCTCTTCTTGTTTCCTTTTCCCTCACGTCCCGCTCGCCTAATTTCTCTTCCCACTCTCTTAATTTCTCTTCCTGCGCCCATTCCTACTGTCTCTCCGACTACCTCTCCTCTAGTTCTGAGCAAGTTAGCCTAAGCTTCACCCTCTCAAACTCCCTGGCCTCCTCCTTCTGCTCAGCTTTAGCTTTCTGGAGAGCCAACTGCAAGCTCAGTGTCTCTACTAGACTCAACCTACCCAAGAGTTTCACTCCTGGAATTAATGGCAGTGGTACCCTAGAAGTTAGAGGTGGCGTGTTTATTGGGTAAATTCTGAAAAGTGGTATTAGGGGACACACTTGGCGTGGGCCTAAGATAGACCTGTACTAAGGGAAACCAAGAGTCTGACTCCATAGCGCCCTCCTCCTGGGTTCATAACATAGTTCCCTTCCATGAGTCTACCACAGTCTCCTCCCATTCACCCAGTGTCTCAAACTGGTCCATAATGAACTCAACAAGGAAACAAGGACATCTCTATCCCTGCTCCTGGGAACTCTCTACCCTTTGTAAACACCTATATCCTTTAACTGATCTACAGGCATGGTGCTAAGATCTACTCCCAACCCTGTGCTCTCCATTATTTACATGTGCAGACTTTGTGTGAAATAAAAGTAGACTTATTGCGCTACTGGTGGCAACTAGAAATGGCATCTGCAGTACTCCCACCCTCGGCTCCTAATCATTATGCGTCCCACTGCCTGCTGCTAATTGTCAAAACCCCTTTCAGAAGGTCACAGGGCAAGCAAAGATTATGGGGTCCAGCCAAGCAGGCCTTTTACTCCTGCTGCCCCGAGCCAAACCTACTATGGGTCCCAATCAACGGAGCGAAGTACTACCCCTTTCAGCACCTGACTCTCAGTCTAAGGCTTTTTGAGGGGGAGGTAGGTGTAAGGCACACACAGGTGCAAGACTCAAAGTATAAACTGTAACCACATTAAGTTGATTGTCCAATCAAATACCTGCTCTTATGAAAAACATTGTTTTTTAATATAAGCCACAATGCATTGGGGCAATACACTAAATGATATCTACAGTCTCTTAAGGTCTGTACGCTTGTGACGTCCTGGGCAGTATCAACGAGTCCCTCTGTCCCATCTAGTGAGGCTTGTTATTCGCCATTTGATACTGGAGGTGACTTTCAGATGTGGCTCTTGCTAGCTCCCATAGGACAAAGTCTACGTTTGGTCTTAAGAGTCAACTTCAGCTTTGATTCCTCATAATCTTCGCAAACTTGTCATTTCAGCTCTGGTTCTGTCCAGAGCTGATTACTGTAATGGTCTTTTTGTCAATCTGAGGAAAAAATGCCTCACAAAAATTCAGATTGTGCAAAACGCCGCGGCTCGCATACTGCTGGATATTCCCAAGCATAAATCTGCTGCCTCTGAACTTAGACAACTACACTGGCTTCCAGTAAAGAGACGCATTAAGTTTAAGGGTCTTTGCATCGCTTTCCAAGCGATGCAAGGTGAAGGACCAAGCTTTTTTAAACAAAATCTCCAATGGTAAGTTCCAACTTGCTCGCTTCCATCTTCTCTTGCCCATAATCTGGTGATTCCCAGGTTTAGGAAAACCACCTGGGGCGGCAGAAGCTTTCTGGTTGGCACCACCAGACTATGGGATTCCCTTCCCTTAGACTTAAAAAGGGAAACTCAACTGTTGGTCTTTAGAAAAGCGCTAAAAACCTGGCTTTTTAATCTCTGATCCTGCAGGTCAGGTCTCAGTGTTTAGATGTTCTGTGAGCTAGCGCCTAGACACCCTCGGGTATTTGTTTGCGCTGTATAATCTACTTTTCATTTAATTTCATTTAATTTCAATGCATTGGGGCAATACACTAAATAATATCTACAGTCTCTTAAGGTCTGTACGCTTGTGACGTCCTTGGCAGTATCAACGAGTCCCTCTGTCCCGTCTAGTGAGGCTTGTTATTCCCCATTTGATACTGGAGGTGACTTTCAGATGCGGCTCTTGCTAGCTACCATGGAACAAAGTCTAAGTTTGGCCTTAAGAGTCGGCTTCAGCTTTTATTCCTCAAAATCTTCGCAAACTTGTAATTTCAGCTCTGGTTCTGTCCAGAGCTGATTACTGTAATGGTCTTTTCGTCAATCTGAGGAAGAAATGCCTCACAAAAATTCAGATCGTACAAAACGCAGCGGCTCGCATACTGCTGGATATTCCCAAGCATAAATCTGCTGCTTCTGCTGTTCCCGGAGAGCCACGAGAAGGTATTCCCAGGTGTTCTAGCAGCCGGCAGCATTGTCTGTATGAAGGCGCCCCTATACCCCTCGTGACATCTCATGGAGAGGACACATTAATATATGAATGATATACTAATGATATAATTTTCAAATGCGCAATTGGGGCGCAGAGAAGAGTACTTGTGATCAGTAGGCCTATGTACATTTATACAGCCCAGTGAGGCGTTATAGGGATTGTTTCAGTCCTGAAGAAGAAAGCCTAGGGGAGGGCTTCTGAAACATGTCGACCTTGTAGAAAGTGACCCATTATAGTACACCATCTACTTTTTTCCCCCCCTTTTTTTTACCATTCTCAGCTAGTGAAGCTAATAAAGTGTATTCTTTTCCACTAGCCAAGGAATTTTTAAACCATCACATATATTTATATTTCACGATCCCACACACTACACATATACACTAATCACTAAAGTAAGTGCTCCCGCGTCCACGTAGGTAGTAGCACGCCCCGTCCCGTAGAGGGGCGGGAAGACCCCAATGATGAAGCATGACACTGAATCAGATTTCAGTGTGTGAGGGGTATTTTACAATATTTTGAACACTGTCCTTCCTACAAGCATGAGAAGGTATTCCTTTTTTCTAATCACCACCGTTTTTTAAAAACAGCGCAAGTAAGATTAAGCACACACTTACGTGCGTTTATATGTTTTTGTAGTAGAATCTCTTTGTTGAATTGCTTCTGCACTCAGACAACTACACTGGCTTCCAGTAAAGAGACACATTAAGTTTAAAGGTCTTTGCATCGCTTTCAAAGCGATGCAAGGTGCAGGACCAAGCTTTTTTAAACAAAATCTCCAATGGTACGTTCCAACTCGGTCACTTCGATCTTCTCTTGCCCATAATCTGGTGATTCCCAGGTTTTGGAAAACTGCCTGGGGCGGCAGAAGCTTTCTGGTTGGCACCACCAGACTATGCAATTCTCTTCCCTTAGATTTAAAAATGGAAACTCAACTGTTGGTCTTTAGAAAAGCTCTAAAAACCTGGCTTTTTAATCTCGGATCCTGCAGGTCAGGTCTCAGTGTTTAGATGTTCTGTGAGCTAGCGCCTAGACGCCCCCGGGTATTTGTTCGCACTGTGTAAATGTACTTTTCATTTCATTTCATTACATTTTCATTTCATTTCAATGCGTTGGGGCAATGCACTAAATAATATCTACAGTCTCCTATGGGCTGTACGCTTGTGAAATCCTGGGCGGTATCAACGAGTCCCCCTGTCCCATTTGATACTGAAGGTGACTTTCAGATGCGGCTCATGCTAGCTACCATGGGACAAAGTCTGTTTGGCCTTAAGAGTCAACTTCAGCAGCGCTATGTGCTAAGTTCATACAAGTTCCCAACAGGCCTGCCGGCCTCCAACAGCCTTCAGCGACCCAGTGGAAGCCGGCAAGTGCAGGAGAACCAGGGCGTGTTTTTTCAGGCTCCGGTCTCCCAATGCTGAGGGTCCATAGCCTCTCACAGTCTTTCCTTGATGACAAGTCAGGCCTCCCCAGTCTCCGTAGGGCCTGCGTCAACGTTGGACGTGTTCTCCACAGCTCCTCCAGCAATCGGTAAGTGTTGTATACTTAAACCTGGGCATGACGATCCTGGGCAACGGTCCTGCCTCCATGGTGTCCCACTCCTGGCACATGGGTGTCACGAATTTCAGCGGCACAAGGGTGACAGCCCTAATTTCACAGTGACCCCCTCTTGGCTCATGGGGGTCGCCAACTTCTTCTGTACAAGGGAAACTGCCCTAATTTCATGGTGCCTCACCTCTTGACTTACAAGGGTCACCGACTCCTCTGACATGGGTGACAGCGCTAACTTCACGGTGGCCCTTCCTAGATACATGGCGGTCATAGACTTCTCCACACAAGGGCGGCAGCCCTAAGTTCACGGTGACCCGCTCCTGACACACGGGGTTGCCGACTTTTCCATGGGGCGATCCCGAATGCACCAGACATCTCACTTTGCTTATCGGGACCCACTCGGCCTCGCTCCCTCCAGGTGCTATCCTCCTCCTCACTGGGTCTGCTGGTCTTGGCAGGCAGGCAGAAACCTTGTGCTCCAAGCTCAGGGCAAGTGGTCTTCACTTTCTGGGTGGTGGCTGCTTGCCTAGTAGGGAGAAAAGCAGACCTTGATCCTTAGTCTTGGTTCCAGCATCTAGAAGTCTTGGCCATCATATTCCCTGTTGAAAAGTGCTGTTGAACAACTTGTGGGACTCAGGCTTCCACCTCCATAGTCCAAACCCAGACACTGATATGATTTAGTGCCTGGTCCTTTGATATTCTTGTTGTACGTGTCGATTTCTTTGAAATGCTCTCTACCCTGTCATGTTTTTGTCGAAAGGTCAGTTTGCCACAGCAGGAGTGGCTTCAATTTTGATTGGCACACAACACAAGCCAAGGGGGTAACCAGGAATCACACCTGGCTGTCAGCCTTCACTGAAATATGCAAAGGTTCTCAGAGGTTCAAAGGCTAACTCACGATTCCCTAATCCTACAGTGCCAGCCTTATCAGATCAACCATCTCTTTTTAGAATGAGCCCAGGCCCTAATCACCAGTAAGTGTTCCTGGAATCAAAGAGACTTTGATGTGCACAGATGATGCTCTGCTCCCCATCCTGCAGTGTGTGTGTTCCCACAACAGCCCTCAGCAATCCACAACTACTGTCTGAGAGTTGGAGTCCTCACCACTACTAGTCATTCCAGGCATGGGCTTCCAAAATGTAACTCACAGGCCTCCATGTTATGTACCATGCACAGGCACACAGACATCCCAGCACACACAAGCATCACACACTACCAGGCGCCTCACACATACACCATGAAGGCCAAAGGTGAGTTAAGTACACAACAGCGAGACTTTTCATGAGGAAGCCGGTATGGACCACTCCAGTGATACAGGTAAAATGCCCGTTCACACTACTGATCTTACCGAACACAAAACAGGTATGCCTCCACCACTGCACTCGTGTCAATGCCTAGTAAGGGCAGTAGCCCTCTACCACTCTGAAGGTAGCGCTTAGTGTGCCCCTCCCTGTTCTACAAGACTGTATTTCCATGAGACAGGTCTAGGTCATGGTGACATGCATGATCTATGTTTGCCCATGACCAAAAATCAGTACCAGCAATCCAGATATCCATGCAGCTGGTGCACTCAGGCCACGGGTGTATGTCTGTTACCAAGCAGGGGACTTTTCCATCGCAACAGATGCCTCAATATGTCAAATATCTGCTGAAGAGATCTATGTATAAATTTCAGGTCACACATCCTGGTATTCGATTGGCAGATCAACAACTTATTAAGCTTGCTCAATAGACATATGTGCAACCCAAAGGCCTCATATTTGTGTTTCAGACCCATTCATATAAATTAGTGATTTAATCACCTGCAAAGGTTTATCTACGTATATACCTACATGTCACAGGTTCAAATGCTCATGGGGTTGAAACACTCTCTTATTCCAAGACTGATACTTCTAAGCAATAGTTTGTGAATAAGTGCAAGGACATAGCATATGTGGCATTTCCTAAAATGTCCTGTTTTTTGTCTTCTTTTTATGCATAGACTATTCATGGTCTCTAACATAAATCCAGGTAAATCAAAGCATTTGTTTCACTTACCTTCCTACCGCTACTAGGTTCTGCGAAGAAACCGTAACACCAGTATAGCCAACTACACACACCTCACTATGAATACCTACACAGCCACTCACCCAATTTCTATAAGAGGGAAACAGCCATGCCATGTGGCCTTAAGTCTGTCAAGACCACAAGCGATGGCAGAGGTCGAAGTGGGAGTGAAACGAGGGGCACAATGTGCCCCTACATTTTTTATTTAAGAAAACAGTTCCCCTGCTTTATGTGAAAAGGCAACCGTCCTGGGATGGTTAATTCCAACAGTTGAAATGCTACAGCTGAAGTGTAAGGGAGGGTGTCTCCTGTGCCTTGAAACCGAAGGTGGGACAGAGAGCCAAACAAGAAACAAGCCTTCTTGTCAGGGTGCCTGCTTGTCTGTAAGAAATGTTAAATGTGCGCATTTAGTTAATCTATAAAGTAAAAGCTGCTGAAGTCAGTATTGGCTTTAATTGATGGAACCACTTGAAGTTTCCAGATGCATTCTTTTTGAGTGATATTGCAAGGGTGTTACCGACTGAGCTGTGAACTGTGTGCTTTTAAGTGACAATTATAAACAAGCATTTGCAATGCAATAGGTCTCGCATTTGCGAGAGTATAAGCTATTGGCATTGTAAATGTAATGCTTACGCCCCCCCCCTCACCCCTCCCATTCGTGCCTTGTCGCCCGCCCTCACTCCCATTTGAAATGCAATAGGTCTTGCGTAAATGCGAGTCCTATTGCATTGCAAATGCTTGTTTTTATTGCGCTTCACCATGAGTTTAGTGCTCTAAGGTTCAAGGGTAACATATTTCCTGTCCCTTTTGTTACCCATGGACAGTTTTCACACCATATTCTACGGAAGCAAACCAGTCATCATGAAATAAAAAATAAAATGGTTCTTGTGGACGCTAAACTGCATCAGCAAAAAAAAAAGCAGCATGACGATGTATATGGGGGCATAAATCAGACCATCATACATGCTTCATGACCTATGCACATTTGCACTTATATGTTATGACGGTGCGGCAGCTTTTTTAAATTGCTGTTTCAAGACTATGGAACCACATCTTGCAGCGGTAAATTTAAAAACTATAAAAAATGTGCCAAAAAGTGCCTTATTTAGAAAGGAGCACCCCTCCGCAAATTAAATAAGCTGGGACCTTGAAAAATGAAATCTAAAATAAAAAGTGCAGAACAAAAATGCTACGAGAAGATGCGACGGACAGGATCATCGGTTGAGCACACAGGGGTTCAAGTACAAGCTGAGGAGAGATGGGAAGAATGGGGGTTAGGACAGATAGGAGAGCAACAGAGGGATTAGGTATGGTGAAAAGAAAAAAAAAAAGAAGCCCTGTGTGCACAGAAAAAAATATTTCCTGTAATATGCCATGTGCTTCAGTACTAAAATCATTATACCTACTGACCATAAAAAGTAAGTAATTTCGAGGTTGCATAGTAGAAGTTATATGATGTTTCATTGGAAAGGTTTATTGTGTGAGGTGCCATTGACTGCAGGCAAATGTACACCTGGGCCACAGGAAAGATTTTAAACACGCAAAATGTGATAGGTGGTCTGCTTGCAATAAGTCTAACCAATGCTCTTGATAGTATTTCAACCTGTCGTTCTTTTTCCCACCATGCTACCTCAGTTTCGGCACTCCACACAATGCCACATAATTTCAATCAGCATAATTTCACTTAACACCACACTTCCATGCCACACAATTCAACTCTATACATTTCCATTCCACACCACATGATGTGACCACAAACGACATATTTCAACTCAACGCCACAATTACGCAACACACCACATACATCCAATCTACACCACAGGATTCCACATCATGTCACAAAATTCAACAGCACACTACATAATTAAACTCCACAACATACCACTCCTCAACACAAAATGCCTTTCCACATACTTCCACTCTGACACACAAACCCACTCCACATAATTCCAGTACACTCAATATCACATCCTTACTAGCCACATATTTCCACTGCACACCATGCCACATTATTCCACTAAACAAATCCACTCCTCACCTCTCAATTCCACAACAATTCCAATCCAACCCATATAATTCCACTCCACACACATCCACAACACTCCAATCCAAAACACATGGATGAAAGACATTGTCATTTACATTGCCAATACCTCTAACTGTTACAAAGCGAGACCAATTTGCATTGCAAAAGCTTTTAAATTTCCTTTACCACTCTATACCCCAAACCACCCCTAAAAATACCGTACCAACCTATACCCTGACCCACCCCTAAAGCCTAAAATTACCCTTTACCACCACCTATACCACTACCTACAACTAAACCCTAACCACTCTATACCCTTACCCACCCCTAAACCTAAAATTTACCCTTTGCCACTATCTACCCCAACGACTAAAATTACCTGTACCACCCTATACCCTTACCCACCCCAAACCCTAAAGATACCATTACCACGCCGTACCATTACCCAGCCCAAACCCTAAAGGTTGTTTCTTGTCTCTTCAGGCGCTCGTCACTCGCACCACCCGTTACTCGTTCATACCATTAGACATCAGTCAAAACACCTTGAGTTACTGTACACAAACATAAGTTCAAATAGTCCCATGCAGAAACACCCTTGTATACCTACATGCATCCCAGACCCCACTCATGGAGCAGTTCCTTGTAGACAAAGACACTCAAATGTACACACACACACATTGCTTTAGATTGTAGGGCATGCCCTGAAGTTCCCAAGTGTCTCTTCGGACGCCTCTGCACTGTCAGTGATTTGTGCGTGCCATCAGACACCCACACACGTCATCAGACACCAACACACGCCAAACACCCATACATTGCATCCGATCCAGCCAGACGCCCGACTCGTGCCAGCAGACTCTCACACCCACAGAACGTAGAGCACGCGAGATCTCCAGGTACAGAATCAGATACACAAACACACACAGCACAGATTGTGGGGCAGTCGTTGCCACTGAAGTGATGTCACCGTAAGAAAGCACTACAATTGGAAACCACCAGCGCCCTCGACAATCGAGAGTCTCCCAAAATCAGAAGAAACTTTTTGGTGGAGGGCCAGGGATCCGAAAAGGCCCTTCAGCTGATGATAGTTTTGCAGCCCCGTCCGGGTGTCTTACCACAGGTCGCTTTTGTACCCCGGCTTTGGGGCCGGTGTTCTCTTGGGCAGAAGGGCAGTATGCACGCAGGGGATCACGCCTCCATCGGGCATGGCATGGTGACTCTGCCCAGCACCCTGTTGAGCTCCTGGTCGAAGCGGATGGCCAGCTGCAGGGGGGTGATGCGGCTCTTCTTGTCGTCCCGGGCCGCGTTGCCGGCCAGCTCCAGGATCTCGGAGGTCAGGTACTCCAGGACTGCGGCCAGGTAGACCGGAGCACCGGCGCCCACCCGGTCGGCGTAGCTTCCTTGCGGAGCAGCCTGTGCACCCGGCCCACAGGGAACTGCAGCCCGGCGCGTGAAGAGCGGCTCCTGGCCTTAGCACGGGTCTTCCCCGGGCAGACATAGGATCGCAACCAGTGAACCAACACAAACAAAAACAAGTACCTGGCAGCATCGAAGAGGCCCTGCACCTTCCGGAGCGAAGGATAAAAAAGACGCCATGAGTGTGCACATTGGCTGTCCAGCCGCAACCTACAACAGACGCCGCGAGCGTGCACATCGGCTGTCCGGGCGCAAGCTGAAAGACACGCCGTGCGCGTGTCCATGTGCTGTCCGGGACCAAGCTGATAGACACGCCGTGAGCGTGCACATCGGCTGTCTGGGAAAGTGCACATCTCCTGTCCCCCTTCCAAACTAAGTCGACGACAATACATCTCGCTAGCGAGCAGCTTCGCTGCGTCGCTAGGCGAGACCTAAAAACTGCATTACGTACTGCATGGATATTACTAAAATCTATATTTTAGAAGCACTTTTTATCTTAAAGCTTTATGCACAATTTGTGGCAGCCTATCTTATACTGTGTGCAATGCAAGTTTAAAATCATGACCTGCACATACACAGTGCTTTCTGTCACAGGCTGCAACCTCATAGCACTAAAAATACACAAGTCACTATTCTCCACTGCATCAACCAGAATTCAATTCTGTGGCTCTCTGGTTACACACACAGACCTTTGCAGTGCATTATTAGAGTTTTCATAATCTACAGTTATACATTTTCCACTGATTAAGTTAACTTGCATTATTTTTCATTTAAGCTGCGCGTTATTATACATGTAATTACCTGAAGGTGAGAGACCAAAAAAGTTACAGAATATATTTTTTTAGCCACACATTTGACTCCACCCCTATGTTCACTGACCCCCGTCCCCATTGCACACAGCATCAATGTTCCCATACTTTGTTTATGCACTTTGACTGCTGAGCAATGGACTACATCACAAGAGCTGACACAAACTAGATGGAGGGTCATACAATGCTCAACTTCACTGCGAAGCACCACTTGAATAATAACCTGAAACAGAGGCGTAGTGAAACCTCCACTTTAGCAGCTACAGCAGGCGTAGGGTTCTTTACGGGCCTCTTTTATCGTCAACTTGGTAGATAAAAGCATATAATTAACATTAAAAGGAAAAAAGAAGGATGGGTTGATAGAAAAGAGAAAGAAGGATGGACGAGTGGAAGCATGAGTGGGTGAAAGGATGGGTGCATGAAAGGATGGATGGGTGGGTTAAAGGATGGGTGTGTGAAAGGATGGAAGGGTGAAAGGATGGGTGGGTAAAAGGATGGGTGGGCAAAAGGATGGATTGATGGGTGAAAGGATGGATGGGTTGGTGAAAGGACAAATGGGTGAAAGGATGAGTGGGTCAAATGATTGGTGGGTGAGTGAGGAGACGTTGCATATATGGATGATAGACCTTGCAGAGTAAATGGAAATTTAAGAGGGTGGATGCGTTAAGAGGATGGATGGGGGTGAAAGGATGGTAGATTGAATGGAAAACAGAGAATGGATGGATGCAGAGAAAATGGAAATCTGAGAGAATGGATGGATAGGAGGGTGAAAGGATGGCAAAGGGGGAAAGGATGGGAAAATAAATGAAATCTGAGAAGGCAGGATGGCAGAGTAAATAGAAACCTAAGATGATGAATAGATGGATGAATGGGTAGGTGAAAGCATGGCACGGTAAATGGAAATCAGAGAGGATAGATCGATTGGAGGCTGAAAGAATAGCAGAGTAAATGGAAGTTTGAGAGATGGATGAATGGGTGGGTGAAAGGATTGCAGATTAATTGGAAATCGAAGAGGATGGATGATGGGTCGGTGAAAGGACGGCAAAGTAAATGGAAAGCTAAGAGTATGGATGGATGGCAAAGAAAAATGGAAATCGAAGACTATGAATGAATGGATGAATTGATGGACAAAAGGATCAATTGATGGATGAAAGGCTTTATTGATGATTGGGTAAGTCAAATGATGCATGTATGGGTGGAATGCATGTATGTTTGGAAGCATGCATAGATGATGGATGTGTGAATGGATGGATAGGCGAAATGGTCTACTGATGGATGGAATGCTGAAAGATTGAATGATGAATGAATAAATGGATGACAGAATGTAAAGGTGAAATGTGTATATCAACGGGCAGATGGAAGGCTGAATGGATGGATGTCAGGGTTGGACTGAAATATAGGGCAATCAGGCAGTGCCCGATGGGTTGGTCTGACAGATCAGTGAGTGGGCTGATTTTAATCAGGTATGGTCCAGTTAGGCTGGTTTTTTACTGTTGATTTCAGTGATATTACCACTTTTTTAGCTATCTGGCTGGCTAATGGGTGCCACTTTTCTTTTGGTTCCCAGGCCTATTTTGTGTCCCAGTCTGAACCTGACAGATCATTGGACGGAAGAGAAAGGGGAGCTGTTCCAGGGAGGTTCAACCTCACTTGCTTGGTGACCTCAGAGCTTTGGTTCCAAGTGGAGATAATTTTAATTTTCTGGCTACTCCTTAGACCTAAAACCTATATACACCACATGCTAGTTCTGAGACTCTCTGCCCACTAAACTCCAACAAACACCAATCTACACTCACTCAGAAGGGCCAGGGCTGTTCTCGATACATCCTCGTGCAACGAGCCTCACCAGTTCATTTTTCGAAATTCTATAGTCACTTCTTACTTTGGTGGTGAGTAAGATGCAATATAAAGGAGAGAAGCCCTCTGCGGGCGAAAGGGAGTAAAGGAAGTAAATGAGAGACTTACACAGAGGTCAGAAGGAGTAATGAGAATGAGACCGAAGGAGGACAGGCCCGGGAGAGTGGAATAGAAAGTCAAACATGGGAAATAAAGAAGGTGAGAGAAAAAGAGAGAGAGCGCGAGTGAGCAGATGGGAGCTTCTGTAAGTCCGTTTATATAGCGCAGCTACTCACCCTTACGGGTCTCAAG
This sequence comes from Calotriton arnoldi, assembly GCA_963921515.1. NCBI lineage: Eukaryota > Metazoa > Chordata > Amphibia > Caudata > Salamandridae > Calotriton > Calotriton arnoldi. The sequence goes on along the minus strand of CAWUFW010002395.1, from coordinate 1,994,783 downwards.
GCGCTGGGGGCCGTCGTGGAAATTAAGTGAGCTATTGCCCAGAGTCACATGGTGCTGAGCTGAGCTGCCGCCGGAGCCGGGGATCGAACCGTGACCTCTGTGCTCCGAAGTCAGCTGCCCTGGCCGCTGCACCACACCTCTCCACCGCTGTGACAAGGGGGTAGAAAAAGAAAGGGTTAGAGGATGACAGAAAGGGAATGGAGAATGCCTATGGAAGGGAGACAGCGTGGCGCTGCAAAACAGCGTGAAAGAGGAGCGAGATAGAAAAGCAAGGGCGGCGTAGAGCAGGATAGGGGAGGGTTAGAGGGGATCACGAAAAGGGAGAGAGGCGCTCGAGAGGCAAACACAAGCAGAAGGGGAGGGCTGAGAGGAGGGGCAGAGCGGTCCAGAAGGGGGCGTGTAACCAACCCGGAGAAAGCGAAAATGGCAGCAAAATTACAAAAAAATGCAATCTTTGACGAAGCAGCAGTAGGAGCGTGAGGCGGTGACAGCGGCAGTGAGTGCGCGAGGACAGCAGGTCGCAGAGGCACTGAGAGGCGGCAGCGGGCGGCTCTGGCTGCGGACGCCGGCTCTTCTCCAAGCCATCCCTGCAGGGCGGGCGCCGCTCCCGGAGCTTCAGGCTGCTCACACGGTGAGTGCCGCTCGCGCTGGCGCCACCGGGAGCTGCAGGGCTCCTGGTTTCGCTTCGCAGGTGCAAATGCGTAGTTCATTCATGCATCAGAAAAAACCTTTATGCAAGGCACTGTCGGGGAAAGGGTGCACGCCTCCCACCTTCAACCGATACTACTCATTTTAACTTCGTAGGGCTGGCATGTGTGCTGTGCGTACCCTACAGGGCAACCAGCGCCTGGTCGTTTGTACGAAATAATGCTCTGCAATCTTGATGTGCACGGAGTGTTTTTTTCCCCCCGTGTGCAGCTGCGCACAATAAATCACTAGAGTCTGGTGGCTGCATGTTTTTTTCCGTCCCCTGGTATCAGTTGCTGCCCCCACTGTCACCGTTGTGTTAAGACCCCTGTCACCTCTCCAGTTCTTGCGCCATGCGTACCCTCCCTCTCCTTTCCCTCCCGCGGGGACGGCATGCCTGAGCCCTGCGCGCTTCCAAGCAGACTCCTTCTGAGCGCGCAGGCTGCTCTTTCCCAGCCGGGGTGGTCTGTTTGTGCTTCCTCCCTCCCGGGGTTTACAGACATGATCTCTATGTGCGCTACTTTGGCCGCTGGGAAAGGGGGAGCTGTGAAGCTCATACTCAGCCCAGCGAGGCTGCATGTGTGCCTCCCTCGTGCACGTGCTGGCGTCTGACAGTAGGGGCTAGTCTGCTATGGTGATTCCCACATGGCTGAAACTCGCTGTCATACTTTTAAAGGGGGAGTCAATTTGTGCCCCCACGCGAGCGCTCAGTGTGGTGTCCATTACCCCCCTGGCAAGCCGTGTTATTCCCCGTGTGCAATACACACCTGTAAAGAATGGCCTTTGTCGTCCTGCGTGATCCTTGCCTGGAAGGGCTGGTCTCTGATACCTTCCTATGCTTGGTGTTTACCTGGAATTACTGTGTTGTTTACAAATGTTCGCCTGCAAAATATGACTGATCTGTGATCTCCCTGCATACGCTTAGGCAGCAGGTGACTGTGTCTCCTCCATTACTTGACTGCATGTAAGGGCTGCTCTGTGTGTCACATGCAGGATCGTCATGGTGCTCCTTCCTGCACATAATCTTAGTTTGGCCTCCTACATGATCACGCTGTTTGCTGTTTCCATCCCACATGTCTGCGAGAGTTGTCTGTACATTTTAATTATGCGCGTACTGCGTGGGGTGTGACGGCGCTACTCCTACATTGTGCTTGCTTTGATATTGTTGTTGTATGTGTTTTTAGCTGCGTAAGAATTTTTTCGTCAATGCCATGGACTTTATAATCCTAGTTCTTATCTGGTTTTATGATTGTATCAAATGTCTGGATGAATTGACTTCCATTTGTCGTCCTCCATAACCTATTTTTTTTTTTATTACAATGGTTGTACTTAACTGCGCAAATAAAGATTTTCATTCAGCTACATTGTGCTTGCTATGATCTCCATCCTTGTGGGCGGTCTTACTTTGACCCATCGGTTACCTGCTGTGTGTGCATACCCCCACACCCCCCAGACATGATGCACAAACGCGCAATTAACATGGGCATGGCCTATCTGTACCCCTCATTTATCACATGTGAGGGGGTGACCCAGCGCCTTGAGTCCCTCACGGGTGAGTAGTTGTGCTACTCCTGATGGATTGATTGATATGTCTGTGTCACTTCCATCATTCATACACACCCTCTCTTTGTACAGGTCTCATACTGTAGATACATGGGCGAAGAGTCCTGTGTGCTAACCCGGGGTTGGCTGCCCCTCTACACCTAGCCCAAATAAAGTCTCCGTGCACAGCAGTTCAGTTTTTCAGCGGAGAATGTTAACAGCCCTGGAAGATGTTCCCTGGCCCCTCACTGTAGTCTTCCCCTCGCTCTTAAATGCACATCTTCTGTGTATATCATTCAGGTTGAACTGTTATGGTGCTTGCCTGCTAGGGATGGCTTGTCCATGCTCCTAGTGCATGTGTTCGCTGCCGGGGAATGCTGGTGCGGACCTGAAAGGGATGTCCTGTCCGCTCTTCCTATCTATGAGCCCTGCTGCAACAGATTGTGTAGTTGTACCCAAAATGGATATATTCATGTGCAGTGGATGGTTAGTGTGTTTTTAAACCCTTCATGGTGTTAATCTGCAAGAGCTTGCATATCTGCTTATCTTGCTTGGTGCTCACCTGCATTATTACCTGCTCTGTTTGTTCATTACCCTTGCTGCAGGTAGTCTAAGTCAAGCATGATGTTTGCACAGCCAGCAGGGGTGTGGAATTTAATTAAATATCTACTTGTCCATGGGGCAGGTTGCTTCATAAATCTACTTGTCCTGTAACAAAATCCACTTGCCCCTTTAGTGCCATGTAGTGCACCGACAAATTATGGCAGCAATCTCATTATATAAGAGCTCTGATATAGCCTCTTTGATCATGCCAGGGCTCATACCATAGTAGTGTTTGAATACTTGCAATCCCCTTATGTTGCCACGTCTCCTTAGACCTACATACTGGGGCTGAAGGTAGTGGTAAGCAATAGTTCCAGGGTTAGAATCCCCTTTTGAGTCTGTGCAAACCTATTAACTTGGATGTTTTAAGGGTTTTCAACAACTCATCTCTAATCTTTTCCCATACTAAATGTTGGAAATTTACTCCTGACAATGGCAGACGTAAACCTTTTTCCATAGTTGGGGGTTGGAGGCAAAGTGAACATGCAAACACCCAGATTTTCGCATGAGCAAAGCTACACATGCATATTTGCTCTTGCTAAAATGCAGTTCACAAATATTTTCTAGGAGTACTATTTCTTGTCCTACTTCTGAGAATTCTTGGTAATTCATGAAAGCCGTATAGTTGCACTTAATGCAAGGACATATACCATGGGTACACTTTTGAGACTTACTTTAATAATTGGGCCCCTAATTTTGTCTGGCGTTGACCGTGAACTTTTGTGTTTATTAAAATTCTGTCTCTATCCCTGTATCGGCTGGCTTCACTGTGAGTGACAGGATTCTGCTCTTTCACAAGGACCATATCGGCATACAAAGTAGTTTTGTTCAGTGCCAGTAACTACTGTGGCAGTGTGTGCTTTTTGAGAACAAAAAACAATTTTTGCTTTTGCCAATGTTTGTTATAATGGTGAGGGCCAGGCAACTCCCACACCAATAAGGTTTTACAAAAACCATGCCAAAACAAGTCAAACGTTGACGAAACTAAAAAGCTGACCACCAATTTCAGACCTTCTGGCTTTGCCAATGCTTGTTTATTTTTGTTTCCCATAATCTTATTGAAACTGGTTACACTGATTTTCCATTATGAATATTTTTGGGAAATACTAGCATGCATCAACACGTTACTAAATGATGCTGCAAAGAAATGGTACCTGAAATTGTACACTAGTTTAGCAAAATGTTTTTTTTCTGCTTTCATTTTTTTATGAACATTTTTATTTTGAAAGCAAAGAATCATCAATCTTGCTTTCAAGCTTCTGCAAATATTTACATCAAATCAGAGAGCATTTTGGGAGCATTATACATAGCCTCATATTGCTAAACTTTGAAAACGTGTGTACACATTTTTATACTGGAACCACGGTTCGTAGTGCAGTCGGAGCTTACAACATTTACTTAGAGCACTCACCCTAATCAAGGCTTTCAATTAATGAACCATAAATACAAGTTAGAACCGCATTAACCACTTAACCGCGGTGGCAATTCCGCCGCGGTGCGGCGGTTTTATTGAGTGGGCGGGGCCGCGGCGGCCAACGGACGTTCGCAGCACTACGGCGGTAGTGCTCGTGACGGCCGGTGGCCGACAGAAGCAGCGAAGGGGTTAACATCTGGGCAAAAATATTACCTTAACTGCAGACAGTGCCCTTCCCAGATTCCATAATGTGGTACTGCAAACTGGCAGCCAAAGGGTTTGTGCTGCAGGGGGTTGGGCCTACTTGTCCCAAGGACAAAATACACATGAAAACGTGTTGCCCTTGACCCCAAACAATATGTCCTGGGCGTCGGGCTATAGGAATTCCACATCCCTGCAGCCATGAGTTTTCTGCTCGTGCGTTATAATTTGGGAAGCACACATTGGTTTTCCACATCCTGAGTGCTTGCTTGCATTAGCCTCTCTCCTACAGGATGTGGCCTATTTGAGGTCGGGAATGATATCCAGTGCGCTTCCTCATGCATGTGGTGGTCTGTTGCTGCTCCCAGTTCTTGGTTCTTGTGCTGTTTTACCTCCTACAGGGATTGATGTTATATATTTGACCCCAGTTATGGTGTCCTGGAGTTCTTCCTTGTCTTTCTGGTGGTTTGCTCTTGATTCAAGTGCATAATGTTGTCAGTCTATGGGCTACTCTTTCCATTCTGGCATTGTGAATTTGTACGGATGGGCTTTTGTGTTAACGTGAATAGACCCACAGCTTTTACAATTTCATATTTGGTACTTGAGAGTGATCGCCTTCACGAAAAAAGAGTTCCAGGTGTGTTTCTAAATGGTGTGCTTATGTTCATACCTAAAATTTCATGAGTTTCATATACTTATTTTTTTTTTTTAACAACAAATTTTATTGAGTTTACAACTCCCAGTGGGTGAACCCCTGTAGTCAATATAGAGACACATATCAATATGCATATACAACCGATACCTACGAAGGTTTCACCAAAGAATCTGCGAAACATGCAGTCCAACATCCCACCCCTCCCCCTCCCCTTCCCCTGCACCACTCTTCCCACCTGAAATGAGAAAGACATACATGATCATAACACTATGTCCAATGCCCCAGCCAATGAGCACCTTAGATTGGGGAATCATTGATGATTAGTCTTGCAATAGGGTCCGGGTTCGCTGACTGTGTATGAATAGATAGGTCAATGCCCCGGTATTCTGCCCACTTGGCATATACTTATTTATTAGTTTTTAACTGTTTGCTAGTTACTTGATGCATGGTCGAAGAGTTCTGTGGTCTCTGTTTACTAGCAAGGGTATATTAAGGTTCTAGTAAGGTGATATTGTTATAACTTATGACTTGATAAAGTATTTACCAAAGTAAGTTTGCATAGACTACAAACCTTGGTTGATTGTATGAAAAATCTACCTGCAGTCCAAGCAAGTTTTATAGAAGTACTTTGTATACATATTTGGGTTGCAGGTTCTTCCCTGAGCCCTACGCTATTTAACATATATATATGAGCCCCCTAGTTGAGATTGTCCGTCCTTTCGGCATAAAAATCATCACTTATGCCGACGACACTCAGCTAGTGGTGGCCCTTAACCAGCCAAACACCGCCCATAACAACCTGAGTGGATGCTTGGAGGAGGTGGCCAAATGGATGACACTCTCCTGTCTAAAGTTGAACGGAGACAAAACTGAGCTTATGCTCTTAGGTAACACCCCCAAGCTCACTATTAACTCACTGTGGCCCATCTGCCTCGGCCCAGCTCCAGTGCCAAAGGACACAATCAAAAGCTTGGGCATCTGGCTGGATAACTCCCTTATCTTTAACAATCAAGCAGTTAAACTTGCAGCCACCTGCTACGGTCTACTTAGGCTACTCCGAAAAATTCTTCCCCTACTTCCATTCCAGGCGAAACAGATTATGGTCCAGGGTCTCATCCTATCACGCCTGGACTTTGGGAATGCCCTCTATTTAGGAGCCCCTCAGTCCACCTTGCGCAAGCTCCAGGTCATCCAAAATAGCGCAGCCCGAACACTCCTTCAGATCCCCCGTCGACTCCCAATCAAACCTGGATTAAAGAACCTCCATTGGCTCCCAGTTAGGGAAAGAATTGAATTCAAGGCCCTGTGCATTGCCCACAGGGCCTTTTGGAAGACGGGCTCTGCCATTAATCAATCATTGATCACCCCCTACCACCCAAATAGACAGCTTAGATCAGCAGCTTCCTTCCTCGCCATAGTACCCAGGATAAAAAGAGCTAGATGTGGTGGCCGTTTCTTTTCTTATAACTCGGCCAAGCTCTGGAACGCTCTCCCCCTCCATCTGCGGACAGAGCCCAATTTGCTCCCATTCCGTAAGCTCTTAAAAACTCTGCTTTTCAATAAATCTGAATAGTCTCTAACTGTACGCCTGCACGTGTTGTCTGTAGCGCTAGGACGCCTTAGGGTAGCTATCGCGCTTAATAAATGGTCTTTTCATTTCATTTCAGGTTAGCAGCACTTGGCCAACCAATATCAAAAAATTAAGAGGGGTACACTGCGGCAAAATGTTTAGAATGCCTTTGGCAGTCTCACTCACAGTTGCAGCATAAATTGGAGTAGGTAAATATCCCCCTCATGAATTCATTTTAAGAATCCGATGTTCCACTCTGATATTTGGTTGGGAGATATCTTAGGTGTGGGTGAAACCACATGAATTCTAATCAAGATACCAGAAGCAATGGTATACTCTGACCCTGTCTCGGGGTTAGTGTCTTCACATACAATCTTAAAGAATTGTGAGATACGGTCGCACTCCTGAGTTAAATGCAGTATTCGAATAAATGTGGTAATCTTCTTAGGTGCTAGTGAGTATCACCTGCTGATCATGAAGGTGTAAGAATAAATGCACTTGTACGTCCTCCTACAAGGAAAGAACGGCCTCACTCCGCACTCAAATAGCAACGGTTGTCGCGTATCAATGTTCATTTAATTAAACAAATTCAGTTGACTTCCAATCATCACTTCAATGATGTTTAATGGTTCATAGTTCATAATATGTTCATATGATACTCCTCATATTCATATTTCCAATGGTAAATACGTCAAAAATGCTTTAATCAATCAGGTAACATAAATTCCTCAATGCATTTCGGGCCAGAGACCCTTCGTCAGAGGGTATATTCCTAGAAAAAAATGAGTGTCACAATATAGACTCAAATCCAAGAACTCACAAAATGCAAGATATACTCTGTATTCAATAAAAGTGCCATGAGAAAATTTAAATAGCTGTGTAGTAATGTCATAACAGAGTCTAACAACAATTCGTATCCTATAACTAATAACTCTCAACAGTGCAACCAGTGGACGCTAAAACAGAAGAAGTATGCAAACTACTAAGAAAGACACCCGTGCTCGATAAAAGTGCTCGTGAAACGTGCAAATAAAAACCGAAGAAAAATGTGTAAACTATTATCAAAAAATGGAATTTGTGCAAATGCAAAGCAAAGAAACCAGCCATGAATACACTCCGACATACACCCGTGCTCGATGAACTAAAACTCATTGAATTTAAAAACCGAGTGAACTATCATAAATGCGCTAAGATGTGAATGCGTAGTAAATGATGGATTAACAAACTGAACGCAGTACACCCGAAAGGGTTAAATGAACGTTTGGAATTTAGTTGTTTCTTATAACAGTATTGAATTGTTTCGGTATATATTTTATTTATAAGTGCCATTTTCTCTTTGTTTTTATGTATATTTTTTTAATTATTGTATTTACGTTTTATGGATATGTTGAGTATTGTGTATCTCTCACTAGGTATATATAGTACGCAAGTGTGCACTTTGACACGGGTTCTGTTTTTTTTTTTTCCTTTTTCAACTTCGGCGCATTTAAGTATTTCTTTGTTATTCACGTTTTTAGTTCCGCTTACTTCCGGGTCACACGGTATATCTTCCGGGGTATTGGAGGTACTGGGAGGATCTTGTTTAACAGCAGATAGACGCCGCTAACTTTCGGTAACGGGTATGATGATACATGCTTTTATTTACCGGCTCTTAGAACATTGATACCCTGTTCGTGTTACTACGCATTCACGTCTTAGCGCATTTATGATAGTTCACTCGGTTTTTAAATTCAATGAGTTTTAGTTCATCGAGCACGGGTGTATGTCGGAGTGTATTCATGGCTGGTTTCTTTGCTTTGCATTTGCACAGATTCCATTTTTTGATAATAGTTTACACATTTTTCTTCGGTTTTTATTTGCACGTTTCACGAGCACTTTTATCGAGCACGGGTGTCTTTCTTAGTAGTTTGCATACTTCTGTTTTAGCGTCCACTGGTTGCACTGTTGAGAGTTATTAGTTATAGGATACGAATTGTCGTTAGACTCTGTTATGACATTACTACACAGCTATTTAATTTTCTCATGGCACTTTTATTGAATACAGTGTATATCTTGCATTTTGTGAGTTCTTGGATTTGAGTCTATATTGTGACCCTGTCATTTTTTTCTAGGAATATACCCCCTGACGAAGGGTCTCTGGTCCGAAATGCATTGGGGAATTTATGTTACCTGATTGATTAAAGCATTTTTGACTTATTTACCATTGGAAATATGAATATGAGGAGTATCATATGAACATATTATGAACTATGAACCATTAAACACATCATTGAAGTGATGATTGGAAGTCAACTGAATTTGTTTAATTAAATGAACATTGATACGCGACAACCGTTGCTATTTGAGTGCTGAGTGAGGCCGTTCTTTCCTTGTAGGAGGACGTACAAGTTCACATACAATCTACCAGTCTCCATTAATTCCTTAGATGCTCTCTTCACTGTGATTCTGAGAACTTCAATATTTGCAGACTATAATTATTTTATTTCTGACACCCAGTGGCACATAAACTGCTCCTATGCAAAAACGAGTTCCTTAGTAATTGGCCTTGTAAACACCTTACTTTATGATTTTTTTTCTTTTTTTCTTCACAACGATATTAAATTAAATTGGTTAATAAAGTAAAGTAAGTCTGTTTTTATATAGCGCAGCTACTCACCCATACGGGTCTCAAGGCGCTGGGGGCCGTAGTGGAAATTAAGTGAGCTATTGCCCAGAGTCACATGGTGCTGAGCTGAGCTGCCGCCGGAGCCGGGGATCGAACCGTGAACCATGTGCTCTGAAGTCAGCTTCCCTGGCCGCTGCACCACACCTCTCCAATTAATCAAAGGCGACAGGTGTGGTCTTTTAACTACTCAGGATCCTTAATCTCTCCTTCACTAACTTGGTTTATTCATTTTAAGGTAGTTGCCAGGAATTCTCTGGTTGTGATGAGTGCACCTAGGTTTGTGTGGTGGCAAGAAATATACCTTTTTCTTTGACATTTGATTTAGGCTATAATGCACTTGTATTAAGTCGGACAGGACTGTCACATTGTGGCAGAGTAACCTGCCTGCCAAACTCTAGATCAAGGTCTATGTTTTAACCAAGTGCCTAGAAGGATAGTTTTGTAAAGGATGCCTGCCCAACACAGGAGATGGCATTTTCTACCACACCTCCCCTTCACAACCATGAGCAGTCATATTTGCATTGTATGCCGCTAGTTTGTTTGCTAGCTACATTAATTCTAATACGTACATTCATATTCTAATAAATTAAATAATATTTTGGACAAATGACCAGTATCTCTAGGAGTTGTTTTGCTGTGATCTATCTCTAGTAGCTAATTCATTGCTCGAGTAACACTTTTGAGTTGGCTGGGTTGATCAGTCAAGGGCCCGCACTTGATGATCGTCCATTGAAAACAGGAGTTTGTGTCTGGTTTCCACTGATTTTCAATAGAACTTCGTTGGCCTCAAACAGGATCGTCTGATCATAGGACCTGTATGAGCCTCATGGCTGTCCATGATATCATATGCGCCTCTCCTATACCAGGTGTTCATACCTTTTTGTAATATTTTGATGGGGGGGGGGGGGAGGTACTGTGTAACATATTATAATGGACTGATCACTTTTAAATAACACCCTCAGTACATTTCTACTTGTTTTAGTACAACGTGTGACTTTTGATTTGGTACTTGCCAAGAATATATTTTTTGCTTTCAGGTGCTGGGAACTTATTTTGCAATAGAATGATTGAATTATTGAAGTTGACTAAAAGTAAAATTGCCAGACTGGCTAAAAAAAGAAAAGGAGATACAGGATTCTCTCGTCTGTGAAGTTGTGTAAGACAACATTGTAATTGTATTGTAATTGCATTTATATAGCGCTTACTACCCCTGACGAGTCGTAAAAGCGCTTATTCGTCGAGTAGCACGCTACTTCGGAACCCAGAAAGGATTAGTGGTGAATTAGTATATTGAAAATAGGAAAGTAATTTGAGTGGTGGATATGTTAGTCAGTTATTTGGGTTGAGAAGGATAGTGGAGGGATAGAGAAGGGGAAAGGGTTTGCATTTATATAGTGCATGCTACCCCCTGATGGGGGGGGTTGAAGGGCTTTTTTTTGGCGAGTAGTACGCTACTCCGGAACCCATACAGTGTTAGTGGTGAATTAGTATAGTGAAATATGAAAGTAATTTGAGTGGTGGATATGTTAGTCAGTTATTTGGATTGAGAAGGATAGCGAAAGGGTAGAAGAGGTAAAAAGGTTTGCATTTGTATAGCGCTTGCTACCCCTGATGAGGTGTTGAAATGCTTTTTCATTGAGTAGCACGCTACTCCAGAAACCATAAAGGATTAGTGGTGAATTAGTATTAGTGAAAACATGACATTAATTTGGGTGGTGGACATGTTAGTCTGTTATTTGAATTGAAAGGATAGTGGAGGGATAGAAGGGAAGGATTTAGATTTCTTTTTGTTTCGGAGCTCATAGCAGTAGGAGGAGGAGGCTTGGGATGAGTAAAAGGGAGGGGGATGAGTAAAAGAGAGTTGGAGGGGGAAGAGTCCAAGGAAGGGTTTAGAAAGGCTTGTTTTGGAGGATCGGGATAGTAAAAAGAGGTATGAGATGATACGAGGAGTGGTGGAGTAGGGAAGAGTCTTGAGAGGGTTATTTTGGGGATCATAGTAGTGGTATGGGGTTTGGGATGAATGAGAGTGGAGGTAATGGATATAATATTGATAGAAGGATAGAATGAGAAATAGGCTAGTGCATTGGAAAGAGGTTTGAGATGAGTCAGAGTTGAGCTAGAGGATATATTGAGAGCAGTATAGGGTGAAAAATAGGGTAGTGCATTGGATATGCTGAGTTAGAAGAAAAGTAATAAATAAGTAAAAGTAATAAATATATAGATCCGAAAGTAATATAGATCCATAAGTACATGGAAGGCATATAGATGCATAAAGGAAGGTAGTGTATGTAGATTAAAGATGCATTAAATAAACTCTGGCTTTCAAGTGTTGTTGTACTTTAAATTACTTTTATTTATTTTTATATACATATATATTTTGTAGTGAAGCAATTGTAGAGAAATAGTTGATAAAAGGATTTAGTTATTTATGCAGTCACATATATAATGTTAAACATAGTTACAATATTCTATCAGTAATATGTACACTTGTGAAGCAGAGCTAATGTGCATATATATAATTTTTTTAAACATAAGTATTCTACACGTTTATATAAAGCAATACACCTATATAGGTACATATCTATAGTACAAATAAATGCTTATATACAGAGAGATATGCTGTATATTTCGATCTGTTTGCATATGGTGGTTATGTGGGGAAGAGACAATTCTTGAGTAGTTTTCTGAAGATAAATTGGTTATCTGTGGATCTTATGTATGCAGGGGGGGAAGGGGGTGTAAAGAGTTCCATAGTTTGGCTGCTTAAACAGAGAATGATGTGCCCCCATTGTTTTTTTTTTTCTTGTATCTTGGGATTTTGAGGCGAGGTGCCACTCTAGAGCGGAGGTTCCTTTGTTGAATGTGTTTGGGGATTTTATTCCTGATGAAGAGTGGTCCTGTTCCTTGTATCGCTTTGTGGGTAATACAAAGCAGTTGAATGTAGATCTTCTGGCAACCGGTAACCAATGCAGGGCTTTCAAGGCAGGGGAGATGTGGTCTCGCGGTTTTATATGTAAGAGTATTCTGGCAGCCGAGTTCTGAATCCGTTCTAGTCTTTTCATGGTCGTTAAAGGTGATCCATGGTAGAGGCTATTGGTGTAATCGAGTTTGGACAGAACAAGGGAGATGGTAGCCTGGACCTTGTGTGGAAATCTCAAATGGGGGAAGATTCGTCACAGAGTTTTTATAGTAACAAAGCTTGATCTTGCTAGATTGTCCAGTAGGGCATTCATCGATTGCTTGGATTCCATGGTCATTCCAAGGTTTCTTACTTCCTTTGATATTTTAGGCGGTGTTCCCAGATCATCAGGCCACAAGGTGAGTGGGTCATAATGTTTCCAATCGCCACACGTGAATTTTTCCGTTTTGGAGGCATTCAATTTGAGATGGCTCCACGTCGTCCATTGATCCACAGCTCTGAGACAACTGAAAATTGGCGAGTTTCCAGTATCTTTGGGGCATAGCAGTTGAAGGAGTATTTGTGTGTCATCTGCATAGTTATAGCACGTGAGGTGCAATTGATTGATCAATGCCCAGTGGCGTAACAAAACTTGAGGGGGCCCCCTGCAAAGTACATGGAGGGGGCCCCCTCCAACCACACTCAGGAGCTCTCAGGCCCGGGCAATGTGCTGAGGAGACCCCCTGGAGCTCGGAGGCCCCCCCCCCACCATGGGGGCTGCTGGGGCCTTTGTTACGCCACTGCTTCCCTTCACAGCCACAATTAATGATATCATGAACCTTTAGAAATACTACCTGTAAATTTTAAGCTAAATGAAACAGCTTTTGTTTATATAAACCACCCACTTCCAAAGCTAATGAGAAGAAACCGGGAGTCTGTATGTTATAGTGGAGAGGTTCATTGATCGCAATCCCTTCTACGCTCTATTCGCTCATTACTTTCAGTTGCTAATATTCAAGGCCACTGGAATTATGTAGCAGGGATAGATCAAATTATGTGGCAGGGTTGACTATATTATGCTGCAAAAAAAAAGGCAAAGTATGCTGTATAATGCGGCACAATGTTGGGATAGCATTGCCTCGTTGTTTTTTTTTATTTTTACTCACGTTATAAATGTTTGGGCAAATGTTTCATCCCATTAATACAAGTTTTGCACCCAAACACGTAAAAAAGCAACTGAAACGTGACCTGCCAACTTTTGTGAAGGGCCTTCTACTGCACAGCAACACATTTTTGAGTGTTTAGAAACTTGATCCGTTTGAGCTAGAAACATTTTTTGCTAAAATTTGCAATTTATGCAGTGAGCCGGTGACGGATTCTGAGGCAAATGCGGCATAATAATGTAGAAAACGTTGCAAGTGCAGAAGCCATAGTGCCAGTGGCCTTGCTAATATTCAAGTCCACTGCACAGCTGACTACCATTTGCACTCTGAAGCCCCACTGTGGTACATCCCTGAATCACAGTTGTACATCTGACCAAAACCACCAACGCTGTTTCTGATCTTTCCATGGTCTGCTATAATTAGGAAAAGCTTTAATGAAAACACGTCCCCGTTTATGAAACACCAACGCCTCCTGTAAACACTTTGCTGCCCAATGGGTCTGGTTCTTTCTATTGATAAAATAAATAAATAAAACACTTCACCTCACTATCACCACCTTTAAAAAAAAAAAAAAAAAAAAAGTAAATCTGAGCTCACACAGAGAAGATTTTCTGCCATCCATGTGGGTCATGATCTGGTACTGGGTGTTACCATTATGTCATACTAAAGTCTTCTTCAGCCAGTGGCATGCAGGGGGTATTGTGGTGCCATCAGAATAGCCCTCCTTCTTTTGCAAATAAATATTCAAAAGAGGTAAGATTTGTGTGCAGCCTGGAATGGTGAAACTTTTTTAAAAAGTCATCGGTTTGTCAGAGGTCGGAGTTTTCATGAGGTTGTATATTCCCATTTTGTTAACGACCCTGAATTCTGTTTGAAGGTAAGTGATTGCTGGCCCTATTTACAATTTCTGACCACATGGGACTGTTCTGTCTCATCTAGAGAAGCTTATACCTATCTCCCCTAAATGCAGCCATCGACTAACCTCTATGCCATCTGTTTTCATAAATGACCCCAGCTCAGAACAGGAAGCTGGACCGCTTGGGTGGTCACCATTCTAACCCCAAGGCACCAGGCAGCTGGTATAAACCATTGAGTTCAGAGTCCTCACATACACAAACCCATGCCCACAGTCTAATAATGTCACACTGCAGTCTCCCTTTCTGTGGCAGGAACTGTCCTAACAATAGAAGGGTTGTTCTCTTCAATCCCTTAACCCGCATCCTTCTCGAAACTGAATCCTCAGGTCCTGGGCTAAACTCAGATTTTTCTAAATGCCAAACTTTGCCTCTTGCTGCAGTGATGTATATCATAAACAGCTACAAATAAACAGCCACTACAATTTGGCAAAGTAAAGACCAGCTTTAAAACGTTAGGAGGCAGATTGGGTCAACCAATGGGGCTGCAAAGCAGTCGACTGGGATTGCAAGCAACAAGAGTGGTAGCAATTGCTGTCACAGCCTTCTTTTCTTGTACTGCCAACACTTATCTCCTCCAACTCTTGAAAGAAATTTAAATAAGATTCCAGAAAGTGGGCATAGAGAAACATTCGTTTTTTTCTAATTCCTAGCTAGGTGTTTTCCTTTAAGGTATTATTAAAAAATAAAAGACATAGTTTTGCTATTGGGTGTGGACAGGGTATGTTGTGTTTATCCCTTTCTACCCAAGTTTAAAATAAGCTTAGCCTACTGTAGAGTGTGGATGTAGACTCATTACATAGACTGACTTTTCAGTCCCAACATGCAAAGCACTGTGACTGTTGTCGAAAAATCCAGGACTGTATTACCGTACTTCTGATGACATGAGGCCAGTTGGTAATTCAGGCTCAGCAAGCACTGAAGCCCGACTGGGACATGTAGCCCCTCTCAAAACAGTCCGCAGAATATGATCTGCTAGCTAGTTAATCAGCACCCTTCTCTTTAAAACAGCCTCTCCTCTTTCACAGTTTCATGTTGACATTTCTTGTGGGCAAGAAGTTAAAAGTGACTAAGAGTTGGATAGATCGGAGGAGAGGGGCAGAAGCGAGGGTTAAACACCTCAGCTGTTAAGACTTGTCACCACGGTCAGATAACTTGGATTCCCTCCTTGGGTTTCTAGTATCTTCAAAGGTGTCCCACAGGCAGTTGCGCACCATTTAATTAATGAAGAACCTCTGAGGCCCGGCCAGGGCCTGGGCGTGCGTTCGCACCATTTAATTCATGATGAAGAGGCTTGCTGAGTGAAGGGGCCCCTGGAGCGCGGGGGCCCCCCACGTAACGCGGGGGCTGCGAGGGCCTGTGTTACGCCCCTGTCAGTGCCGGTAATGACCATGTAGATGTTGAAAAGCATGGTTGAGATAATAGAGCCTTGAGGGACCCCTGCTTTTGTGGAGTACGGTTTGGATAAGAAAGGTGGGGTATGGATGGCATTAGTTCTGTTGCAAAGGTAGGACGCAATCCAGTCTAGAGCATTCCCCTCTATGCCGGCTTTGTGAAGTCTTTGTATCAGTGTCATGGTCAACCATATCAAATGTTAGTGGATTAATCTTTCAATCAACTAATTGTTAATGAGCTGTAACTTTGTAATACATTATTGGATCTTTCAACCATTTTTCCAATCTGAAATTACAATTGAATATGCATGCATGTCAGCCTAAATTCTGAAGAAAACTTCATAATAAACAATTGAAATTGGTATGGTGCTTTCTCTGCTTGAAGAGTGCTTGGAGTTTGGGCTAACACATGCCCTCCAGGCGCTGTGCTAGCACACTCGCGACTACCACCTGCTGTCATGTTGCTGTTACCTGCAGCACTGTTAAATGAGCAGAGGTGAGAAACCATCTCGCTGCTTAAAGGTCTATAAGTGTTTTAAAGTAGGCTCTGTACCTATTCACTGTTTAACACTACCATTAACTCACCGTGCCTGGTGATTCCACTGTTTGACAATCTCATGTGTCAAAATTATGCTTTGGTTTTGTGCCATTATTTGCATCTCCAAAGTGCTTCCATTTTGTTTATCTAAAATCTCATGTTGTCCGCGTTTTCCCTCTAGGTATGTGCGATATTGATGGGAGTCTAATTAGTAAAATTCATTTTGTAGCTCAGCAGGCCACCGCAATCACTGCAGTCTTCTCTGGGCCGCATTTCCCATGGGTAAGACCATAAACATTCTGAACATTCCATCAGGGCCATGTGCTTTGCAATTTATGAAGAACGTCTGCCATTTAGCCAAACTCTCCCTCTCCAGTATCCCAATGTGCGCCAGCCCTGGACCTCGATCTAAATTCGCTCTGGGGAAAAACACATTTTGGAACCCCTTCCCTTACGCCTACAAGCCTCATCCACGTGCTGACACATCTGCACAGGAAGTGATGTCAGCTTGCTTTCACCCATGTTCCGTCAAATGATAGTTTTCGTTCCACTCGCTATCTCCAAAGAAAAACGCATCCCTCAGTATAGTGATAGAAAATGCTAAGTCACTCTAAAATTCATGAACATGCCAGGTTTCGCAGCAGCAAGTGTTTGAATTCCTGCACACCCATGCAATGTGCCAGTGTAACTATTCGGTGAATGCTGTGCTCGGGTATATAGGCCTTTGACTCTTTATTGTATGCTGCTCCTTCAGCCAGGGACGTGAAGCACGTTTATATGTGCAGTCTATGCGGAGCCTGATCTAGTGCGTTGCTATTCATAGAACTAAAGAAAAATATTGAATTGAAATATTCTTTAGAATCTTCTTTTCTGTTTCTCATGTTCAACAACAGCGTTTCTCGTGGTTAACGGTGGGCAGGAGGTGAACAAAAGCAAATATGAGCAGCAGGTCAACACAACAAACCTTGGCAAAGCCAACTTGTCTGGCTTCAGCGTGCTAATGCATGCAAACTGTATCTGTGCATACATTTCTCCATGCATTACCACATTAACGCCAGCCCTGTTGGCTCTGCTGATGCTGCTTTTGTTTTAAGTAGCTGGATTGTGATTGTGCATGTATTTGTAAATATATATGTGAGTCGCACAATCCGAGTTTTTTTTTTTTTTTTTTAATGCATACTGCGGTGAACAAAACAAGCCTTGGTAAAGCCAATGGGTCTGGCAATGGTAGTTTTATTTTATCATGTTTGTTTGTAAAGCTGCTGTTCGGGGTGAGGGAACTATTTTGTGTGAGGATGTGCTCCTTCTGAAAAGGTAGAATCCTGTCAATCACAGTGAAATTAGCCAATGACTGAAGTGGGCTACCTCATTTAAACACGAGATATGCAAGCAATAGGAATGTTAAGAATGGATATCCAGACGGCTGCAGTGTGAAGCCAAATAATGAGAGACACAAAAAGGGATGCTCCAGTATCACACTAATCGCTACATAGTGAAAAGGACAGGGAAAAAAGTGGTGTGGCACAGGAGGAATAAAAATATTGCAGTAATCTAAGTAAAGCATTGCTGTTTTGTAGCTTCTGTATTTTACATGCAGATCTCAAACTCTGACTTCTTGAGAGGGCCTCCTTTAGGCCTGGGCGGTAAATTCCGTTCCGCTTGCGGAATTTGGGTAATTTCGCGTTTCGCGGAATTGCCAAAAATTCCGCGGCTTCGCGGAATTTTTTGCTTGTTCGCGATTTCAAAATGCGTGTTTGTGAGATATTTCTCCCCGAGCACGCAAACAGCATTCGCGAACAGGAAAAAAGCATCGCGAACGGGCGAAACAAGCAATTCCACGTGTTCGCGGAACTTTTGCATGCTCGCGGAGATTTTTTACCGTTTCGCGGAGCTTTGCGTAGCGCGACTACGCAAATTCCGCCCACCCCTAGCCTCCTTGCTTGCCAGCTCATTACTATAATTAGAAAAATTGTCTTAAAAAAAACTGCTCCCTTCCATCAGAAATGTAGACGATTTACACTTGTCATGCCTAGGGCAGCCCTGTGACATGTACAATCCAGGAAGATTCTGGTGCCACAAGCTTGGATGGCGTTATATGCCGATGACCTGTTATTATACATACAGTCACCCCAGACAACTCTACCCCGTTTGATCCAGATGCTCGACGTATACGGAGATACATCAGACTGCGGTTAAACTGGGAGAACTCTCTACATCCACCTGACAGGTCCATGCTAGAATGCACGTCAGGAGAGGACCGTTCCGATACCTAGATGTCACCATTTCTTTTGACCCACATATCCACTGGGAGCTGAGCATATTACCTATCCTGAAGTGCATGTGCAGCAACCTAGACGCCTGGACCTCCCTCCTCAGTCAGGTGGCACTTTCTAAGATGTTAATTCTCCCTCAGTTTTTATTTGTTCTGCAGAATCATCCATATGTCCACCCCACTCTTCCCCTACACTCTCATTGTTCTTCCCAGCGCTTTAGTCTGTATCCTCAAGATTGTTTTGGGGAGGAAGGGCACCCAGAATATCCTATGCTAAATGTATGGCTTTCCAGTATGAAGGTAACCTGAGTGCGCCAGACCATCACATATAATACTGGGCGGCCCCCATGGTGCTTCTGGGAACTTGACTATTTGACGACCACTATGACTCCTCTTGACGCCTAGAGTTGTCCATCTGTGAACAATACGGAGCCTGCTGTATGGCAACCGCCCCCTAGCCTCTCTTCTGCAAGTCTCAAGGATCAATCTGTTATGTTGGCGGGCCGCACTAGCCCACCTTAAATGGCTGGGGAAACTTATGGCTCAGACACCCTTGTGGAAGGGGACATGGCTTGGGTAGATGATCTAACTGGGGGACTTCCGCGGGTGGGACCTGATGGGAATCTCTGAACTGGGTGACCTTTGGGAGGGCGAACATATTGTGTTCTTTGATCACCTTAAAGCAGAGTGTGCTCTCCACAGGTCTCAGTTTGTTAAATATCTCAGGTGGACCACGCCCTTAAGGCCTACTGGGAGGCACCGGAGGGGGTCCCAGACTTTAACCCCGGAGGTGAAACTGACGATGGTCCCACTTGCTCAACAGGGTATTTCCCGCCTCTATAAATCCCTCCCACTCAGTGCTTCTGATCCATATTAAAAACTCCAGGCGAATTGGGAGGATAATGTAGAGGAACGTGATCCCTTGACCACGCTAAATACAGATATTAACTATGGCTCCTACCATAGGCTTATTCAGTTCAACTACTTTCACTGGGTATACTATAGCCCGGGTATACTATAGCCCAGGTATACTATAGCCCAGATAGGTTGTGGAGAATGGGGTGGTCAAAGTCTACATGCTGTGGGAACCCAGCGACAGGGGCGGCTCCTCCATGAGCGCGGAGGAGCGTCGCACCTCTCCCAAAAATGCCCACAGGAAAGCCCCAGAGAAGAAAAAAAAAAAAGGTAAT
Organism: Calotriton arnoldi; assembly: GCA_963921515.1. Lineage (NCBI taxonomy): Eukaryota > Metazoa > Chordata > Amphibia > Caudata > Salamandridae > Calotriton > Calotriton arnoldi. Next base: position 1,975,076 of record CAWUFW010002395.1, on the reverse strand, counting down.
AATACCATTTTATTTTTCATCCACATGCCCCGAACAGAGTGTCGGGACTGGTGGGGCCACTGCTGCTTAGTGGCAGAAGTGAGCTGTGCACTTCATTTTAAACTGTGCATGTCTTTTTGGCCTGCCGTCTCGCGACGGCCAGTCAGATATGCACATTTTAAACTACTCTAACCTAGCTGTCTTAACACAGCTGGATTAGAGCAAGCGCAAGCCTCTAGTGCCCTCTTGAGTGCAGAGAGAGGCTGCACCCTCTAATCCTGGTACTGCTCTCATACTGATGAAAGCTACATCAGGATTGCTTTGGGGAATTTGCTGGAGACAGAGCAGAAAACGGACAGAGTGAGGAGGACGTCGTGCAGCAAGCGATAAGTGGTCATTTTTTAAAAATTTGCACTTACCACTCACCTTGCATGCATGCATGCACCGATCACACATTTTCCTGCCGTCGCTGCCAGACGAGTCCTTCCATGTCATATGGCCCTGTCTCATTATCACGGCCGGTTGGACAGTGCTACACAAGTTGATACAAACCCCGGTAATATCAGACACCAAGGTGGCTAGCTTTGTGATCATGGAGGGCTAGGCCAATACGAGACACCAGTGAATGCTCGCAGGTATAGGCTACTTAGTGGCCAAACGAGATATCCCCAGAGGTTGGTGATCTCCAAACCCTCTCTCCATATCTGCCTCGTCCTGTGGAATTGATTTGCTGCTAAGCAGGTTTAGAAATCTATAAATGGCGTGGCTGCACCAACAAGCACCTAAAGATGTGGGGCCCATGGACATTGGGTTCCTCACAGATAATGATTAATAAGTCTTTATCATATGTCATTACGATATGTTATTTCGGGGATTGGCGTGCTCGATGTTCATTGCTATAGACATGGATACTCCAAGCTGATGCTTTTAATGTGGCCTTGTTGTGGTGTTCTATGTGTCCTCACATTAAAATCAATTTAGATGTATAAAAAAAAAGGTGAATGGCCACACTTATTAATGTACGCCTATGTAGAGCAGGTGTTAGTAATCTGAGCAGTGTGGTGAAGTGCATCAAAATGCCTGATTCTCAGAAGTGGCTTTGGGTAAGGAAAGATTTCACTTGGAAACAAGTTCTTCTTGTAATGAAAAATCAAATCGACAAATCCTACCAAAGAACTGGTTTGCAATCTAAAAGAAGTTGTGGGACCATTACACTCAAAGTACTCATTACGTGGAACACTTGTGTGAAGTTATGCAAGACTACTTTCAGAACAATATAATTGAATTAATACTGCCAAGGACAGACTCGTGGGGCATTTTCTTTTCATGACATGTCTTTGGAGGAAACCATTGTCGCAATTAAGTCCTTTAATCTTGAACCCTTCCTTGTCTTCTAAAATAATTAAGGATGATCTGAAGAACCCTGTTTTTAATGGAGATAGCAAGCGGTTGCTTTTTAAGATATGTGCTTACTAAAAGAGACATGATCTTCTCTTTGTACAGAAGTCCCTCTTGATGCTAAATTCAAATACATTCCTAATTTGCATCTCTTACTAAACTGACTTGAACGGGTGACTTCAATAGAACTACAGGAATATGAGCCGAATAAACTTTTAAATGATAATCATGAATCTGCCTCACTAGGGTGCGAAATTCCCTTAGTCCATATACAAATAACCATCTCCAACAATATTGGCGAAGGGGATCCACCTTCAGTGGTGCTCCTTTACCTGCATTTAGCTGGCTAAAGCCCTCCCTGTCAACTAGGTATGCCACTGTAGTGGTCAGTCAGGAAAGTTGTGAGACAGTGGTTCTAAAAACTAAGACCTATTGGAGATCATACCTCTGGCTACAGCTCTTTAATATTTACATTGCTTGAGATGGAATTTCAGAACTAGGCTCATGACCTCAAAAGGTGTTTCATTTCTTACAGGAACCTATGAAAGATAATGAGCAAGTTGCTTTAGTTTTTAATGAAATTCAGAGATGAATAAACAATAATTGTAATTTTATTTAGCTCTTACTACCCCTGACGAGTCTTCGGAGCACTTTTCGGCGAGTAGCATGCTATTCCCAAACCCAAAAAGGATTAGTGGTGAATTAGTATAGGGATATATGAAATCAATTTGAGCAGTGGACATGTGAGTTTGTTATTTGGATTGAAAAAGGATCGTGTCAATCTCATAAAGGGGAAAGACTGAGTTGTAGTAATTCTTATTGGCTAAGAAAGAGTGGACTCAAAAACGGCTCCTCTGCAAAGGACACAGCAGCAAAACTACGGGACAAATTTGACTCCTATTTATCAACGATGATAGCCTCATTTAATTACCATTTAAAGCTGCTGCTAAATCCCAGGAATTTATTGGAAGAGCAAGACTGGGCTAACATCGCCCTAAACATTATTGACCCCTCCGTTTCAGGTGGAGTGATGTTAATTCGATAAAACAAACAAAAGTGCGAAATTTAAAATTGTTAAAGCGGAAGTGTACCCCAAGCAATGAGCATCTCATGCTAATTCCACCCCTTCATGCATGACATTTTGATAACTTTTCTACATGTATTGTTTCGAATGAGGCTCATGTGACAGAAACTGAACCTTAGATTAGCAGGTGTGCAGCCTTCTTGTGAGTACCAAAAAAAACTCCTTGAAAAAGATACTAAGAATGCAAATTCTGAAACGCTGAGCTAGTCATTTGTGAATCCTCGCTTAGAGATGCCGAACATGAGAATGAGGCTGTGTATGTAAGAAGCAAGACATCGGAGTATGCATGTGTACAATATGGGCACAGTATGGAAAAAAGATGTGAGGTAACTCATTGTTGTGTCTGCTGTTGTGGTGGTTTTAAACAAAATAACAATTTGTATTAATTGTCTTCCTCTGTTGCCCTGAAGACGAGTGATTTTGGGTAACTGATTTTGGAGGACTGATTCAATTGTATATGCTCAGTTGTATATGGTCCTGCATGGGCTTTCATGATTCTTGATGAGGAAGCCCTAGAATTTTGAGCACTTTCCCAGCGTAATTGCAAGAGAGTGGGCAGAGACTGCATGTCTGCTCTCATGTTGATGGATAGGTCTGCCAGAACTGATCAATAACATCCTCCTCCACAACATATTTTGCTTTTATCACCAAGTTGTGAGTCAGACTGGGTGGCACTGGGCCAGGGACACATCCCTTGTCCAGGAGAGAGTACACTACTAACAGTCTGGTTCATTTTTTAGGACGTCAAATCTTAGACGTTGATGTTGGACTGTTATTACCTAACACATACCATTACATGGGAACCAGACAGCGCACCAGTTATTATCACCTTCTCTTGTTTTTTGGGGGTTTTTTTGTAATTTTTTTCTAGTAAATGCCATTCAGCATCCACAATGGTACGGTCACCATTCACGTTTTCTCAAAGCTGCCCATGCATGCCATTCTGCAGCATAATGGGATTTGGCCTCCTAGCGAGCGGCCTGCCCTAATGCCTCTACTGCCATCCAAGACATTGATTGCATTGTCCAAAGTGATGGAGATGTTGGTCTAGCATAGTTCTTTGCAGTCTTAACCCTCTTGGTACGTAATGGAAGGTATATATGGGGCTATGTAGTACTGCACAATTAAGAATATATAAGTGCATATGTCCTGGTAATTGTTACACAGCAAATGATACTTCACATGAGTGATCTGATGGAAGGCGAGGGAGCTTTCTCAGTTTCTCAAGTGAGGAAATGCAAATTCCCGAGTGATCTGTGGGAAAATGCTTAATCGGATGCATCAAGGCTTTCCAACCCATAAAGTTATGGTGCTCCCAGTGTCCTATGTCATCACCCCAGATCTCACTTCCATGGATTGCTGAATCGCTTGAGGCAACCATTCGGAGTGAATTGTAGTATGCTGGATACAAGACTTAAGAAGTGTTCATCTGAACAATAAAAAGCTTTTTAGGCAGCAGCATCAGTTTTTGCAGTCTCAAATCTTTTAAGCAGTTAAAGAGTATGCTGCTGTGCAAGCCTCCATGCACTGCAGAGGTCCACAAGATTTACCCAAACTAACAAGTGCTAGCACTGTCAAACTAAGACACTGGTACTAGCGTACTTAATGGTACAACACCTTCTGAGATTTGTTAGAATGAAGGACAGAATCATTTGGGAATTGGCTAAATGCATAACTTTGGAGAATTTAACCCCCATGAAAGTCTTACTGCAATTTCTATTTAGCTCCTTCAGAGGGAAAATTAGTCCCTGGTGAACTTATGTGAGACACCTATAATGCAGGTCTTGTGTCTATCTGACTCTGTCATCTGCATCAGATTACATCCACAAACAATCCATGTCCATTGCATCAAGTAAACGTTTAATGTTGTGCCCGTCACTGGATTCAGTTTCTTCCTGTTTTCTGTATCGTTTATTGTACTCGTGTGGGTTAGGTATTACAGTGGTATGAACTTCATCTTGTGTATAAAAAAAAAAGGGGCTATTATTCCTTCGTTTGTATTTTGGTATGAATTGTATGTGAGAATAGTATTGGAAAAGGTTATGAAACACATCATACCCTAGTACACCACCCTCATGGCACCCCTTATGTAACAACACATCTCGCCAAAAAACACAACTTTCCACACCACATCTCGTTCTCCACGTTCTAACGTCCCATCATTCCTCAGCCCATCATTCCACATTGCACCTACAGATCCAGAGCACACATACACCACCAAAATATACCACGTCACACACGCATTCTTTAACAAAATCAACTCTACCTACCATACGGCATACCACCCTCAAGAACATACCACCAAACATTATACAGCACCACTTGGCACAAAATCATTTAACATCATATATTGTTATGCCCACAAGATCACACTGTACAGTACCACACTTACACCATCACATTACCTCTTATCACGCAACATCAGAATTCTGCACTATGTAGTATAAATTAACACCATGCAACACGTTGTTCATGCCATACAAGACTTCCTCATGTATTAACACCTTACACTTTTCGATACCATTTCATGGCACAGCAGACTATGCCACCTTTTTTTATCCCATTCTACGCTTTTGGTCCCTTATCACATCACCCTAGAACAGACAATACAACTCGATATGGCAGCACACCAAACATTGCTAGTCATGTGCTACACTTTCCCATACAAAATTACAATATACAAAACTAAATAAATCGGTTTCAGATCGTACCACATGAATCAAAGCCATGCATCATTACAATATACTTTACCACACACTGCTGCAGAAAACTACTCAGTACCACACAACTAATGTCATGCAACACCATACTTCTACAGCACACACCCCACCCAGCACACTACATTATACCACTTCACAAATTTGCATCAAGAGGTAGCAATGAGAAAGGGACAGATCTGACCCAAAGACAGGGAGACCCGTAACTAGCAAGACAGTGTTTTCTTTATCAGAACATATCTCAAGATCCATGAACACTACTGCAAAGACTGTGGCATGCACCCAAATAGGTCAATGGAAGACCAGAAGACCCTTCATTCCCACGTCAGTCAGTCAAAATGTATAGACAACACTACTGTAGGAATTCAGGTTACTGGTTCATGTGGGTGAAACCGTACTCCAGCTGCAACCACAAATCTTGTTAGGGTGAAACACAAGCATACCCCAAATTAACCTGTGCTCAACCTTCTGGTAGCTTGGCACAAAAGCAGTTAGGCCTAACTTGGAGGCAATGTGTAAAGTATGTATGCAGCACTTCAAGCAGTAAAAAAGTGAAAACACAACGCAAGAAAAATCCTACACTAATTTAGAAAAATAGATAGAAATGTAATGCATTATTTGACACTAAAGTGACATAAACCCAATTAGGAGAACCAGAAATATGCAATTATAAAGGTTTAGATAACCACAGTTTTTAAGCAATACTTTTATCTAGTCGCACCGGATTGGGACAAAGTAACCGGTTCAGGCCGACTGGGATGGAGTGTGGGCCGGATGCAATGACCAAGTAAGGCCCGCTGAACAAAGTACCTTAGATCCTAGTTGCGGAGGGTTGCTAGATCCGGTCTCGAGGATACGTCGTGCAGTGGCGGGTGCACGGTCCTCTGTCGAGGATGCATTGTGCAGTGGTGATCGATGCAAGATCCTGCGTCAAGGATGCATCAGGCAACGGCCGTGCTGCATCGGTTCTGCTAAGACCACAACTGGCCTGGCAGAGCACCTTCCAAGGGTCCAAGACTGGGGTGGCACCACTTGGGTGGCAAGAGTAGGGCTCACAGCAGGCAGACTACAGGAGCGAGGTTCTAGAGAATAGGAGCCTTTTCTGTCCCTGAGGCAGTGTTCAGGAGGCCAGCTAACTAGCCCTTGGCGTTATTGTGGTGGTCCTGGGTTCAAGATGCCAGTTCTTCTCACTCGGGCAGCAGAGTAGCAGTCCTTCTTTCAACAGAGCAGCACAGCAGTCCTTATGAGTCTTCTACCGGTCTAGAGGTTCACCAAAGAGGTGTGTTTGAGGGTCCAATATTTATACCTGGTGCCAGCTTTAAAGTAGGGGAAGTTCTTGGAGGATTCCTACCCCAGAGGTGTTTGGAATTTCCTGCCTGCCCTGGCCCCAGCTTGTCTGGGGGCACAAAAGACTAGTGTGAAACACTTTGTGAAAGTGCTGAGGCAGAGGTTTTGTGTTGTGCAAGTGTGGTAGGTGACGGCTCTGCCCCCTTGACAAGTCCGCGATGGCCCATTCTGCCAAAATCTATTCCCTTTTTGTTACACTGTCTAGGAGCAATACACAAAGACCAACTGCCAACTACAACTAGTCATGTAATGCAGGATACTGACTGCATGCATCACAACAAGAAAATTGCAACTTTCTAAAAGTGTCATTTCCAGAATTTTGACCTAAAATTTAAATTTACCATTTAAAGAGGGTTTGAAATTGCAATTCTTTAGAGACTAAACTTGACTTTCATACCTGCTCCGAATTGAAATTTTTCATTTATTGAATGTAATAAGTTAACCCAATGTTATCCTATGGGAGAGGCTGGCCTTACAATAGTGAAAAATGAATGTAAATAGTTTTTCTCTAGCAGGACATATAAAAGTTAAAAATACACGTCTAACATTTTAAATACACTTCACCCTGCCCTATGAACTGTTTACGGCCTACTCTAGGGGTATCTTCGATGTATTAAAAAGGAAAGCTTAGGCCTGGCAAAAGGTTTATTTTGCCAGGTCAAAATGGTAGTTTACAACTGCACACACAGGCTGCAAAGATAGTTTTGAGATGTTTAAATGACTACTTAAGTGAGTGGCATAATTAACACTGCAGGCCTATTGGAAGCACTTCATTTACAGGCCCTGGGTGCAGATAGTACCACTTTACTAGGGACTTGCAAGTAAATTTAAATATGCCAATTGGTTGGAAATCAATTTTACCATGTCTAAAGGAGAGAGCACAAGCACTTTAGCACTGGTTAGCAGTGGTAAAGTGTGCTGAGTCCTAAGGCCAGCAAAAACAGGAGGATGGAAGGCAAAGAAGTTGGGGAAAACCATGCCAAGGATGTCAGGTCCAACAACTACCATAGCTAACATCGGTTAGGTGGAGTGTTTCAAGATCTGTGCAACCAGCAGAGCACACTACAGATTTAGCCCATGACAAAGTTAACACTCACATTTGTTACATTGAAACATTTCAAGATCCGACGAGCTCCCATTGTGGCACAAATAATGGAAACAGTCACTCTGCAAACCACTGAACCACATATTCCCACCACAGGAGACTGTTGTCAGGTCTTGCATGAAGAATCACTGTTACGTAAATTCACAAGCAGCAGACCAAGTAATTTGTTGACCTTACACTATACAAAAATTGTGTAATGTAACATACTTGTGTGTTCTGCAATTTCGACAATGCTGATCAATTTGTCATTGTTGGGACGGAAAGGTCGACTGCATGGTGCTGGACGTGCACCCTTGCCCTGAGTGCCCCAACTGTAAGGGTATCTGTACGAAAGTAGGATCTACTTCTTATGGTTAACCCCACTTTTTGCTTGATGTGATGCTGTTTTTGACTAGTCTGACTGGGATCCTGCTAATCAGGATGCCAGTCTATCTGCTTTCTTCCTAAACTGTTATGTACTTAGGTACACCCCAGATTGGATACTAGGGTACCCTTGTCAGTCCCTAGTATATGGTACCCATGTACCCAGGGCATAGGTACCCCAGAGGTCTCCCATGGGCTGCAGCACATATTATGCCACCCATGAGAGACCATTCAAAATGGAACTACAGGCCTGCCGTTGCACCCTGTGTAAGCTGGTGCATGCACCACTTACTTGAGATATAGGTTTACTATATCTAAGGGTCACTGTACTTAAAACCTATAAGTCACCCCTATAGCAGGCCTTTACAATCCTGAGGGCAGGGTGCTTGGTTCTACGTGAGAGGGTGCCCCTGCATGAGCAGGACACCCCTGCAGCCTACGGAGTCATTCTCCGGGGTTGTCAGTGAAGCAGCCATATACTAGTATAGAGGGGCATTACATGACCGCGTGATGACCATCTCAAACGGCTGCAACAAACCCTATAGTGTTTGGTGTCAAACATGTTGGAATCATACCCTCACACCGGTAACCAGTGTGGGAGGTATGATCCCACCCACCAGGAAGGCCCTTCGTGGGCTCTCGTTGTTCCCGGTACCAGCCTTCTAGCTCCGGGCGGCACAAAATGGTTGCTGCCGACCAGAGACACATTTCTGCCCTCCTGCTGCTGAGCCAAGCACGAGCAGGCAGGACAATAGGCATCTTGTCACAGGGAGGTGTGACCACCTCCCAGACAGGATTAATGTATTAGGACTGGGTGGGTGCGCTTGCCAGTGCCAGAAAGTCTGCATGAGGGGCACACTTGGTGTCCCTGTGCATAGTCCAGTTCAAACCAGTCCTGGGAGCCGTTGGCTACCGCCCTGCCGCGAAACTGGACAAAGGACATGGGAGTTGCCTCCCCCCTGTCCAGACCCTCCCCTGGGAGGGTCCCCTGAATCTTTCCAACCCTCTCCCGTGGGTTCTTAAGGGCTTACCTGGCTGTAGGACCCTAGATTCGTCGTGGACAAGATTCAGAACTGAAACCACGGCACTTCGACCGTCTGGGCACTCTGGACTTCGCTGGACTTCGTTTGGGCCTGACTGCGTCTCCCTCTGTCTGCTGCATCGCTTGTGCCTGTGCACCGTACAGGATCTGTGTAGGGCCTGTGGAGCATCCAAGACACCTGAAGATAATCTCCCTTGGAGTGAAGGAGTCACTCCCCTGCATTCGCAGGCACCGCAACACTGCTGATCGGTCTGCTGATACCGAGCTCCTACGGACTCCGAAAGGTTCAGCAACACTGGAGGTGGGTTCCTACGTCCCCCGAGGCCCGAGCTGCCCTCTCACCCAGTTGGAGGCCAGAATCCCTTGTGGGGGCTGCAATACCCGAACCCTTGTGCACCGTTTACTTTTGCAAGTGCTTGTTGGCAATTCTGCAACAAGTGCATTGGGCTCAGAGTAGCCCCAACCTCTGGCAACTTTTCCTGCAAAGATCTTCAACCACCTCGCACCGAGTGCACCGTTGTCTGTTGTTTTCTAAAGCTGCTCGAGGTTCTTTCTCGACTCCTGGGTCTCCGGCCTGTAGGTCCAATTGAGTGTCAACCTTGTTTCCTTTGGGCTCCCCTGATTGCTTGTGGCCTGTCCTGACTCCCTTGTGTGTGGTGAGTCTCCTGGACCTTGCTGGTCCGAACCGTACACTTCTTTGACCTCCTGCATGGGTTGCCTTTGCCAAGGCTTGTCGGTACTCCCGCCGGACACCGACCCCCCCCCTCAGCACTCGACATCCTTCGTCTACCGAGCCCCTCGTCACTCTCAAGTGACCCAGACTCTGTCCCCTCTGCTTTCAGGTACTCCTCGACAAGAATCCACATTTGGATTCCAACGGACACTTTACCCCCTTCCGACAGCGGCACTTTCTCGAAGTCCTCCATTGGGTTCGACGGCGGTTTCCGACACCACTTCACACAGCTATGCACCTGGCTTCCCTGGGATACTTAACTTGGGTACTTCTGTATCCACGGGTGGTGTGGCTCTCCAACCGTCTGTCTTCCACGGGGTTTCTTCGAAGTCCACTGGGAAAGGTCCTTAAACATTAAATTCCTACTGCGACTTGCAGATAGACTAGTACGGAGCATGCGGTCGTGTTCTCACACTGCACACGCACTCCGTGGGGTCCCTATCTACTCACCTTTGGTGGTTCCTTGGGGTCCCAGCAATTCTACGTCCTCTCGACATTGTCCTGACACGAGTCGTGGTTCTTATACCACTTTCTTAGTATATGGTTTGGTCCCCCCCTGGGGCCCACTGTGTATTAGTGCTATTTACTGTTATTTCATTGCTTAAGTATTGTGTGCTTTGTGTCTATCTCCGTGTAGGAGATACTGTAACGTACTAGATAGTGTTATATACTAAATACATATTTTTATAACTACTGTGTGGTTCTCTTTTCATTTAATCTATACTATAAAATTGCATTCTGGTAAAACAAGCTGCTTTACACTCCAAGACTAAGCCTGAAGGCTGCTCTCCACAGCTACCATAAGGGTTGTCTGGACTGGTGCAAGGTGCCCGCTTACATAAGTGGACATCATATACCAGGCCAGCTTCTCACAGCATCTTAATCCCTAATGCTGATTTTCCTTGTCATAAGCAAACGCAAATCATGCTTATGCGCCATGACATAGACCTGTCTCACGGACTGCAGTCTTGTTTGACCGGAGGGGCACCCAATGCGTTACCCTCATAGTGGTGAATGGTTACTGCCTTTACTGGGAGGTAAGCAGCACAAGCATGGTGGTAGCAGCATACCTTGTAGTGATTAGTAGGAGTTAATAGGTCCTTTTCACCTGTGTCACTGGAGTGAGGCCTATAGGCTCACTCATTTGAAATTCTGTAGCTCTGTGCTTAACTCGCCCTTGGCCAAAATTGGTTTGCTGTTTAGTACTGCGCAGTGCATGTGTGATCCACATTTGCTGAGGGTATGTGTACATGTCAATGGTACAATACAGAGTTAACAGTACTGAGCATTGCATTTATGTTATATGCATATGCTGGGTGCATGTGTACCTATGAGTGGTAAAATGCTTAAGCGATGTAGTGCTGTGGAGTGCATGTATTTTATATGCATGTTCTGTGTGTGTGTGTGCCTGTAAATGGTACAATAGAGGGATTATGCAGTACTCTTCAGTGCATGTATGTTATATGCATGTGATTGGTGTATGTGTGCCTGCAAATGGTACAATACATGAAGGATGTGCTGTGCAGTGCGTGCATGCTGTATGCATGTGCTGGGTAGATGTGTACCTGTGAATGTTGCAATACATGGAAGTCTCTGGGTTCCATTTTGGGAGACCCAGTGCTGCATGATGAAACATGAGAAAAGGCGGCCAAGAAATCCCCCTAGACAGATTAGTGTATTGCTGCATTCCTGTAAGGTGGGTGGAACTCACTGGAGAAGGGAGAGCCGCGCTCTCCAGTACACTTCAAAGGGTGCTCTTTGATTTAGAGGGAGGTCACAAGGAAGAGGTCTGGGCATATCTCAGGAAATAGATTAGGCTGATGAGAGAATCATAGAGTAGGGCTGAAGCCCTGGGTAAACCTTTTGATGCACATATCACTGTGGCTGATATTCAGCTGTGAGCCTCTAGTCACTCCTATGGCCTGTGTTGTGGGACTATCCGATTTGGAGATGCTCCTGCTGTGACAGACTGCTTTCAGGAGGAAGAGAGAACAGAGGAGTGGCACTTCAAAAGGAAGCAGACCCCTAACATAAACCTCACAGTCTCAGACTCTAATTCACATTTGCTGTCTAGAAATGGATTATCAGAAGGGGAGCTTAAGACCCCAGAAATTGTCAATTGCCAAGCAGCCAGTAGGGCTGTGCGAGGAGGAGAAGCTCTGCAAAATTTCTGCCTGCGACTAGGACTTTGGGCCAAGACCTGCTAGTCTCCCAGCTGGGTGAGGGGACATCACCCAGGAAATCCAAGACCGCCTATCCTGGAGCCTGAAGCACCGGTGTCTGCCTGCTTGCCAAGACCTGTGTGACCTGTGAGGAAGAGGAGAGAGTTCGAGGGAGCGAGGTCCAGAGGGGAATCGTGGCAAAAGGATCCCAATCGCAAGGTGTGAGGAGACAGCTACTGCATCGATTGAGTTGTTGCCCGTGTGCAGGGGAAGTTGGTAACCGTCGTATATCAGAGGAGGGCTGACGTGAAGTGAGCCATGATCATTACTGTACTGAACTGGTAATTACCCATGTGCAGGATAAGTCGGCGACCCCGTGTGCCAGATCGGGTTCCGTGAAGAGTACTGCCATGCCGAGCGTGCTGTAGCCCACGTGTGGTGATAAGCCGGTGATCGATGGACACCACATTGGTAACACCAATTAATTTTGGCATCTGGCTGGGCTGTAAAATGAATTGTGATCCATTGAGGAGTACCCATGTCCAGTCCTTTAACAGGGTTGCTCATAGTATTGATGCCTTTGCCAGGCGCCTTGGCCATATACTTGTGAAATCTATATTGGATCTTTATAGAGCAAAGTGTGTCCCAACAGTTTCATTTGGGGCAGATATCTGGGGTACAAGCTTAGTCATCCTATTCAAGTTGTGGAAAACACATTTTTTGGAGGATTCGGAGGATACTCCAGAGCGTACCAATGGAGATAGTGCATAAAGAATTGGGGGCAGGATTTATTTCTGATTATATACAAATTTGCCCCCTACTTCTGTGGTTTTCTGTCTGTCTGAAAAATTATCTGGAATTTAATAGAAAGCTCCTGAAAGAATGTTTGGGCCTGGATTTTAGTCCTCCTATTCCATGGTTGCATTATGTCAAAAGTATTTTGATTGATCTTGGTAAACCAAATCTTTTTTCTGACCCTGAGCAAATTACTAAAACAGATGTGTGGACTAAGGCGGCATTCCGCACTAATGCGAATGTTATGTTATTTCCGCTTGTACCGCGCTCGGATACTACAAGAGTGAAAAAAGGGCGCAATGTATGTTGTCAAAAAAATCCTGTACCCATTATGCCATGGTAAAATCAATGAGCAAATTAGAGCTGTATTTGACTTTAGATATGCCAGTTTTGCACAGACTTCTACTGTCCTATTTTCGTTTGAATCTGTTTCCTCAGCTGTTAGTAGGATGGCATGGACCCTCGGAGCCTCAAATTTGCACATGTGAAATGTCTGCTGCACCGGACACTTTCCATATATTTTTTATTTGTCCTAAATTTGCCAATCCACGTCACAAGTACTTACGCCCCCTATTTTTGTCTATTGACTTTGTACAAGTACGGTCTGCTTTATTATACCTCCAATTTTTATCTAGGTATAATGTTTGCTTTTATGTACTATGGTTCTTAGCAGGGGTGTTTCACTCCGCCTTGTGACGTTTAAGGTACTGTTTTAAAGTGATTTTATTGATCTGCTGTTTATGACTTCTATGTACTTTTATGATTTACTGTGTTAAATCAAATGAAGTATTTTGATGATGATGATAAGCTGGCGACCCCGTATGCTAGATGGGACTGCCATAAAAAAGGCATTGTGCCAATCGGGTCGGAGCTCATGTGCATGGAGGGACGGTGGTCCTGTATGCCAGAAGGGACAATCTGAACCAAGGAAGAAGTGACCTAGTCGAGTGTCACTGGAGGAGAGAGGCCAATGTGGTGACCCTGGCATGCCTGAGCCATCACTGAGTACCAGCTCCCGGATCCTCACCCTTTCTCCCCATCCCGCTCCCGATGGGAAGAGCCAAAGAAGTTACCCAGTTTGGTAGAGCATCGAGAACCCCTAGGCCACTGCCACTGCATAACTGCTTGTGACGAACTGTAGAGCAGCCACGTGTGAAAGACTTACTGGAGACAGCTGCTGCAGCTCCAGAGTCTACGGAGGGGGCGCGCTCAGACTCCAGTCGCTCTCCTGCTGATGTGGATATGACTGATTTCGGGCTAGTTGACCCCCGGGAACTTTCTTGCCAGATAATGCTTCGGACCTGGAACTCTTTTGACTTTAATACCGAGTCTGAGTGGGACTCCTGACACTTAGACTACTAGTAGAGCGTAACCTGAATGTCACCTATAGTGGATCGAGAATGACCACTAACTTTAATTGAGAGGAGTTGGGACTCCAGGATCTTTCTATGAAATGCTAGAGCCCTGACCTTAGGGGTTTGTGTATATTGTTTATGAATATCATATTTTAATTTTGTAGCCGTAGATAAATTCTTCTTTTATCACAAAGTGAAGTATTTGACTAGACAGTCATTTGTTGCTGCTGCACGTATTCTGATTTGTGGGTCTGTGTCCACCTCCTCTGTGTCTAGCCCCCCATTCCCCTGAGAAGCCTTGGACTCCTCGACCCTCACTACCACTGAGAGTCAAGTGCTGAAGTGGTACTCTGCCCAATTGCCCAGGATCCATAGTAGGTCGGGCCTCGGAACATCAGGAGTAAAAAGTTCTAACCCCCATGGCTGAGCCCGGTAGCCCGTTTGCCCTGTGGCTCTCTAAGTGTGGTTCTGACAGTCGTCATTATTGTAAACTTGTATAAAGTGTAAAAAGTGAAGGGTTAATGTCTCCTCACAAGGAAAGGGTAAATAGGCTGAAGCTTTCGTCGTTCATTTATTTATTTATCGAGTTTTGTATAGTGCGAACTTAGTTCTTCATATCAGCAGAATACAGAGAATTCAAGGTGTAGAAGAGGATGTGGGGTACGCCTCCGCCTTTTTGACAAAGGTTGTTTCAGAGTGTTTACCATTCTGATCCCCCAAAGTGAAGAATACAAAGAAAATGGTAGTATGAGAAATCTAAATAGACTTGCCTGTTTGTTACAACTCTTTTTTGTTTCTTTTAAAACATTTATAGGACCCTGCAGCCTACTTCTTCAGCTATGATAAAGTGCTCTGACAGCCGCTTGAGAATACTGCAAATTGCTGAGCAACTGTGAATGTTTCCTGGTAACCTGGAGGCATGGGCTGGAGTGTTAGATGTAAATGCTGCACTCTGAATAGCCAAAATGCAAACATTAATCTTTGTTGGTGGATTATTGTCACTCCACTAATGCAATATAGGGTCTCAAAATTAAACTAAATCTTCACTAAACACAATTAGAAGAAGCATCGGCACAGCCAATAGTATAGGTCTGTCATTAGCAAGCGTGCAATCGTTTTTGTATTTAATATTTTTTGCAAATATATGCAATGTGCAACAATAAAAGTACAAATCTATACATAATAAAGGAGTAGCCCAGCAGCCCGGGCACTAAAGTGCACTCCTTTTCAGGCAGCTAGTGGGCGGAAGAAAAATGTGAATGACCTTTGAACAGACTAATGAATGTAGATGGCTGACTGAAAGCCCCTCTCCGTATATTAGTTTGTGTCTTTTATTATTATACTTTGGAAAACATGGGACTGAGACAGATAAAGCTGCCTTTAGAGCAGACCTAAAAGCCTGCTCCTTGCAGTGGATAGATGGGCTGCTATATTGTCCTGTGTCCGTCTCGGACCCTGTTGATATAGCCTTACAGCTCAACACTAGAGCTACTTCAGACATTAAGCACATGTACCAGTTGTGCCAATAACAAGGAAATAAGAAGTTAATGGGCAATAGTGTCCGCAAGTATTGGACTTTCATTTCCTTTTGCTTCCTCTCAGTCCTCTAGGTGGGAGAGTCTGTCACTCATGTGTAACAGTTTTGACTGATTTTCAAAAGCAGACAGTGGCATACAGGAAGTACACGAGAGCACTTATTAGGTCTCGCCTACCAGACACCGAGAGCTGCCTGGTTATGAAAGACCTATTATGAACTTACAGCGGAGTTACCGTCTGCCCTTTGGTTACAATTGGTTGTCTTTATTGTCACTCATTTGCTTGCTTCTTATTCAACGGAGAGCCTTCCTCTGCTTGTGTTTGCCGTCCGGTGCATGTGTTTTCTAGCTCTCTACTGTGTGTATCCACCACCCCTGCCCCCAACACCCACCACCCCTGCCCCCAACACCCTCCACCTCTTCCAGCTTGTCTGTAAAGGCCCAGCAACAGGGATATTTTTGCTGGGACACAACTGAAGAGCATACTTTATGGGATGTTTTTGTTGCACTTCCTGCATTCCAGATATTGCATGAAAGTACAAGCATTGGCACACAGCACTGGGGCAAGGGCTATTGATGCACTAAATCAGCTGGCACACCCAAGGCAGGAGGTGCACATAGCATAACACTTCCCCTGAAAGCCCATACAGCTGCTGCCTGGATTACTAAAGAGGACAAAATGGCTGAATACTGTAGAAAGTAAATTAGTCCGTGACAATCCTTTCCCTTTACTTTCTGGCACTTCCTTATTCTTTTTAAATTCTGGTCTGAGTTTCCTGATTGAAAAAATATTTGAAAAATAAACCATGCTATTTATAAAGATTGAAAACACAAATGTACAATTTTGAGATGCCACAAAATGTGTGTTGCTTTGTTCTCCAGTATCTTTATTTTTATTCTTTTGCATTTTTTTAACAATACTTTACTCAAAACATTGACAAAGCCATTATTAACGTTATAGAGGCAAGACCTATTGGCTATGCCAGTGCATGTTCATGTTTGCTAGAAGCTGGAAATATAATTATCTAAACGCTATCGCCGAACTCATGTAGGTTTTGCCAATGCACTGTTCAAAATGGAAGACTAGATACCCGCTTTAAAACCAAGAAATTCCATGGATAACAGAACATTTGAAACACTAGAAACTCGGTTATGTGGTCAAAAGCGAACCCTGCTTGCGTCTTTGGAAACTTTTTTTTAAAGTCCAGTCATCGGTACTGGCACAACACAATCCTTTAAAATGCCCAATGGAGGGATTTGGAGAAAAGTGGTGATACTGTGGACCTACAAAACTAAGCTAGTGGAATTAAATTAAGAACTTAAGGGCTAAACAGGAAACCGATAACTGAAGTGAACAAGATAATTGCACGTACATTTTATTACTTTTGGTGTTTGAACCAGGATTTGCAGGTTTCTGGGTCTGTAAATCAGTCACTTTTCCGTTTCTTTCACCATGTGCTGTCTGCCTCCCACTACACCCACCAGGTCCTGCTTTCTTTGAAGCAAGTAAACACAGTAAATTCCATTCTAGAAATAAAACTGGTTTATCACTAGGAAAGCGTTGTATAAACGGCATGTGTACAATAAGGTGGCTGTGCTATCCCACATTTGTGGCTTGTGGGCTGTAATGCTATGACCTAGATATGTGCCCCTTCACAATTTTGTGGTCTAGTGTTTTTCAACTGGTGCATTGTTGTCCTAAGTAAATCCCATGCACGGTATCGGTTGACGGAGAGAATCCCATTGGAATGTTTAAACAAATGGCATTGAAGTATAAAACCAGCAATGGGACCTTTGCTCTCACCAAGCCTCCACAGCATCCTCTTTTATTCAGCTCAGTTTATATATCCGTGCTCTCCCCGCCATCCTCTCGGTCTTATTATTGGCACCTTAATCTAGCATAAGCAGCACTAAACCATGCATTATGTGGTTAACTGGTAAGCTAAAATAGTGAGTCGGTGCACCTATTGCTTAAACTGTAGCTGGTAGCTCAAATCGATGTGTTGAATCCATCATCATTCTTTAGCTCACTTTGCCACCCCAGTTCAGACCCAGCTATATGCAAATCAGTCTTGACCCTGTGCCTCATGGGAACAGCCCAGCACGAACTGCCAAGCCAGGTCTTCCCTGGACCTGGAACAAGCATCCTGGGACCGGTTTCGGGGTAACACCCCTCATCAGCCAGGCTAGCCTGAATGCAGAGGCAAAGTGAGCAAGGGACCCACGTCTGGGCATACCCTGCCAACTTAGGGCAAACAAAGGAGACTTGGCTTGGCAGTTCGGGCTGGACTGTTCCCATGAGGCACAGGGTCAAGACTGATTTGCATATAGCTGGGTCTGAACTGGGGTGGCGAAGTGAGCTAAAGAACAATGATGGATTCAACCCAGATCTGTGACTGGGGGTGAGTGTCTGAAAAGTTTCAGCGCTCCGTCCATCATCTCCTTGTGTTTGCTTGGCTCTTTTTAAATCCCACCGAGACTGACTAAGCCTTTCATCTTTCTGTGATTCTTAAATCCATTATATCTGAGTTGGCATATGGGAATAGACTGTTATCCCAGCCTTTGAGTTCTGCATTGTAAAAATGTGTGTAACACACCACAATCTGCTTTTTGTGGGGCGCCAAAAATTCTCAACAAATCTAGTTGTCTTTCTGATTATTCTAATAATAAGATTACAAAGACTAGGACAAATATTTTTTGTGTATAATGCCACAAGCTCTTTAACATAAGGGTTTTGTACTGCTCCTTAGTGCAGAGTTTACGATCTGGTATTGATGATCGGCTGGAGCTGCTTTCGAACCAAGAGGGGAAGGTGTTCTGTTTAAGAATCCACAAATAAAAAAAGATACAATTTTCCATGTCCATCAGGGGATCATAAAAAGCTCATTTAAATGACTCTAACCGGCTACCACCATGCTTCAAACTGTGGCCTTTTGGCTCTAAGCACAAATATCCAGGAAACATACCTCAGAAAAGCCCACACTTGGATCTTGTGGCAGTGTTTCCTGCTTCAGCCTCTGGATGTGTTATTGTGGCTGCAATAATCAGAAAGGGACCCTTTGCTAAACCAAAGGAAATAGGGTACACTAGTACATGAAAGTTAAATTATTCCTTGGTTGCTTATACTGACTCATACATGCAATATCGCATCCAATCCCCAGCAAGTTATATATAAGTAAGAACATGCAATAGAAAAGACAAGCAAAGGAATAAAGCCCAAACAATAAACCAAAAGTCAAAGATCAAAGTCCAATATGAAAAGATTTATTAAGTTTTTTTTTTTTTTTACAAATCATTTAAAAAATACATAACATTAAAACCCCAATATAGTCAAAAGCATACTGTATAAGACATGAGTTCAAGAAGGCAAATTCATACACTGTCCCTTGCAAAAATGGTAAGGAGTTAATCCTCACAATCACCCCCGAGAGAAAAACAATTGACAGCATAATTTGTCATAAACTGTGACACATCCGTAAAACAAACTATTGACTAGAAACCGATACACGCTTGTCTGGACGTATCTGTGGGCACCAGTCAACTACCAGATTGTGTCTAATAGCTGCGTCAACGCGTTTCGATGGCCCTCATTTATTTACACCATCTTTATCAAGACTATCTTATCAATCTCTCGATTGGGAAATTTTCTTTAAATTAAGACCTGTGTACAAAGAACAAGAACATTTCTTTTCTTATGTCACATCACAATGTAAAAGCAATTACAGTTTATTCAATTCCAATCCTTTTTTATATTAAGAAGAATAAATCTACAATTGTATTTTATTCTAATTAAAACCATGAACATTGAATCAAATTCAATAACATGCAATCAATAGCTTTAACTTCAGCTTCATGCCTCAATCTAAAACGTGATATCCGGCCTATTGAATGGGCTAGATCTAGAAAAAAAGAGGATAGACCGATAAAAAGGAGAAAGAGAAAAAAAATACACATACAAAATCAATTACTCTCATCCCATACTCACATCTCCCAAAGAACTTGTAGAATTATGTCTGATCTTACTGCAATGATCAACTAATTTAGTTCATATACTGTCCTCATTCCAGTTATAAGATTCAATAAGTGGCATGATAATCTCTCACTATTTGAGCTGTACATTTTCAATCTAGCCTTTATTTTGCATTCAATAGTTATCATAGCGTGATAATGCCTCGCTGTTTAATCTGTACATTTTATTGCCATATTACAGCATCCGTTAATTACTGGATAGGAACCTAATAATACCTCACTATTTAATCTATACATTGTTAACCTTGTTATTTTCATGGGTTCGTAAGTATCGTAGTGTGTGAATACCTCGCTATTTCAATTATACATATTTCTTGCTCTATTCAAGCATACGATCATGACAAACCAATCCATTACCTGTATAGAACGGGACAAAGTTGTTTTGGTCGAAAAGTAATATTACAGAAAATTCTTCACAGAAAGGACCTTGTATCACCACCTAGAAAATCAGGATACACATTAGCCTCGTATCTCACACTGCCAATAATGCTTGCACTTGAAATGGAAGAAGGGGTGTTTTCTAAAGAGAACAAGCATTGGCATAGCCAATAGGTCTCGCTTTTGGGACCTTATAAGTATTTAGTTATGCAGCACAATATCCTTGGTGCAACAACATCAACTGTTGCATGGCTAAACACTTATAAGGTCCCAAATGCGAGACCTATTGGCTATGCTAATGCTTGTCTAACCTTCGTCTCTGAAGAGGTGTACTAGAGTTAGTGTGCCGGCCGGCGGTTCGCAGATTCACTTTATTTCCAGAATCAGAGAGCCTCTGGCTTCCGCTGACTGTGTCCTCCTCCCCACAGGACGAGCTCCCGGAACACTTCCCTGCTGAGCCCTACTGGGCAGCCCTACTCCACCCTTGCCCCACTGCAGTCTGCCCCCCGACGGCTCCCGGAAATGGATTGGACGGCCAGTGTTGTGCCCGCACCTTTGCCTGGATGCATTCAGGGTAAGTATGTGTCTGGTCTACACATACGTCTGTGGTGGGGTTTGGAAAGAGCCACCAGGTTCTGGCTGTGGGTGTGGGGTGTCAGGTAGCAAGAGCAGTGCCGGGCTTCCCCTCGTTTCACCGCAGCATTGTTTAGTCTTCCGCTGAAGCCCTTAGCTGGGGGCTCCCGAGAAGCACAGTTGCCTGTGCAGATAGATGTGTGATTTGCAATTTTTTTTGTGTCCATGTTACCCGGATTGCTGACTTTTACACGAGACCTTGAGCGCCTCGCAGACTAACACCATGGCAGCACATTGAGGTCAATAATTTAAGGGCTGTGAGGCACCTTGGCTGCTGGAATGTTATCCCCGGATATACTGATGTTGTGGTTTTTGATCACAGGGTTGTTATTGCACGCCATTAAATATTAACAGGTGTTGCTCAGCTTCGAATTTTCGCTGTTAATAATTTGTGAAGCATAAAGTGGCCGATGGCTTCATGCGGTTTAAGACTAAACTGAAGATTTAGGCATTCCGTGAGCTTCGATGCACAAGACTGACGTCACCAAAGTATTTCACCTGGAAAACCGGCAACGAATAAACGGTTGCATTGGGAATATAACATATTCAGCGAATTTCCCTTTCTTGTTTACTGATATGTCACACAGATGTTGTGTAGTAACGGAATGTATTGCTATAAAGTGGGCATGTTTGAGACCCCCCTCCCCCTTAGGCTCAGGTAATTAATTTCACAGAATCAATTCTAACTGTGTTATAAACTTTGCAACCCATGTTATTGTCATTTAACTCCTTCTAAACAACGCACACGATGAGACATACCGAGAACAGCCCTCGACGGGTACAGAAAGCATGACTGTCCATTGTTAGTGTCTTTTCAGCCAGTGTTGTAAAAAAAACCGAAAGTAACTTGAATTTCCGTAATGTTGGTTTTTTTGTCGCACACATTAAAATCTGGATTAGACAGAAAATATCAATCGTGCCGCGTGTTTTTACGCAGTAGAAGTAACCTTGTGCTCTGAATGCCCGGGTGTATTTAGTGACCTTATTACATACTCCGACAGTATCAGAGCTCATCCCTCTCGCTGCAGTTACAACAAACGATAGGCAGATGCTGCTTGTGGTTTTCTCAGAATGTAAAATACGATGCTCATCGCAACACTGAAAGAGCACAGCTTATACGTATTCTGCGCTGCATTTCTACAGCTCCTACAACCCCTAGCTAAGTCATAGGCCGTCTAGTCACAACTAGAATACCACCCGCCCCACATTGCAGAGTTTGGGGCAGTGCAGGTGAAAGCATGACGTCTGCGTGGCGTGATCCCGCGCCAGTGCCACAGGCTGCCTCAATTTTCAAAGTCACCGGCGCTTGCTGAAGGAGCAGGTTCCATTGCAAAGTATCAGAGCTGCTTTTGTAACTAAAGCAGTTAGCAGCGTAAATCAGCGCTAAGCACTGGACATGACCTTTTCTAGGCGCAGATACTGGCTCGATTCCACCCAGACACCGTTGCTGCCGTGTAATATTCCACAAACACTTAAAACAAAATGCCACATCGAGGTGTGTATTATTTATTCTTGAAGGCAAAGAAAATACGAGTTTGCACGTTCAAAACAAAAAAAGCACTGGCGCCAGAATCTCTAAGTGACCAAAACTCGAAATGGTTTTAGTACAATAACAGGGGTTGTAGAAATCGTTTTAGCCAAAAGGCCTGGTTGGAGCTTTGTTTTGTTAAACGGGGTGTGTTTTAAAGTGAGGCGTTGGGGCTGGAAAGTTTTACGATCGCCTTGAGAAGAGAAATGTCGAACAAAGACAGTATTTCACTGCAGGCTGGCAGACAGCTGCGGAAGGTATTTACAGCTTTACTGCAGTGCGGCACTGCGCGCTGCTGCGGCCAGGAAGTCAGGGGGGCAGGGAGCTGGAGCAATCCGCATACACATGTAAATTGCAAATGAGGTGCAATTTGTAACTAGCATTGGCGCAGCCGCAAAGCCGCGAAAGTGAAAGTGATCGCGATCGCATGACCCGTGACGGAGGAAATGCGGCTGCGCGCGTGCACGCTCACGTGAACGCAAGCTGGTCGCCAGCAAAAGCCACTGCTGTTTGCACTTCCAAAACCCGCTTACTAAAACTCTCGCCAGCGCAGCGCATGCGCTGGCTCAGGCGAGACCTAAAAATCACATACCTCCTGTGTTCAAACGTTACAAGCAGAGTCTTTCTTCATATAAGTGAGACTCCTAAGTTTTGTAGCACCAATAATTCTGTCTGTATAAAGAGAAATACGGTAATAACTAACCCACTCGTTTATAAATGTGGTATAGAACTCAGATTTATTTTCCTTACATAGCGAGACTAAACTTACCGCTATAGTATCGGCACCTCCAACCACTTGAGGAGGTATGAATATTAAAAACCGCCTGTTCATGCCCTTCCCGTTGTGGGTCCAAGGGTTTATTTAGAAACTACCCCTTCTTTTTGATGATCTCGGGTTGTATTACATAGACCCTTTGTTTACTTGGGCCTGCGGAAAAAATATAAATAAAAAGAGAAGGGAAAAGATAATTACAACTCGGGTCCCAAAAATAAAGAAAAGACCACGGTCTTAAATAAACCGCATCTATTGGCATGTAGAGGGCGGGTCAAAGACTACTTCTACACGCCACTTACTTTATATGTAGCGCGATCGCTGCTCCGGTTTTCCTGATACCCGGTCTCGAATCTGCCGACACAACTGTTCATTGACCACAGATTCAAGCCTGGGTAATACAACCCGAGGTCATCAAAAAGGCGGGGTAGTTTCTAAATAAACCCTTGGACCCACAACGGGAAGGGCGTGAACAGGCGGTTTTTAATATCCATACCTCCTCAAGTGGTTGGAGGTGCCGATACTATAGCGGTAAGAAGTTTAGTCTCGCTATGTAAGGAAAATAAATTTGAGTTCTATACCACATTTTTAAACGAGTGGGTTAGTTATTACCGTATTTCTCTTTATACAGACAGAATTATTGGTGCTACAAAACTTAGGAGTCTCACTTATATGAAGAAAGACTCTGCTTGTAACGATTGAACACAGGAGGTATGTGATTTATCTCTTTAGAAAACACCCCTTCTTCCATTTAAAGTACAAGTATTATTGGCAGTGTGAGATACGAGGCTAATGTGTATCCTGATTTTCTAGGTGGTGATACAAGGTCCTTTCTGTGAAGAATTTTATGTAATAACCATATTAGTTTTCGACCAAAACAACTTTGTCCCGTTCTATACAGGTAATGGATTGGTTTGTCATTATCGTATGCTTGAATAGAGCAAGAAATATGTATAATTGAAATAGCGAGGTATTCACACACTATGATACTTACGAACCCATGAAAATAACAAGGTTAACAATGTATAGATTAAATAGTGAGGTATTATTAGGTTCCTATCCAGTAATTAACAGATGCTGTAATATGGCAATAAAATGTACAGATTAAACAGCGAGGCATTATCACGCTATGATAACTATTGAATGCAAAATAAAGGCTAGATTGAAAATGTACAGCTCAAATAGTGAGAGATTATCATGCCACTTATTGAATCTTATAACTGGAATGAGGACAGTATATGAACTAAATTAGTTGATCATTGCAGTAAGATCAGACATAATTCTACAAGTTCTTTGGGAGATGTGAGTATGGGATGAGAGTAATTGATTTTGTATGTGTATTTTTTCTTTCTCCTTTTTATCTGTCTAACCTCCCTTTTTTTTTTTTTTAGATCTAGCCCATTCAATAGGCCGGATATCACGTTTTAGATTGAGGCATGAAGCAGAAGTTAAAGCTATTGATTGCATGTTATTGAATTTGATTCAATGTTCATGGTTTTAATTAGAATAAAATACAATTGTATATTTTTCTTAATATAAAAAAGGATTGTAATTGAATAAACTGTCATTGCTTTTACATTGTGATGTGACATAAGAAAAGAAATGTTCTTGTTTTTTGTACACCGGTCTTGATTTTAAAGAAAATTTTCCAATCGAGAGATTGATAAGATAGTCTTGATAAAGATGGTGTAAATAAATGAGGTCCATCGAAACGCGTCGACGCAGCTATTAGACACAATCTGGTAGTTGACTGGTGCCCGCAGATGCATCCAGACAAGCGTGTATCGGGTTCTAGTCAATAGTTTGTTTTACGGATGTGTCACAGTTTATGACAAATTATACTGTCAATTGTTTTTCTCTCGGGGGGTGATTGTGAGGATTAACTCCTTACCATTTTTGCAAGGGACAGTGTATGAATTTGCCTTCTTGAACTCATGTCTTATACAGTATGCTTTTGACTATATTGGGTTTTTAATGTTATGTATTTTTAAAATGACTTGTAAAAAAACTTTTTAATCTTTTCATATTGACTTTGATCTTTGACTTTGATTTTTGGTTTATTGTTTGGGCTTTATTCCTTTGCTTGCCTTTTCTATTGCATGTTCTTACTTATATATAACTTGCTGGGGATTGGATGCGATATTGCATGTATGAGTCAGTATAAGCAACCAAGGAATAATTTAACTTTCAGGTGTTTTTGTGGCTCTAGAGCTTTTTCTTCATTTCACTTGTGATAAGGTAATCCAAGGCCAGCAAACAACCCCCAAATATATTGTGGTCTGCTCTCACTGTGGCAAACTGGGTATAAGAAATCATGCATGTCCAAATCTCCATCCACAAGCTAGCTAAGTCCACCCGCAGCTTGTACTGGCAATTCATCCTTGTTCTGCTAAAGTGGTCGAGAGACTATCTTATATTTTCTTCTGTATCCACAGAATTTAGCGAATCTCCATTGAGAAAGCTAATGACTTCCAACAGACGTCCGTGGTTTTTTTTTAAAGTTTTTATTTTTTTTTAATTTTTTTTTTTAACACATTTTATTGATTTTCGATGATCCCAACTGGGCAGATGCCCTACATGAAAACATTGACACAGGATAATCCGGATATACACTGTTGGTACACATTATTGACTATAATAAACTTGTAATACAACGCAAACTTTACGCAGACAGTTCCCAATCCCATGCAATAAAGAAGGTGCAAATGTGTACTCAAACATGCAATATAAGTAAGTTGCGTGCAGTCTAGGGTGATCATGAGAAAAGTAATAAATATGTCCAGGGGGGTCTGTGGAGGAAGGTCGATACCCCGATATATTGCCATCGGGACCATATTTTCCTATGTTTCCGGGGGCAACCTCGTGCCTGGAAGACTGCCAGCTCGGCGCCCATACATTTGTCGAGTTCTTGTCTCCATTTTCCCACCGTCTGGGGGGAGACCCCTTTCCATAACTGAGCGATGTCCCTTTTAGCGATCGTGAGAGCCAGGAAGAGCAGGTGCTGTTTGTACCGGTTCCCCCCCTATCGCATCCGTGCTATGTAGCAGGAACAGTTTTGGGTCATGAGGGAGATCCCAACCTAGCACCTCACCCAAACATGCCGACACCTTATGCCAGAAGGGCAGTATGGCAGTGCAGCTCCACACTGTATGCAAAAAGGTTCCCTCCACCCTCCCACATCGCAAACATTGAGGAGACTGAACGACACCCATCCTCCATAGACGGAGTCTTGTATAATATACCCTGTGAACATATTTGAACTGGATAAGTCGATATCTGGAGGACACAGCTGCGCCCCGGGGGCTGGCAATAGCCTCGGCCCAGTCATCATCCGTTAGGTCTGGTATATCGTCCTGCCACGCCTGTCTGGTTTTATGCAGTGTTATTTTGGAGTGTGTGGTTAGGGTCTGGTAGACCTGTCTGATTTTATGCGCCCCTAGGTCCCCCATGAGGAGACGGCCTTCAAGAGGATGCAACTCTGGCAAGCTGTCCAGGGTACGGATGATAGGAGCCAAAGCATGGCACAATTGCAAATATTTATAAAACTGTGATTTGTGCAACTGGAATTCCACCTGCAGCTGCTGAAAGGATTTTAAGGTTGTTCCCTTCATAATATCTCCCAATGTGGATATGCCTACCACGTCCCATTGACGGAATCCAGGCAGAGCAGCAACGTGGCGCAACTGGGTTCCGTGCCAGAGGGGAGTCGCCTGGGTCAGCCGACCACGCCACCCCATCTGCCCGACAACATACCGCCAGAGCCGAATTACAGCCCTGCCATCGGGGGGTAGGAAATCCAGGCTCTGTGCACTATAGAGTAGCTGCAGGAGGGGGGCCCCTCCAACACGGTGTGCTCCAGTACGAACGCAGGATCCGATGGTGAAGTGTACCACCATTCATTTATGATCAGTAAGTGAGAGGTGGCGTAGTAAGAAAAAACGTCGGCTGCGGCGATACCCCCACAATATGTTGATTGCGCGCAGGTTTGGAGCGCCACCCGAACTGCGCCACCGTTCCACAGGAATTTGTTGTGGATGGCATTAATATTTGCAAACCAGGATCTTGGTATGTGGTGCGGGAAGTTTTGTAACCGATACAATAATTTAGGTAAGGAGACTATCTTAAAAATCGCCGAGCGCCCGTACAGTGAAAGTGGGAGAGAGGACCATATGGTCGTCTCATCACGGAGAGCGGTGAGGAGGGGATTAATGTTACGGGCCCATGAGAACTTTGGGCAGGGCGATATATAGATACCCAAGTATTTAAAACCCCCTGTTGTTCGAGTCAGTTAGGCCACCCATTTGTCACTGCCCTGATTGCCGCATACTGGGAATAAGACTGATTTGGAGAGATTAGTGTGGAGCCTGGTGGTCTCACCGAAAACTCGAAGAATCTGTAGAATGCGCAATCCCGAGAACCAAGGGTCCGTCATGAAAAAGAGGGCATCGTCTGCATACAAAGCAATGCGGTCGGGATGCGATTGCGGCCACTCGAATCCCCAAAGCACTGGATCCCTGCGCACCCAAGCCGCCAAGGGCTCCACTACCAGGGCAAATAGAAGGGGGGGCTTGGGGGCAGCCCTGCCGCGTGCCGCGCCCGACAGGGAAGGGGGCCGAGGTATGACCGGCAATACACACTGAGGCGGTGGGGTCCGTATACAGCAGTCGGACATATGCCTGAAAACGCGGCCGACGTTTATGGCCTCCAAAAGCTGGAATAAGTACTCCCAGCTGAGGGAGTCAAATGCCTTGTCGATGTCCGCAAGGAGTATAGCCGCGGGGTGCCTCAGCTCATGGGCCATCGCCAAGGCATTGTGAACCCGACTGATATTGTGCCTGGTGGCGCGGTGTGGCATAAAGCCAGTTTGATCTGGGTGGATCAAGTTCTGTATGCAGGCGATCGGCCAGGACCTTACCTAGCAGTTTGGGCTCGATATTAATGAGGGAAATGGGTCTGTAGGAGGACGGCTCTTCTGGGGGGCGGCCTGGCTTCAGAAAAAGAACGATCTCAGCCTGCCGCCAGTCTTTGGGCAGCCGATGTTGCTCAAACGCTTCATGTATTGCCGCTAACAGGTGGGAATTCAAAGTAGACCTGTAGGACTGGAGGAATTCCTCGGGGAATCCGTTGGGGCCAGGGGCCCGCCCCGGGCGCAGCACAGTAAGTGCCTCATTTAATTCATTGGCCGTAATAGGGGCGTCAAGCTGATCTCTCATCTGGTCGGTAAGCTTCTGAGGGGGAATATCCCTAAGGAACTCCGCTATCAGGGCTGGCGAGAGCTGCTCCTGGCGTGCATACAATGTGGAAAAGTAACGTGCAAATCCCGCAGCGACCATCCCTGGGGACGAATGTAACACACCATCTGCACCTCAGATAATGGGGTCAAAGGCCGGGGAACCTATGGAGCATCGTACTCTATTTGTCTCCCCATTGGTAGATCCGGTGTTGCGACGCCAACCAGATCTCTTTAGCCTCATCCATAAGGTGGTGGTGTAACTGCTGTTGTATTTGTAGTAAGTTACGTTGGAGAGAAGGGCTGGGATATAGTGTACTGTGTCTCAAGGGATATCTGCTAGGTCTTGAGCTCGACCCGTTGGGTGGAGCGTTTGCGCTTTTCATTAGCACGGTAACTAATGTCTACCCCTCGGATTGTGGGCTTTAGTGTTTCCCAAAGGAGTATCTCCGATGAAGCGGAGGCGGCGTTTAAATCTATGTATTCCTGGATCGCCCCAGTAAGTGCCTCCTGGTAGTCTGGGTCTCGAAGGTGCCATGAGGACATTCGCCATCTAAATGGGGGTTTCCGAGCTAGGGTATGCAATTTGACAGAGTCCGGAGAGTGGTCCGACAGCCCCCTAGGAAGGTGTGAGGCTTGGGAAAGCCTGTGAATGTAGCTGCGTGGTGTAAATAAGTAGTCTAGCCGGGAGAGGGAACCGTGGACCGCCGACATGTACGTATAAGCTGGTTCGGCAGGGTGATATTCTCGCCAAATGTCTGACCAACCCAATGTGGTAGCGAGTGCATTTAATTTTGATGTATCTGCAACGGGGCCAATGTCGAGCCCACGCCTTCTATCTAGTGGTGACATGACGTCGTTCCAGTCTCCCCCCAAAAGTGTTGTGCCATTTGGCAGGTCACCCCAGAGGCGGGAAATTGTATCTATATCTATTTAACCCTGGGACACACCCTTCCTTCCATAACACAGCTGTGATGTGGCTACCCTACCTCCCTGCTCTGAAGAGATAAAGCTAAGTTAGCCCACCTTAACTTCCCCACGCCCTGGTTGGTGGCGACCCTGTCTCGCTGCTGTTTAACTGCCCCTTGTCGTTCCTAGAGTACCCCACCCCAGCCACCATGGCAAGTCCTTGCCTAACTACTACAGGGGAAAACTCTTTTACTCTGGTTTACCCTCCCAACCTCTCCAAAACCGCTGCAAAATCTTTCAAGCATTCCACCCTGAAAAGTAACCCTGAGACTTTGATTTCCGACCTGCGTTACAGCGCGGACAATGGCACAGTCATTAACGACCTTATCTTCTACTCCAGAAGAACCTCCTCCTGGCGCAAAACCTTTGCGCACCTCCTCAATGTACGCGCAACCAGGAACATTCCTCATGGCACTAAGCTTACAATAGCACCCTCTGCAACCCTGCGAGCTGACCTCACAATCACCCTCTACAAAAATGGCATTGTCCTAATCCAAGCCTCATCCAAAAACCTTAACAAATTTGCGGACCTCTTTACCCTCCTCAGTAACCATGTGCACGACACTAACAAGGCACCTAACACCCACCCCTCCGACCAGCCTGACTAGCGTCCCTAGTCACCCACAAACCACCCCTCTAAGGGTTGCCAACTCGGGTCATCCTATCCCCTCTTGCACACCTCCCAGCCTTGCCAACAGATGCACCCCTAGTCCTTTGGTCTCCTCCCCGCCAGCTCCCTACGATAACTGTGAGACCGTTTTGCCTCCAAAAACCTCCGATACAGGTCGAGCCACCCCTTCTACCCGATCCCCTTTGCATGCCGATAGTATTGCTCCTGAAATACCGCCCTCCTGCCCTCTAACGCCTCCCTCTTACTTGGATATCGAAACCCTGCACTCAAGAGCTGCCAAATTAACCCAGAGCATCCATATCTCCATTCTGGATCTAATGAACCTCCTTCACCTTGCTGAACTCTCCTTAGCCAACCTCAAACCCCAGCGGAACTCCACTCCTCCTCACACCACAGAGCCCCCCATGCACCCACTGCCGCTATCCCAGAGACACCTTCGCCCTCGCAACCAACTATTCCACATCTCTGAGGAAGAAACCCTAGCTCTCGTCCTCTCTTACAACTCTACACTCGACACCCCAAGTCCGCTAGACCTCTCTGAAGAGGAAATCCTTGCCATCCTCCGCGACTACAACTCTACCCCAGCTACCCTTTGTCCGCCAGACTTGAGTGACGAACATGCCATCTGCACGGTCACTATTAACCCCAACAGATCGGCTACCCTCCGCAACAGAAGTGTGGTCAAAAGCAATCTAGCGCCAGTTCTCCTGTCCGCCCTGACTCCCAACACTCCCTCTGATCCCTCTCTATCTGGTCTCCTAATCAATTGCCGATCGGCCTTTAAGCACGCCGCCGATATTGCTGATCTCATACTGAACAAAAACCTTGACTTAGCAATTCTAACAGAATCTTGGCTCAACGATTCCTCATCTCCATGCCTGGACCTCTTAGTCCCTCCCAATTATAACATTGCAAGACTGGACAGGCAATCTAGCAAAAAAGGAGGCATTGCATGCATCTACCGCTCTAACCTCCTTGTCACTGAACTCCTGGCTGATTCCACTGACTCCTGCGAATACCTCGCCCTTTCCATTTGCAGCAACTCCACCCAACTGTGCAATTTGCACATCTTTTACCACCCCCCAGGCATGAACGACTCCTTCACTGACCATCTCATGGAACTCATCACAGCTAAGATCTCCTCCAACGCTAAAGATATTTTCCTGGGTGATTTCAACCTTCACTGGAACGACCCAAAGGATCCTCATGTCAATGCCATCAAAGACCTCTTGGATGATCAAGCCCTGACCCAAGCCTGCTCACTCCCAACACATACGAAAGGGGCCACCCTTGACTGGATCATCTCTAAGGAATCAACAGTCAAGCTTATCTCTATAGACCCTTGCGACTGGTCTGATCACCATGCCATCGCCTTCCTACTACCTAGCACCCACAAGACAAGGGCACCGCAACCAGTGATTCCTAAACGCTGGGTCAGAGACACTAAAAACCTGGACCACAGGGAACTGGAAGCTTGCTGCAAATCAGACCCCCCCCCCTTTCCCCCCCTCGCATATCACAACGGTCAGTGACCTCAACGATCACTACTCTACAACTATATCGAACATTCTGGATGACCTAGCCCCACTAAAACTAAAGAGAACCCAAATCAAAGATCGGAACCCCTGGTTCTCTGGATCCCTCAACAATGAGAGGAGAGCCCTCCGACAATCCGAAAGAATCTGGAGACAGCACCCCTCTGTAGCGCATCTAAAAATTCTCCGCCAGGCCAGAAATGCCTACAACAGGAACATCATCAACTCAAAAAAGAATTCTTCAGATCTGAACTGGGGAACGCCAAGAATAGACCCCGCAAGCTCTTCGAATTGGTCAAACACCAATCCAACAAACTGGCCAAAACCGCGAAAGAAACCCCCAAGTCCTTAATATCATCCGAGGAATTCTCCTCCTTTTTCGCTGACAAAGCCACAGCCTTAGGAAAAGAACTTAGTGCCGCCACAGACTCTCTATTCCCTCCAGACCTGCCTCCTCCTCCGGCGCTGCCCCCACAGACTTCACCTAAAAATCAAGCACGCTGGACCGATTTCAAACCCTATCATGAAGACTCCGTCGCTAAAATCCTATCGACCTTAAACCCGAACAACCATTTTAATGACCCTCTCCCCCCAACTGCCTAGTGGCCGCCGCCCAGTCCATTATTCCAAGCTGGACTGCAATAATTAACGCCTCTCTGCGGCAGGGATCCATTCCTGACTCTCTGAAAGCAGGCCAAGTCCTCCCCATTTTGAAAAAGCCGTTGCTGGACCCAGCTTCCCCCGACAACTTCAGACCTATCTCTAACATCCCTCTCTTAGCCAAAGTGTTGGAGAAATGTGTACAACAGCAACTAAGTCAACACAACAACTTCCACCTACTTGATGACTTCCAATCTGGATTCAGACCCAGGCACAGCACCGAAACGACCATGCTCCACATCGTTGACGATGCCGTCCAAGCCCTTGACCAAGGGAAAACCTGCCTCCTAATCCTCCTAGATCTATCCTCGGCCTTCGACACGGTCAACCATGTAAAACTACTCGAACGCCTCAAACTCAGGATGGGATTGGATGGCTCCGTTCTAAAATGGTTTAGGTCCTTCCTCCAAAACCGATCACAGAGATTCCTAATCAACGGCAACCTATCGGCTCCCTCTCCGGTCACGGTTGGAGTCCCTCAAGGATCAACCCTGTCCCCTACCCTCTTCAACCTTTACCTTGAACCTCTGGCCGAAGTTCTACGCACAGCGAATATCTCCTACCATATGTATGCTGACGACACTCAGATCTACATCAAGACCTCATCCCTCGAGGAGATTCTCTCCCTGAATGAGGCCCTGAAAGAGACTGTCCAATGGCTCGCCTCCAATCAACTCAAACTCAACGCAAAGAAAACAGAATTTCTCTTAATTTCCCCCTCAAAAACCAATCCCGAGATGCAGACCTGGATTAAGGCCATCACAGCCTTAGATTGCCCACCGACCATCGTGGATTCGGCCAAATCTCTGGGAATTACCCTGGACAGAAACTTGAACATGCGGGACCACATCAACGCGATGGCCAAATCAGCCAGATTCCACCTGAGCTACCTTAGGAAACTGAAACCCTTCCTCGACACTGCCGATCTAAAAATGGCAGTCCAAGCACTCGTCATCTCCAGACTGGAATATGGCTGCTCTACCCTCTCGGGTTTACCAAAGATCTCCCTGGCACCTTTAAAAGCCTGCCTCAACACTGCCGCCAGACTTCTTACCAGCTCAAGAAAATTCGACCACATTTCTCCACACCTGAAAGCTTTGAACTGGCTTCCTCTTGAGGCTAGAATACAGCTTAAACTGGCCTGTATCACACACAAGGCCTTATACTCAAACTCCCCTGCTTATCTTGCACAGAAACTTGTGGTATCCGGAGGAACCAGAAACTCCCGATCCGCCAGAGACCTCCTGCTACAACCTGCACGCTTCCGGAAGAAAAAAACGTACAATCGGGCTTTCTCTGGGGCCGCTCCAAGAATATGGAACTCTCTCCCGCCCACCATCAGAAGAATCCCTTCACTGACACGCTTCAAAAAGGAGGCCAAAACCTTCCTTATGGGTAAATTCCTCGTTTAAATGTTGCCTCCAACCAGCACAGAGACCCTGATTAACTCCTGACTAGCGCCTCCCTTCGGATTACCTAGTCACCTCTCCTAGAAACCTGGGGACTTGTTTCGAGCAACTATAAAATGCAAACTGTACATTCGTGTCCTCTATCCTTTATATATCCTGCACCCTGCCCCCTTTTACCTTTTGTATATTATTGTGATTCCAAGCCTATTGTACATTTCTATGTTTCCTGTAAAGCGCTCTGATACCCTAACGGGTCAAGTTCGCGCTCTATAAAACACAAAAATAAAATAAAAAATAAATGTATTCCCTAAGGGGGGGGGGGCGCGTAGATGCTCCCAATGTTGACCTGTTCGCCATATATCGTTCCTGATATCGGGATGTATCTCCCCCCCTGGGTCTTCCCAGCATTTGGTGTGAATAAAGGGAACCAAACGATGAATAAGGATAGCCATCCCCCGAGATCCCCCTAGTGAATTCAGCGTGGTATACCAAGGAATAACCAAACCGGGCCAAGCATGGAGCCTTGGTGCCCAGTAAGTGCGTCTCCTGGAGGAGTAGGATATCTGCCCTGTAGCGCTTGGCCTGGCGAAGGATAGCGCCCCGTTTGACTTTGTTGAGCAGCCCCCCAACGTTCCATGACCCCACCGTCTGGTCCCCAAGTGGGGAATCACTAGCCTGAACTGCCATCAGGTGTTGTGTGCATCTGTAGAGTACCATGTGTAACGGGATTAGGTATACGTGTCTGCGCTTGTGTACAAACTATAACAAAACAGCCCAAAAACCCCGTAGGTTCCCCCCCACCGTTCCCCCCGATACTACTAATAACATGGAGCATCTGTCGCGGTGAAGGGTGCCCTCGGCCCCCAACAGGAGAGCCCAGTGCCCCTCCCCAATGGATCCCAACTTTCCCAAGAAACTTCAACATGGGGGATGAATGTCTAGCTGGACAGTCACAGTGCGATTTGCCCACGCCAACTCAGTGCAATTATCTATGAGGTATTCCTGATGCCGGGCTGCCAACATAGTAACACAAAACCGGGAACCTCAGCCGTTCATCACATTCAGGATGTTTGTTCGGGACTAGAGGAACGACGGTCAGAGCCTGATCTGTGTCGCCGTTTTGATTTCGGCCTCCTGGATCGATTTTGCTGCGAGCCGCGGGAGGAGGTCGATTCCATCGGCGGCGGCGGAGTATGTGGTTTCAGGTGGATCCGCTCCTCCACCCAAGAAAATACAGCCTCGGGTGTGTCGAAAAAGAGAGACTTTAGTATTGTGAATAACGCGTAACCTTGCGGGATAGAGGAGCATATACTGGATATTGAGTTCACGCAGTCTCCGCTTTGCATCCATGGAAGTATGACGTTGTTGTTGCACCAGTCTGGTATAGTCTGGGAAGACCATTACTTGCCGAGAATCAAAGATGAATTTATCTTTATGCGTCCGGGCGTACTGCAGGATGGCATCTCGGTCTGCATAGTTGAGCAGTTTTGCAATCACAGGCCTCGGGCTTTCCCCGGGGGGCGGTTTTTTCATCAAAGCCCGGTGGGCCCCCTCTATCACAAAACATGTGGACAACATAGCATCCAGCATAAGGTCTCGGAGCCAATGGGTGAGGAATTTATTCATGGAGGAGCCTTCGCAGCCGCCGGAAAACCCACAAAGCGGAGGTTGTTGCGTCGTGCGTGGCCCTCCGCGTCTTCCACTCGAGACGCAAACTCCTGCGACATCACTGTTAGCTTGTTGACCTACTTCTGCAGGGTGGTCACCGTGTCCTCAATGGAGGAGACCCATGCCTCAGCCTCAGTAATGCGATCCACTGCCTTACGAAGATCCTGGCGCAGAAAGGAGACTTCAGAACCCACCGCACTAATTTTGGCGTCGAGGGTGTCCCTGGCCTCCGTAATGGCCGCTAAAAGCGCAGCGTTATCAGGAACCGCGCCACCTGAAGTCCCCCCTCTGGAGGGCGTAGTAAAGTGGTCCAGGGTACCTTGCTTGGCTCCCGTCCCACCCGGCTTGTCTTTACCCATCGTTGCGGGTTATGGAGCGGCAGGTCCAACCGCCCAGAAGTCTGCCTTCGGGGGACTTCGTTCACCTGAGGAAACGGGACACCGCAGGCCATGAGGCGTCGCAGGCCCGCCGCTCCAGGGGCGGCTCCCAAGGGGGGGAGGGAGGGGTGACGTGGGTCGGTCCTCACGGAGCCTAGCTCACCACAAGCCGCACTGAGCCTAGCTCAGCCGCTTCTGCAGCCCGCGATGGCCAGCAAAGCGGGCCCCCCTACTGGGACCAATCTCGCCGGACCAGTGACCCACCCCCGCACTCTGGTTTTCGAGTCAGTCCCAGCGTCTGGCCCCCACTTGCGGCACCCCCATCTCCAGGCCACAGCGTCTAGTCCAGATGGGAGCCAGGGAGGCAGAAATCGAGATGCACTAGGCCCACCAAGGCAGGGGGGGGGAGGGGAGGGCAATCCACCACCGACCCCAGTGCTCCACGTCCCGAGCAGGCGTGAGCGCTCAACAGCTGGCAGGTCCCGAGCAAGCCGAGGGAGGCCTCCAAGGCGGGGATGGGGGCTGCGCAGCGCCACGCCAGGCGGGGAGCCCGACCACTTCTTGGCTATGGGCTCGGATCCTCCAAAGCATCCAGTTGCGACCCATCGAGGCCAAACCCCAAGGTTGGGCTCAACCGGGACGACCCTTCTCCCGGGCGTGCGCCAGAAATGTGACGGGCGCCGCCACCGCGGGGGGGAAAGCAAAGTGGGTCAGAAGGCCTCGGCTACAGGAGCCAGTCCCCAAGACCTGAGGGCCGTGCACCGCCAACCGCCCTCAGCCTGCCCCCTCCGCAGAAGTTCCTCCTCACCTCGGGGCCAATCCTGCCCCTGGACTCAAGGCAGCGTTCTGCGTCTGAAGGCGAGGGGGCAGGCAGACGGCACCGGGCCCGATCCGCACCGCACTTCTCAGGAGCTCCACCGTGAGGATCGCCGATAGGCGGTCTGAATCAAGTCACGGCAGCCCATAAAACATCAACCCGGACGTTGCTGCAGGTGCCCCGGCATTCGGGGGTCCGATGGGTTACACTGAGGAAGGGGATCGACTGATTAAGAAGGATTATTCGGCGTGGGCGCGCGGAGCTCAATCAAGCCGTGTCCGCCATGATGGCTGTCCAAGCCACGCCCTCACGTCAGTGGTTTTTGTTTTTCAACTTTTCACCACTGATGCCCTCTTTATGAGTAGCCCATACATTGTGAAAGACCTTGTACCCTAGAGATTGCACCTGGTGAATGCAGCCTAATCTCTATGTAATGGTCCAGGGCAAAATGTGGAATCTGCAAACAAACACCCAATTCCTGAATGTTATTCCTCAAAAACTATTATTTCCCTATCCATAAATTACCAGGAGCCCCGTTAATGGCAAATCTGGGTCATTCACGGGCCAAATCTTAATGAGGGCCTTTAAGTTTATTGATCCATTTGCGTGGACCTTAAGTTCTTTATCTCTTGAAAATCCCTAGGAGCAGATGCCTTTCACCGGTAACTCTTGCAGTCCTATGCTGGCTTCTCCATGGGTCACAGCACACTCCTGAATCTTAGAATGGTTAGTCATGTACTACATATTGTGGTTCAATCAACAATCAATGGTGCACTAGTTGCATTGATATTGTAAAAGCTTTTCAGTATAAATTAGGACTTCATGTTATGCCTTCTAAGAAAAGGGGTTATACACAGACCCGGTAGCTAGGATGAAGTCTGATGGCATTATATCTGATAAATAGCCTAAAGTGGGCCATAGAGGGAGACACTAGCATGGGTTTTCCTTGTCACTGCTATCCTGGCGAATAAACCAGTGGCAATAGTGATCGGAAATTTATTACAAGAATGGGGCATATAGAATGATGGTATGGTGCATTCAGTTTCACTGTATGCCAATGATACTGTGTGCACCTTTTGTCGACACTACAGAATGGTACTCGTATTGATGCACGAGCTGGGAAGGTTTGGTGGGACCTCTAGCCTTAACAGAGGCAAAACTGTGATCTCTCTCCCTCCCCCCCCGAAAGTTGGGAAGAATTGCACACGAGGATCTTCTAGACATATGGTTACAATGGGAAGCCAATAAGTTCAGATACCTTGGTATGCAGATGGCACATGAATAAATGAATGAATGAAATTATATTTGTAGAGCGCAGCTACTGCTTCAAAAGAAGCATCATGGTGCTTGCAAAGTCACATAGGATCAGCATTACAGCTCCCTGAACAGCACTGTCTTTAGCTGAGCTTTAAACAGGCATTCACTTGAAATGGATTGAAGGAAAGGTGGAAGGGCGTTTCGGAAACTGGGAGCCAGAACAGAGAAAGACTGCCCCCAGATCTGGGTTTGCAATATTTTGGAATACATAGGAGGTTAAGTTTAGAAGAACGGAGAGCCCTTGCAGGAGAATATGGTTTGACCTTGTCTAGGATGTAGCTGGGACCCTTCAGGTGGAGTGCTCTGTGTGGTGATCACAAGTGTTTTGAATTTGATCCTGGATTTGATCGGAAGTCAGTGGAGCTCTTTTGGCCCTTGTCTGATCAATTGCTTTTTGGGAATGTTCAAGATGAGCTTGGCTCCAGCATTCTCAATATGCTGAAGATGAGGCAACAGATTCTGGGGAGCACCAAGATAAAGTACATTGGCGCAATCCAACCTGGAGGTGATTAACATGTGAACAATCTCCTTGCGGGTTTCTAAGGGAAGGCATTTTAGAGCCTTCCTTATGGATTTTAGATAACCGAAGCAAGTGGCTGTAGTAATCTTAACGTGGGATTTGAAGGTCAGAGCTGTGTCCATCAAAACCCCCAGATTCCTGACCACTGTAGATGTGATGGGTACAGGACCTAAATCAGAAGGCCAAAGTCGCATCACGTTAAAAGGGGAGGAAGTCTCAAAGGCAGCTGCAATGCATCCATTGAGTAATGGACGCAAGTCAGCCCTGAAAGTCCCTAATTACAGAGTCATTGAGCTGATGAAAGGCCAACATAAGCTGAGTATCATCAGGTTAAGAGGCAATATCCATACCCCAGCTTTGCACAATCCAAGCTAGCTGGGCCAGATAAATATTAATGAGGGTTGGGCTTAGTGTTGATCCCCGAGGAACACCACAGCTCATTGCTCTTGACTGCGATGTCAAAGGGAGAGCGAAATACTGACTATTGTCTATCGGCTAGATGGGAGCAGAGCCATTACAGAGTGGCCTGTGATTCCCACCTGCTCCAGCCTTTGAAGAAGAATCTTATGCGACACAATGTCGAAAGCAGCTGAGAGACCTAATAGTATGACCACCACTTTCTGTCCCGAGTCAAGGTTGCCTCTAATAAATTTTGTTACTCCGAGCAGGGTCAACTCAGTGCTGAAGCCAGCTCGGAAGCCTGACTGGGTGGGATGAAGAATCCTTGTTCTGTTCCACATACCTGGTGATCTGATGGTTCACCAGGGATTTCTACATCTTACCTATGCGTGGAAGGAAAGATATGGACCTATAGTTGCTCAGGGTGCATGGGTTGCGTTGGCCTTTTTTAGGAGAGGGATTACCAGTGCCTTATTCCAATTGAGATACACAGACACATTCTAAAGACAGGGTAAAAAGGATATTGATTTGAGGATTGACGGCTGAGGCCACCTTGGCGAGCAAAAAGGGGGAGTGGGGCAGGGATCAAGTGGCAAATTAAATTGGATTTTATGGATTATGTGTTCTGATTCTGCTAGCGAGATGGGTGCAAGTGACTCAAGCCGCAGCGGCACTTTATCAGGAGGCAGTGATGCCATGGTAGGGATTGTCGGTCTGGTTATTGAAGTTGGAATAGATTTTATCCACTTTAGTGTGGAAGAATAAAGAAAGGTCCTCTGCCAGTAACTGGGATGAGGGAACATTTTGTTTGAAATCCTCAGGCTGCAAAAATGTTTTTACAATTT
Source organism: Calotriton arnoldi (assembly GCA_963921515.1). NCBI lineage: Eukaryota > Metazoa > Chordata > Amphibia > Caudata > Salamandridae > Calotriton > Calotriton arnoldi. The sequence goes on along the minus strand of CAWUFW010002395.1, from coordinate 1,935,744 downwards.
TGAAAACTGTTCTAGGGGTGGTGTTGGCAGCTGCATTTTGCATAGAGAAAAATGCAATTTTATCTTTTTTCATGTTTCTCTTGACTTTTTTGAGGACAATGCTATAAGTCCACTTGTCCTCAACGTCATATTCCTTCGCCACTTTCTTTCCAATTGTTTGCATTTAAGTTTTTATTCCTGTAGATTCGATGGAAGCTACTTTGCTTAAGGTGTAGAACGCTTACTGGGATATGTTTTGGATGGGGCAGATTATCAAAGCTTGAACTAGGGAGTTATTGAAGCCCGTGATTGCACCCTCCGTTCCCTCAGAGGTGTCCACTTCACTCGAAGAGAACATAGATGATAGGCTAGACTCTAAAAGTATTTTCAGACCAGGGCGGAATATTCTAGACTTTGTGAAGCCCGGTCTGGCAATAGAGAGGGGTTCCTGGAAAGGCACTAGGAAATGATCAGTCCAGACTATTGAAAGGTGGGGTGGAGGGAGGGGGGGACAACCGTGAGGGAAGGATAACTAGAAATTATCAGATCGACAGTATGTTCACCACTATGAGTGACACCCGCTACTAATTGGGGTAGGTTAAGATCACATGTTGCCTCTCGAAACTGCTCTGCTAGTCTGCAGTTTGGGTCATCCATGTGGACATCGAAATCTCCTAAAACTACAAAACTGGAGTATTAAAGGTTGAATCGGGTAAATGCATTAATAAGTGCGTCATAATCAAATCTAAAGCAAGTGCTAATGTTTAAGGTCAAAGGATAAAATTTGGAATTGGAGCAGTCAACATTCTCCTAATTAGCTCAAAGTGAGTAACCCTCTGTTCAGCTGAGATGTTGAAAGCCAAGCAGGTTCCAGAACCCTCCAACAAAAAGTACTTCATCACTTTCCAAACAAGTGAAATGCAGTCTACTAGCCTGCTCCAGCTACATCCAAGCAGCTTGTCTAATAATATCTCTTCTTCACTTAGGCCAGACTTATAAGTTGCTCTACAGGACGTGATCTCAACCTTACATACAGGACATATAGAAAAAATAGCCCAACGACACCTATTGGCCCCAGAACAATCAGTCAAATCATTTATGGGAGGGCTGCTGAGCAGAATGGAGGGATCTAGTTAGCAATTTTGAAATAACAATACAAAAGGACTTAAACAAATAATCAGTAACAAAGTTGGTCAGACTAGATACAAAAATGCAATCTATAAAACAGTCTCTACCTGTAAAAATTAGAATACTCATGATCAGAAAAAAACTTGTGTACATTAACAAGAGCCCATTCAATTATAAGGCCATACAATAGAGCTCTGCGTAAATCAGCAGGTGAGGGAAAAAGACTCCATATTTTCATACAGACAAACGATTAGGAAGAGTTGGAACCAATTTTAGAGTTTAAATCACTGCCCAAGGAAGAAAGCAAGAGGCAATAGCAAGTTGTCCACAATATTAAAAAGTGTAGAAAAACTATTAAAGTCCTGTAATGAAACACAATCGTCCAAATTGAACAAATGGAACTGAAAACCAATTTGCCAAGAAACAAGAAATTGTTGATGGAGCCTTTAAGAGTTACCCTAAACCAGATGAAAGGCCCCACTTACCATACCCAGAAGTTGACGAAGAAGTGATCAAGGAATAACAGACCACTCCCTCGTATACAAAATCTGATACGGCCCATGTTTCTTGAAACATAACATTGTCAAAGTCTCTCACCTAGGGCAGCTAATTTATCAAACTTGGCTAACAAGCTAATCTAGCTATGTTCCAACTAACGACTCTCTAGGCCAGTGCCCCTGATAGAAGCATCAGGACAAAGAAGAATACATTGCGTGTGGATATTATCCATGAGAAGACAGGAATCCATCCTGGAAGCAGAACAGATGTTATTGCATATGCTAGAAAGTCAGTCGCTGTGATCTAAGCAACCAAGAGCCGCAAAGTGGTTATGAGTAGGAACAACAGAAAATAATGAGGAAGAGAGAGCCTGAGAAACAGTGTTGATATAGTCCAAGAATCTGGTACATTATGTGTATGGGAGGGTTTACAAATAGCCCAGTTGAAAAACTTTAACTGAATCATTAAAAGCGTCACGAAAACAAGGATAGGCTCGTGTATGATTCCAGGCCTATCATAATTTTCCCGGATTACACCCGCCTGGTGCAACAGCAAACAGTCTTTCACAGCTGCAAAGAGGCGGCTGCATGAGCTCAATCTCTCTTACATGTTGTTATATCCTGCTAGACTCTGGGTGATCTTTAACTCTAAAACTTTCTTTTTTGATACGCCTGAAGCAGTCTTCGCCTGGTCTGACGAAAGGGCCCACCTGAAGCCACACTCCCCGCCGCCGCTGGAATCTGATTCTTCTAGGGGCTCGCAGCGGACTAGACCGCACAGGACGAAATCAAAAAGACGGCATCGCTCTGGTTCAGACCGTCGATCCTCCAGCCCTGAACAAATAACTTGACGCAGTTGTAGTCAGTGATACCCTCAGTTGCTCGCTAATGTATGCCCACGGGCTGGACACATCCTGAACATTTTGCTCCAAGTTGGGGTAGACGCTATACACGGTGGCTGATTTGCACGGTCACTAGTTCCCCACGGTTTGTTACACGGGGAGGGTGGGATCCATTGGAGGGGGGGTCCCTGGGATCCAGGGTTGGGGTCCTGGGGTACTCCTCACCGCGACAGATGCTCCTTGTTGTTGGCAGTATCGGGAGGTGGGGTAGTGAGGGGGGGTGGTTTCAGGGTTACAAAGTTATGTTATTTGTTGTTTACATACGCAGACGCATCTCCCGGTCCCCACTATGCGGAACAGTATGTTTCGACCCAGACTAGATCTATGGCTTCTCACGCAAAGGTCTCCCATCTGGGTGAACTGACGGTGGTGACGTGGAACATACGGGGACTTCTTAATAAAGTTAAGCGGGGGCCGTCTTACGACAAGCCAAACGATATGGAGCTGCCATTCTGCTCTTGCAAGAGACCCATCTCCTTGGCAATAAGGCCCCTTGTCTAGCGCGGTTCGGGTTCCGCCAGGTATACCATGCGGGTTTCACCAGGGGCTCCCGTGGGACTGCCATTCTTATCCATGGTCGTGTCCCTTTCCTTCATAAGAAACATTGGGTGGATCCTGGGGGCAGGTATGTCTTCCTGACGGGTACGCTCTATGGTGAGGTGCTCACGCTCGGCAGCGTGTATGCACCTCCGCCTCTTGGGACCACATTTGTAGAAAGTCTGACTAGATTGTGGGGTGAACTACCTGACGGCTTGTGTGGTGACTGGAACGATACCATGACGCCACTGGACAGGAGACGGAGCTCTGGGGCTGCTGCCCCCCTCGGCCCCTCTAAATTCTCGTCGCTGGTGGGGACCTTGGGTTGGGCTGATATTTGGCGGGAATATCATCTGGCCGAGTCAGGTTACACATTTCTATCAGCGGTTCATGGCTCAGTATCTCGCCTGGATTACCTGTTCACACCCGAAGCTATGTCCTCAGATTTGCTCAGGCCACGCATCTTCTGAGGGGGTTGTCGGATCACTCTCCAGTTTCGGTGACGCTCCTCTTACGAGTCCAAAGGCCCCCGCTTAGATGGCGGATGTCTCCGTGGCATCTGCGTGCCCCTGATTATCATGAGTGTCTCCACGCAGCGATCCAAGAGTATTTTGCGTTAAACACGGACTTTGCTCCCTCCAAAGTGACCCTGTCGGAGGCCCTGAAACCTACAATGAGAGGGGTGGATATCAGCTATAGGACCTATGATAAACGCAAGCGCTCCACTCCGAGAACTGACCTAGAGACCCAGTGCGCCTCCCTAGAGGCACAATACACGAACGAGCCCACTCCGGCTCTTCGGAGAAACTTGTCCCTAGCGCAACCGCAGCTAAATCATCATCTTACAGAGGAGGCAAAAGAAATATGGTTGGCATCTCAATATCGAATGTATCAGTGGGGGGATAAATCCTGCAAAATGCTGCATAGACTGTCGGGCACGGCAGGCCCCAGCCACAGTTCCAGCCATTAGTGGTAGGGGGGGTGTCCTTTATACCTCTCCCGGGGAGGTGGTGGAGGAGTTCGCTCGTCATTTCTCTACACTATATACCCGCCAGGAGCAGATCTCTGGCGACCTCATCACTGAGTTTTTGCAGGATATTCCCCCCAAGCGACTCTCTGATCAGATGCAAGATCAATTGGATGTCCCTATTACGGTTGACGAATTATCGGCTGCACTGCACGCGATGCGCCCAGGTCGAGCCCCAGGGCCCAACGGGTTCCCATGGAGTTTCTTCGCTCTCACGCGACCACACTCGGCCCACACCTATTGGGCACGATTCACGAGGCTCTCAAGCAGCAAATACTACCTCGAGACTGGCGTCAAGCTGAAATAGTCCTTTTTTAAACCCGGCCGTCCACCAGAGGACCCGTCCTCCTATTGACCTATCTCCTTCATCAACTTTGAATCCAAAGTGTTGGGGAAAGTTCTTGCGGACCGCTTGCGGTCCTGCATTCAGGGCTTGGTCCATTTAGACCAGTCTGGTTTTATGCCGCACCAGGCCACCCGGCATAACATCCGCCGTGTTCACAATGCTATAGCCATGGCTCCAGAACTGGGCCGCCCCGCGGCCTTACTCTTGGCTGACATAGACCAGGCTTTTGACTCCCTCAGCTGGGAGTACTTATTCCAACTCCTAGGGACGATCAATTCTGGGCCACGTTTTCTAGCGTATGTACGCCTACTCTATACCGAACCTATGGCCTCGGTCCGCATCGCTGGCCACCGCTCTCCCTTCTTTTCCATCTGTAGAGGTATGCGGCAGGGCTGCCCCCCTGTCCCCCCCTCTACGCCCTTGCGGTGGAGCCTCTCGTGGTATGGGTCCGTAGCGACCCGGTGCTCAGGGGCTTTGATTGGCCCGGGTCACAGCCGGACCGTGTTGCTTTATACGCGGATGATGTAGTGTTTTTTATAACCGACCCCTGGATCTCGGGCCCACGTATTTTGCAAATTCTTCGGGTTTTCGGCCAGAATACCGGGCTCCATACTAACCCTGCTAAATCGGTGCTATTCCCAGTATGTGGTCATCAGGGCAGGACTACGTGGGCATCCCAACTGAAACATGCCACAGAGGGCTTCCAGTATCTAGGAGTGTTTATATCCCCTTGTCCGCAGACCTCATGGGCCCGTAACATCAACCCGCTCCTTGCCAACCTTCGAGAGGAGACCTCTATTTGGTCCTCCCTCACGCTCTCGCTCTATGGACGGTCGGCCATTTTCAAAATAGTCTCACTCCCTAGGATGCTTTACCGTCTACAGAACTTTCCATATCATATTCCACGGGCGTGGTTCGCACAAATCAACGCGATTCATAATACGTTTTTAGGGGGGGGGACGGTTCGGGTCACGCTGCAGACATGTGCACAATCCACTTACTGTGGGGGCATTGCTGCTGCCGACGTTTACTCCTATTACGTGGCGGCCCACCTGTTAATTATAAACGACTGGTGGTACAATTCACACACAGACCCGGCATTCGCGGTGGAGCATGCAGCCATGGAGAGGACTCCCCTCTTGCGCCTACTCTATGGCGCGCAGAAGCTCGACTCCTTACCGCACGCCAGTCGAACAACAATTAGGTTATGGCGGTACACCATTCGACGCATGGGTTGGAACATGCGGCTGACGCAGGCGACGCCTTTGTGGCATGGTAATTATTTACGCCAAGTGGCTGCACTGAGGGGTTTCCGCCAATGGGATCTGATTGGTATTTCCACGTTAGGTGACATCATGCGAGGCACTGTACTTCAATGCTTCCAGCAACTACAGGAGGAGTTCCACCTCCACAAAACCCAGTTTTACAGGTATCTTCAATTGCGCCACGCTTTGGCCCCTGCACTTGTAAATCTTGCTGACCTCCCTGAATTTCATCCGCTTGAGGGTCGCCTCCTTATGGGCGATCTTGGTGCACACAAAATACGACAAATATACCAGACGTTGACGACGCATTCCACCACGACATTACATAGAACAAGGAAGGTGTGGCAGGATGATATCCCTGACCTGACGGACGATGACTGGGCGGAGGCGATTGCTAGCCCTCGGGCGCTGCAGTAGCCTCCAGATACCGTCTTATTCAGTTCAAATATGTGCATCGCATGTACTACACCCGTCTTCGGCTTTGGAGGATGGGAGTTGTGCCATCCCCCATATGTCTGCGTTGCGAGAGGGAGGAGGGGACGTTCCTCCACACTGTGTGGAGCTGCTTAGCATTACAGCCTTTTTGGCGCAGGGTGTCGTCGTGCCTTAAAGAGGTGCTGTCTTGGGACCTGCCGCATGATCCCAGATTGTTCTTGCTCCATAGTACGGATGACATCGGAGGGAACCGATATAAGCAACACCTACTGTTTTTAGCCCTTACGATTGCCAAACGAGACATAGCCCAGTTGTGGAAGGGAGCTTCGCCACCGACGATAGGGAAGTGGCGACAAGAGCTGGATAAATGTATGGGTGCGGAGATGGCTGTGTTTCAAGCGAAGGGCTGCCCCCAAAAACATAGAAAGATATGGTCTCGGTGGGCCGCATACCGTGGCATTGATCTCCCTCCTCTTCCTTCACAATCCCCATGGAAACAGTCTCATGAGAAGTGTGTGGGTCCAAATGAATGATATACCACTTCTTTTTCTTGGTCATATGTGTGTATTGAATTTTGCTCGCCATTGTGGGGGCGGAAGTCTGCGTACAGTTCTTAGTTTGTTTTCTTTTGTTGTGTAGACAAACTGTACCCATTGATATTTCCAACGCTGCTATCTCTGATATTTTGTTATCAAGTGGATTATGTCGGGCTCTCGCCTAAGTGGTACTGTGAAAATTTAATAAAATATGTTATATAAAAAAAAGTGTCACGAAAAAAACTCTAAGAATATCTCTTACATTAGCAGGATATTTAAAGTTAACAATCACACCAACTCCTTGATAGATTTTAGGTGATATGCGGAACCAGGGATTTCACCTCATAAGCAAAACTCTATAATAGCAAAACTTGAATTCGTTTTAGTGGACAACCAGTACAACACCTTATCCTTAAGTTGAGAGGTGGTCTCTGTAGTATTAGGGGGCAAAAGAGAAACGTTGGTCAGAATTATGATCTAAGGCCAAGCTTCAGGAGGGTAATGCAAAGTCGAAGGTGGAGAGGTAGACACATGGGAATGACCTGTTGAAGTAATAAAGTTGGAGTTAGTCTGTTGGCTGCTATGCCTAGATGATTCAACGAGCTGGATATCGATGGAGGTGGAACAATTGCCAGCAACCGGTGCAGCAGCACAGGCCATAGAAGCACCAGTGTTAGGCACTAGACCCTAGTAAAGCACTAATGGCATGAAAGGAATTTGGTTCGACAACATTAGTAGGACCTGATTGAGAAACTAAAGAAGTGGTAGGGCAGTTAACTAGTGTGTCTAATGCACGTTCAATACCAGACAGCCTGACTTCAACTATATTAAAACTTGAATCAATCACAGAAGTGATTTTTCCCAACATGCTGTCTAAAAGACCTTAAACTATAGGTGACTAATCTGAGGTATTACAATGGCACACAGGTGCTTTGGAGCGTGAGTTAAGTGATTCTTTTCCAGTGTTTGGCAGCAGAGCTGGCAAGATAGAAGCATTAACCACATTGCATTCAAAAGGTGGCAGTGAGTCGGGCTGTTCCAGAAAGGAACATGTTTGAAGAAGTAGAGGGCCCTGCAGTTGTTAGTGTTGCATTGAGGTTGTAGAGAGGGAATAATTTGGGAGACCCTCCACTGATAGATTCCTCTCCACCAATTCAGTTCTAACCAGTCCCCTGTGGAGTGAGAGAGACCATTATTATGCGCTTTGCCACTGAATAAGAGAGTACCAAGTGAGAGAGCAGAAAAAAAGGGATGGCCCAGCCCATCCACTATCAGGCGCTGACTTGGCCCGCTCTTGGCCCGGTCTTCACTCAGACACAGCCTGGGCACATTCTGCGGGAGAGCAGAGCATGCTATGTAGTCTATCTCCTCCTCCCCTCACTTCCAGGTCCAGAGCAGCAGAGTATCCTGGGAGAAGTAGTTTTAGATTCAGTCCCAGGCAAATGTCCAGCAAACACCAAAAGCATCCCTTCTAACATACATGTGAGCCTTGCCACAGCAAAAATAATTTACATTTCTCGCACTCCCACTAGATAAATGCATCATTAATTTGTTTATGCATATTTAATTTAAACAAAGGTTTAAGACTTCCGTATTTGAAGGTTATATAAGGACAAGTGTACAGCCACTGGTTTAATTGACTAGGACTTGCACCTATTTCATGTCTGATCAAGTTTGCTGGAGGACTTTTCGTCCTAGTCTGCAGCTCGGACATCTTGGCTTGACCTTCCCCTCCCAATTCATTTTTCTCTCCCAGTTCTTCATTCCATTTTTCCTTATTAAGTGATACTAGTCTTTCTTTTTTTCAGATGTGTGAAGGTATTTCTGCAAGTATGTAATTTACATGTAATTTTTTTAGAGCCGCCTCTCCACTACTTATTGCAAGTTGTATTTTTTTAGCTTTTGCATTGTTAAGCTCTGTAATACCCCGAGGTCATATTCGTACTGTTTAAAACTACATAAATTAAATTCTTCTCTGAAGATTAACATTTTTAGGTCTGGCTTGACAGTGCAGCTGTCAGTATTATCCTAATGTTATCAATTCTTTAAAATATACATGGCGTGGGTTTGGCTTCTCCTACAGGAGTATCTTCTTCCTCTTCATGCAGTCGGTTGTTTGGTGTATCATTCCGCACCCTACAGAATGACTGCAATGCATGAGGGTCTATTTTATCATCTCAAAAGTACTTTGCATCATCATGCATTAAATTATTTATCTCATAGATTCATTTCATAAAGGAAATATATTTTTTCTTTCGATTTTACATTGCAGCAGCCTTTTATTAATGATGTGCTCAGAATTTAAAATTCAATCCAGATCTGTTGGCTTTGGCTAGGCTTGTCAGGGAGGTGAGTGTGTCACGCTTATTTGATTGCAAAAGAAACAATTGATGGACGGAATGCTGGACAATGCAAACATTCAACCCCAGTCACAAGGATCTGGGTTAAATCCATCATTCTTTTGCTCACCACACCACCCCAGTTTGGACCCAGTCATATGCAAATCAGTCTTGACCCTGTGCCCCATGGGAACAGTCCAGCCCGAACTGCCAAGCCAGGTCCTCCCTGGACCGGAAACAAGCATCCTGGGACCGGTTTCAGGGCATCACCCTTCATCAGCCAGGCTAGCTTGAATCCAGTGGTGTAGTGAGCACGGGACCCACGTCTGGGCATACCCTTCCCACTTAGGGCGACAAATGCAAAAGAAACAATTGATGGACGGAATGCTGGACAATGCTAACATTCAATCCCAGTCACAAGGATCTGGGTTAAATCCATCACTGTTCCCATTGGGTGCAGGGTCAAGACTGATTTGCATATGGCTGGGTCAAAACTGGAATGGCATGGTGAGCAAAAAAACGATGGATTTAGGCCCAGATCTCTGTACTGGGGTTAATTTATGACATTGTTCTGCATTCTGTCCATCAATTGTTCTTTTTGCATTACGCTTATTTGATTAGCAGCCAAGCTACATAGGTTTCTGTTTTTGGGTGACTGTTGAATGTAAGCGACTGTCAATTGTTTAAGGGTTGTGATGAGCTTCGTTAATACTGCATTTACTATAGAGAAAGGGCACCACTCGTAACTTTATAGAAGGTTTTTCCAGTGAAAAGTATTTTGAGAAGTTGAGCAGATCTTTGATCTGTATAAGCTCCCCTGTTTTGACACCATCATATTTGTCTTCTGTTTCCTGGACGTGCTTGCTTTCCTTTTACCCGGAGCAGGCCTGTCGGGTACCAGGAGCTATTTATTTGGCATTTTTAGTTAATAAGTCGGTCAAAGCGAATGTACTTGAAGGAGAAAGCACGCGGATTCATTTGCATTTCACCCGACCTGTGACATTCGCCCCATACCCACCGCCTCATCAAACAGAATCCAGGAGAAAAACACCCGAGATTTACATAGTTGCCCAGCCCAAGAAAATGTTATGCATTTATCTATTTTTTTTTTTTTTTTTAATATAGCGAGAGCAAGATTTGAGTACAAGGTTGCAGGGCACTTTTCAGCAGGTCCCTAGCGCATTTACGCTGTCAGCGAGGTTTGCAGTACAGCAGGACCGCCAGAGAAACAATATTTTGAGAAACGATTTGAAATTGTCGAAATCCGGGCGGTGTGCGCCGTTCACAGGAAATGTAAATTTATGAAATGCATGGTTTCAAACATTGCTTTGCGTCCCTACTCGGGTCTAGAGATGAGACCTTTGTGTTGTAACAGAGCCTGACTATAAACCAACAGGCAGAGAGAGTGTATACTAAGGGTGAGTTAAGTGATTCCAAACGTGAGCCAGTGAAAACAATCACCAAATTCCTGTTTAATGCCGTTTGTTTACATCTCAAATATGAATGTGCTTTGAACAAGGCTGCCTGTGCATATTGCTGTCTATGAAACTCCATGTTCCTCTCTGTGAAACTCCATGTTCCTCTCTGTGAAACTCTTCCTGTGGTAGCAATACTCCATTAATTTTTAGGTCTGGTTGAAGCCAAACATTTTGATGCTACTAAAAATTCCATGTTTAATATACTCCTAGGGGCTTTCAGTCATCCCCTTCATCCATTGGTTTGTTATTGTGTCATTCACGTTTTCCTTCCTCCCATCACTGCATACAGCATGGGTCGGTGGATCAGCCCACTTCAGCCACTGGGTAACTTCAGTGTAAGTGACGGCATTCTCTTTTCACAAGGAGCAAAATGTTCTCAAATTGTATTATTTAAAAAAAAAAAAAAAAAAATTATGATCCTATTCTAGAAGTTCAGCCAGAACTTTTATTTATTTTTATGTGACATTTTACTCATTATATTGCTAAAACACTTTTATATGAGCTATAAACAGGCAAACTTGATCAGTACAAAATTTCAGGGAGAGCACACTCAAATCTTCGTTGTTGATACATTGTGATAAGTGAGACCTCGACAAGGACAAAAGAGAATGAAAAAGAATCCTAACGGATATTGTACATTTTGGGTGAGATGTCCCTATACTGAAATGTAGATAAAGTTCAAGTGGGAAAGGAAGCTTGAGTCAGGCTCACACAAACCTTGATGGGTCCTTTCACTGGTAGGCACCCTCCGGTTCAGGGGACTGGTTCTAGTGCACATTGCAGTCATCCATAGCAGACCACATCTTCATATCCCTAGGAGTGTGTTTATGTGATGGGTTATCACAGTTCTAGAACATGACCCTGGAGGCTGAGATTGGTGGTGCAGAATGCGGCGGCCCGCCTCTTACTTGATCTTCCCAGGAGGAGTAGCGTTCGCCTCCATCTGTGCTCCTTGCACTGGCTTCCGGTGGAGGCGCGGATCATATTTAAAGTCTTGTCAATTGCCCATAATGCCCTTTATGGCCGGGGACCTAGCTACCTGCAAAAGAGGTTCTCTTTCTATGCGCCGACAAGACAGTTGCGCTCCTCTTCGCAATTATTGGTCCAGGTTCCACGTTTTTCTCGGCAAAGGCTGGGTGGTTGCTCCCTTGTTCGTAAGGCGGCCCTAGGCTGGAATACATTGCCTCTGGCTCTGCGCAGCATTTCAGATTCTCGCATCTTCAAAAAAAAGTTGAAAACCTTCTTGTTTTAAACTCTGACTCATGATCCGCTCAGGTGACTGCGCCGGGACACTCCTTGGAGTAGCCGAGCGCGTTACTATAACATAACATTTCATAGATGGGACAACTCCACTTCTCTAGCAGACAAAGCGGGGATTAATTTTCCAGTAAGGCAGGAGATTCTTTCTTCTTCTCCTTTTTGCACTTTAAATGAGATGTAGTGCACTGTGCATTAGTGAGTATATAAACCTGATACTAGTGTATCCCTCTTCCCCTTTTTGCAGCAGGGTGATCTAATCCAATATTGTCAAGTTAACCATTCAACATTATGGCACACCTTCAATATGTGTGTGCACAATTTAACAGAAACAAATTTTAGATTCTTTAATACATTTAGTTCATATTGCATAAATCATACTTTTGAATAATCAAATTATTTAAAGGTAAGTATGACTTAGAGCTACGTTTGAATGTGCACACATGTAACAGTTCACACAATAAATATACATTTTCGTTTCACAGGCAGTCTTCTACACATGTAAGGATGATTATTAACAATTTTCCAAATGATTACATGTTATACAGACAATGGAGCACATATCCGTTATTAAATGAGGATGTTTCCTACATTAGTCAAGCTTCATTAAAACATCTTAATCAACATGGTTAAACACATTTATGAGTAAATTCTCTAATTCTACAACAACTGCTCTCTTTAATAATGTCGAGTAACTTTTCACAATTCATTGAATTAAGTAGGAAACGTATGCAAGGTGCACTGTTCTGTCACATCTCTGCGGACACTTTCTGTCATATTTTGTGACATGTAAAGAGTGGACAGCTTTTCGCTGCACCAATCCCCCCTCTGATGGCGAATCAAGGCATCACATCAATATCTTATCAGATGGTCAGATTACAATCTGGTTGTCTTCATCATTTTTCTTCTGGAATCCTCCAGAATGTTCATGTCTTCATAGTATTTACTCAGTCAATCCTCTAGTTCCATGTCTGCTCTCTTTCTCTTCACTCCCTTTTTGTCTTGTGCAGGTTTGTACATCTTAATACTCATGAACAAGAGTAATCCACAAAGAGCAATTACCACTAAGAGCCTCAAGACTCTTCCAACAATTCCACTCCCTAAGTATCCAGACCATCTGCCTATAGCAAAAAATTTATTCCCTATTGCTTCCCAAGCACCTGTTGATGTCAACCCTTACAAATCTGTCTTCAGGTCAGTAATGTTGCTAATGTATTTCTTCAGGTCTTTACTCTTCTCTGGGATATAAGTACAGCATTGTTGAACTTTTAACATTCGGCAGACTCTGCCCTCCTTTGCAAGAAGGACATCTAAAACAAGTCGATTCTGCAAAACCATTGATCGAATGGCAACCATTTCAATATCTATAACGAAGAATCCTCCAGCTGTACTAGCAGATAGTTTATCAACTATAGTAGAAAGATTTCTAATCTTGTGCGAGTTGACGGTCACTCCTACAGATGGTATAAAGGCACCAAAAATGTCTCCTACAATTTCACTGGCACTAGCACCTCTTTGGTTCTCACGTTGTTCCCTTGTCAAATCATCAATTTGCCCCACACGGAACATTTTTAGAAAAACTACTCCCAAATAACATGTTTCATACCATCGCTTAGGTAATCTGTAAAATGCACTTTTCCCACAAACGTAATAAACTTCAGGAAAAACAGGATCTCCTCCATCTAAATATAAACCCCAGTTTCCTCTAACTTCATACATATGGTCATATTCACTAGACCCTAAAAAATTTGTATTGATTGAGGATTTTCTAATGAAAATGCATAATCTCCCTTTATGTTGCCAGTCTAAAGCTAAGGCTGCCATGTTTCCCTCTATTATGTGTTCACTTTCTTCTTTAGCTCAGGGTGGTACTTTTGAATGATTTGTTTCTTTAGCTAAAAGGTCTCTCCTATCTTCTACTGAATCTATGAATTTCCTTTCTACCTCTGTTAAAGAACAAGTCAAGTTGTGTCTATGTGCATAAGCTGTATCCAATGTCATTATGGGTCTAAAGAAATGACCCATTATCTCAGCATTTGTAGCACCAGTTGTCGGTTCAAGTGCTTTAGCACAGGAACTTCTGAAAGAACCAAGTCATGATTCAAGTAATAGTATTGAAAATGACCTTTCCCATAGAATAAGCTCAGCAATAAGCTACAGAAAACTCCATTTGTCAAGGATAGATGATAAGTAATCCCCTCAGGAACCGATGCAGGTAATTGCATACATAGCAATTCCTAGCATCCATAATGTTAACATATTCATAAAGCCATTTAGAATAAACATTCAGTGAGTAATCTCCTCTAGAAGCATCTACATGTAACTTTGTTGTCTCTTGCAGATAACTTATCAGTAGAAAAGGATGGTTGCAGGGCATGTATAGTCTTAGGCTCGTCTACCTGTAAATGATGGGGCAAATTCAAAATAATAAGCAAAACAACTAACACTATTGTGGCGACAGCAAATACTCCTGCACAAATGCGTTTGTAAGGGTGGTTGTGTGAGGCTCCATGAGTACTCTAGAGACAGATCATTTAGTTAGAAGATTGTAGCACAGTTTCTTTTTCTGTTAGTTTCCACTTGCACAGATTGCAAAACAAAGTTCAAATGTCTTTTCCTGTGAAATAAGTAGAAGGATCTTCGTGAGACTTCCTTAGCCCTACTCAGTGTTCTTCTAAGGGACAACTGTAGGATCCTTCACCGACTCGGGCCTTCGTACTCTTCTTTGTAGTTTGGGCAAAGCTATTAAAGGCAGTCTTTAATAAATGCACGGTTCAGATTCGCTAATAATCACTTCCAGGATAAGTTGACTCAGTCTGTTTAGTGGCAATGCAATTTCAAATCTCAGTTCAGCCACAAAGGTCAGTTCAAGGAGGTTCAGGTGGATGTGATTTGTTATAGCAAAAAGTATAGAATGCTCTCTCCCAATCATTGGCATCCAAATAAGTCCATTTAGGTGAGGAATGGCTTTGACAGGGTATTCTTGCTCTTTGATCTCCTCACTGCTGGCCCTTCTTTGTCACTGTCAATCAGGCCAGATTCATTTGCACCCTCTGGAATGGTGCGCAGTACTTGCACTTCAGTCAGCAGAGGCTTCCTCTCTCTTACCTTCTGGGCCAGCTGTCTCCAGGTATTTAATTTATTTACTTGAGTTTTATATAGCGCTGGCTAGACCCGGAGGTATCGGAGCGCTTTACATGAGGAGAGTTACATAGGTTACAAGTTACACATTGTTACAGAAGAAACGTCAATTACAAGTTACATCCATTGGGTCAAGGCATGTAGAGGGTAAAGGGGAAATGTAAAAGGGCGACGGGGAGAGAGATTAAGAGGAGAATTGGCACAAGGAAAAACAAAGCAGGCAGGGGGAAGAGAGATTCAGGGGAGAGAGGAAAGGAATGGGGTAGGCAAGCAAAGAATGAAGGAGGGAAGAGGTGGGGGGGGGGGGTAGGAGACATAGCAAGGAGACAAGGAAGTACCTGTGTCTGATGTTTGGCTGGGTGGGAGACGGCTCCCCGCGGTAAAGGGATCATTCCCAGTCTTCCATTTTGTGCGATTCCCTTGTCGCTGTGGACTCTCTCAGCGGGGGTCGCTGAGACTCCAGAGCATAGATGCTGGATCCCTCCCCAACAAGGGGAGAGGAGTGCTTTGGTCATGGGCACACTTAGAAGAGTGAAGGAGGGAGGAGGAGGAGGAGGGGGAGGGGGTAGAAAACCCAGCGTGAACACAGTGTCAGACTTCCGGCAGGGTAGGAGACGGTTTCCAGTGGTAAGGGGATCAATCCCAGTCCTTCACTATGTGAGACTCCCTTGTCACTGTGGACTCTCTCGGAAGGGTCTCTGAGACTCCAGGGCAAAATGCTGGATCCATCCCCAACAAGGGGAGTAGGAGCGACCCTGGTCTCACCGACGATGCCATCTGACGCCGCCACCGAGCCGCTGCTCGCACCGCGACCTGTGGGCACCGCACGGCTGCGCTTCGCACCGCAGCACCCGACGCCTGTTGGTGCCAGCGCTCTTGATCCCATCAGAAAGGGGCTCGACCTGCAACATGAGTGACTTCAAGGGCCCCATCGCCCTGCATTTCTGAAAGGTACTGTTTGCGGGTCTTCCCGACACCGTAGCTGGTCTGCGACCCCACGGTCAGCCAGAACTGTTTTGGATTTGTGTGTTCACGACGCCGTGGTAGCCCGGACGGAGCTATCCACACAAGGAACTCTTTTTAATCAACGTATTTTTGAACTGTGAACTTTTAAGTATAGTATTGTGGATTTTTATCGTTTTTGGTCTTGTTTTAATTATATAAGAATATTGGATATTTTTCTAAACCGGTGTGGTGTCCTTTTGTAGTGCGAGCACTGCATTACTGTTGGTTATGATGGAGCAAGGTTTCAAAATTGAAACTTGCTTGTATGCAATCTTCCTCATAGTATTAATTTATTAAATTTGTACTGTCAATACTAATCCTTGCATACACAAAAGGGATAGACGCTTGCCTATGTGTTTTACTAATGAATAACGCTTGTCCATAAACCAAGATGGCCGATAAAAGCGCGGGACTTTATTGCGCATGTCGCAACCTGATCACATGGTGTGACGTCTTTCTTTGCTTGGTGGGAAACTTCTGCTTCTGCGCAGTGTGTATTAAAATGGCCGCTAAATGTTTTCACATGCTTAAGCTTGCTCTCATGTCATTATTAAATTGTCGTTTTCTTAAACGCTACTAATGCAGGATAGTATTATGATTAAATGGGAATAGAGTTAGGGAAAGGGGTATACAGTGAAACTTTTTATTTGTGATTTTAATATTTTCTTCTTGCACTTTTAGTAATTCGTAAACTCGGGCCTGGGTTGGTGTCTTGAAACTCGAGAGACAGAGGGTTCTGCGCATGTGTCCTGTATGCCTGCCAAGTGAAGTCAACTTGGACGTCTCCCAAGGCCACGACCTATTGGCCAAAGATGATGTACCCAATGTTTCCGGCGGAACAAATTGTTACTTTTCTCCTGTAAAATATATAACATTTGTCATGAGACGGGTGGGAAATAAAGCGAATGTATTAATTTGAAGGGGAGGGAACGTAAAGACAATAGGCTTTACAATTTAGGCCAAATTGATATGGTGCGAGAATCCACCCCCTGTCCCATCAGAAGTAGTGGTCCCATATTTTAGTAACATTAAGGGGAGGTGCATGGGCGTAGAAGGGTATAATAGATATAGAATTAGCTAATTAGTTAGCACAGGAGAGCGGAGATGCTGACAGAGCTCCAGACTGCCATGCTGATCGGTTGCTGACTGAATCCTTGTCCGGAAGAGGTCCTGAGGAGGGGGCGGCGGAGTCCATTAGATGGGAGAATCGAGAGAAGTCGAGTATCAGAGAGGGGAATGGCGCAGGCGTCGTTATAGAGAGGTCACCGGTCCTGTCCTGATCCTGGAAGAAGTCTTTGCTCTTCATCCTTCCTGGGTCCTACCTTTTCCAACTCCTTGGCTAAGGGGCTTGGTTCTCGCATTTTAGGTAATTATACTGCAACCTTTAGTTGCGCTGCTGTCTTTATCTTCTCCTCTTCCTTAAACACCGTAATTTATTAGCAAAATAATTTCTATGCTTTTTCTTGGGTATTTCAATCAAGTACCGTGTTTTCTGTATTTTACTCTGCTAAAACTTTAGATAACCACTGAGTCAGGAAGTTTTAAAATGTTTATTTCAGGATTATGTACTATAATGAATGTCACTCATTTTAAACTTCCCAATTAGCAAAGGATCCATTGGTAAGTTATTACTCTTCAATCAGAAGGTAATTGGTAGCAGGGACTTTGATAAAAGAGCACATCTGACACCCAGCGTAAGTATTAGTGTAGTGTGAATATATGGGCCCAAGTGAGTATATGGTGTATGAATGCTGTTGGCTAATATTGCGCTGGATCAGTTATGTGCAAATGCTTTACACACTGCCTCTAAGATGAGCCTGGCTGCTCGTGCCAAGCTACCAAGGGGGTGAGCAGGGGTTATTTTAGACGTGTAACTCCCTTATCCCGACTAGAGTGGTGTTTTTTGCCTGGCTTTGGCCCACACCTTAGCCTACCAAAAATCCCATTTCTAACAGATGCTAACATTTTCCAGATTGTGCGCTACAGAAGCTCATGTTGTAGGGTGACACATGGTATATAGAAGTAGTTGCTACATTTGGTGTTGGTGGCTCCAATGTCTGCATGAGGCATGTCTGGGGTGGATGAGGAAGGGTGGGAGGCAGGTCAGGGTATGAACGAATAAACTTTGCCCAACTCAGGTCTTCCCCCCCCCCCCAACACTTTTCTATCACCCATAATTTGTTTGATGGCAGTATCTACCTTTCCCGACATATGATGTATTTCCCAGTTGTGTGTAAGAGGTTCAAGAATGGAGGGCGATCCAGTCATCTACCTGCTGAATCCCCAGAGTGGCCCCGCTCCCCTGCAGGACCTGTGGTGGGTGTCTGGGGTTCGTCATCTGATTGCCAGGTGTTGCGAAGCTCCAGGAGGATTGCATCCCATGCAGCTGCCATCGGCAACATGCGAAGTTCCAGGGTGTCTTTGCGGTGTAAGGCGACGATTTCTGCCTGCGCCACAGGCGGGGCCTCAGACCGCTTCCACTGCTTAGTGATCAAACGCTTGGCCATAATTAACCCCAAGTCAATGAACCTAGATGTCACCTTGCGTTTTTTGGACCTGTGGTAGAGGCCCAGGAGGCACACCTCACAGGTGCACTCCACCATACGTCCCGTGCAGTCGGTCAAGCGGGTGACAGACTGCCAGTAAGTAGAGAGTGGCGTAAACGCATTGAAGTGAAAGGGGTACAACCACTAACTTGGTCTGATCACTCCGCAGTCCATTTTATCGTTAAGATTCATTCCACAAGTAGCGGTCGTAGGAATAGACCCTCCGCTGTAAAATCTCGTCCGTGGAAACTTATTCAACAAAATGATCTGATTTTAGCATTAACGAAGAATTCCCCAGCCTTGGCAGATTCCAATATAGCAGCCATCAACTTTGATAATTGGCTTAGGCAAGCGGTAAACCAGCTGGCACCAGAAGTGACAAAACACCTTAGGACAAGGCAAGTCTTGTCACCCTGGTACACGGCCGAACTTAAACAACTCAAAACAAAATGCAGACGCAAGGAACGCATTTGGAGATCTGATTGCAGCCTGATATATAGAAAGGAGTACAGCTTAGCCTTAGAGGACTATAAAATAGCCATAAAACAAGCCAAAATGGCTTATTTTACCGCGAAAATCAAAGAAGCAACTAACTCCACAAAGGAACTATTTAAAAAACTGTCACTGAGCTATCAAAAATCCCTCGTGAAACGCGGTTCTCACCAGATCAAAACTTTGTAGACAAAATGGCTGTTTTCTTCCAAGAAAAAGTCCAGAATGTCTACAACTAATTCCAGAATACAGTGGAAGCGCTTGGGACGCACCACCAAGAGGGATGGGAAGACATGGCACCTCAATGTAATTTATCTCAGTTTTCTGTGTTAATGGAAGAACAAGTGGCAGATTTACTGCTGCAGTCCGGGTCCCCTCTAGATCCCTGTCCTCCGTACATTTTGCATTTGGCTCCAAAGGAGATTAGTGCATACCTCACCCCTCTACTAAATCAAATCATTGGCTCTGGGCTTTTTCCTCGAAGCTGGAAAAAAGCATGTATCCGGCCTATACTTAAAAAAAAAAAAACATGCTTGACCACCTGGAGACCAAAAACTATCGTCCAATCTCCTGCCTCCCTCTACCTGCCAAAATACTGGAGAAAGCCATGAATTCTGAATCAAAATAACATTCTTGACTCCACTCAGCATGGCTTTAGATCACGGCACTCCACTGAATATGCCCTGATCATGGCAACAGAAGAGATCTGCAAGGCAATGGATGGAGGGGGGAGGGCAGTTCTCGTACTGCTCGATCTTACCGCAGCATTCGACACTGTAAATCATGCGGTATTAGTGCAAAGGCTGGAGGCTGCCGGCATTAGGGACAAAGCTCTAGCCCTACTAACTTCTTTCCTGGTATCCAGGGAACAACGAATTCATTGGGAGGGACTGCAATCCGATAACTTTACCCTCCCAGGGGGGAGTTCCTCGGGGATCAGCCTTGTCCCCGACTATGTTTAACATCTATGTTGCCCCTCTGGCCAGGCTAATCAAAAGCCATGGTTTTAAGCTAGTGTTGTATGCAGCTGACACTCAGTTAGTGGTGTCAGTTACACAAAGCGTGGAAATGACAGAACGTTTTCGAAACTGCCTTACAGCACTGATGGCTTGGATGAACTCAAACTTCCTAAAATTGAACACCGAAAAAACCGAGGTTGTGGAGTTTGGGCAGAAACCATCAATATGGAGCCAACTATGGTGGCCCCCCCCTCAGCCGGAGTCTGCCCACCACCAGCGCTTAAAGCAAGGAATTTAGGCTTCCTGATTGATAAAGACTTAACGCTAGCCCCACAGGTAAACCAAGTGACTTCAGCATGTTTCTTTACCCCGAGAGTCCTACGTAAGATTCTTCCGTTCGTTCCCCCTCCCTGAGGAAAACGGTGGTCGGAGCCTTAGTCGTGTCGAGAGTCGACTATTGCAATGCTCTATAGTTAGGAGCTAGCGCTAGTCAATCTGCCAAACTTCAGACACTCCAAAATGCGGCAGTACGATTTCTGCTAAATCTACCCAAACATCATCCCACCTCCGCCAGTATTAAGCAACTCCACTGGCTCCCCGTTCGACGACGGGTAGACCTCAAAGCTCTTTGCCTAGTGCACAAAGCTTTATATGGTGGTGGTGCTGCTGATGATCTGCAATCGTTGTTTCCCCTCTGAGACATCTCGCTGCCTTAGATCCACAAATACTGGACTGGTATACACCCCCCAAGATAAAGAGTGAGGTGGGGAGGAAAGGGTTTTTCCTTCCAGGCAGCAAAGCTGTGGAATTCACTCCCAGTACAGCTACGACTACAGTCCAGCAGGTCGCTCTTTAGGAAAAACATCAAAACTTGGCTCTTTTCCAAACTCTAAATCCATCAGCTGTTTTGGTATGCTCACTCCTTAGCGCCAAGATGCCTCGGCAATAGTGCGCTCTATAAATACTCAGTCAGCTCCACAGCCTGTGATTAAGATTTGCGTCCACCAAGTGGCATTGAGGACAGTGGGCATCGGTGCGCCTAAAATACTTATTTGTTCTGGCCAGTGTCAGATACGCTCTGTGTATTATAGAGTATTGTATGAGTCAGAACCTCGCGTTTTCTGGGGATGAACGTGGAACCCTCCAATATAGCCACCCATTCTTGGTCTGTGCATGGCCGGAGGAGATCCGCGCCCCAGTGGCGCTTAAGGGATGTTAGCGGTTGTGCCACGTGGGAACGTAACGAGCCAGCAAACCATTGTGCCAGGTGTCTCCCTGTACCCATCACATGTATGAGTATGTACTGAATAGGGAGATGTATTGTGGGCTGCTGCAATATATCTCCCCACATTGCTCGCAGCGCCATAATCAGCGAGGTATGTAGGAGGAACTGACCCCGCGGCAGACTGTCCTCATCCGCTAGGACATCAAAGGGTGCCAACTGGCCGACACGGTAGAGGTCTTCCAATGTCTGCAGCCCCACTTCCCATAGGTGGAGAGCTTTGCCCTGGTAGTGGCCCATTGGCCCCTTGGTGCGTCCTGTAAAGGCAATGCAAGTGCATAGGGAACCGTCGCGCTCGTGAGGCGCAGGCTTCAGAGAAAGCATCTATGGGCCACCTCCAGCATTTGCTGGGCAGGTGTCACACCTCGCCTCCTGGGATGAAATAGCCTGAGGATTGACGAGTGCGTACACGCTGGTAAGTGCATGGCAGAGTCACCTAGGTTCAGCCCGCTGGCCCACTTGGTCACCCATTGCAGTTGCGCCGCCCGATAACGCAACTCTGCATCGTGAGCCATGCCAAATAAACCCCTGCATAGTATATTTGATGGAATGAAAGACTGGGGAGGATGTGGAATGTATATTGGCAGGTTAGTGAAGAAGTACAAGAGCCGGAGCAGCACAACCATTTTGAGTAGGGCTATGCGACCCATGACTGTTAGGGGCAGGCTCTGCCAAAAGAGCATCTGCGATTTGATGGTAGTGATCGACTAGTGTTACTATTGCACTAGGCATTTCACAATGATCTTAATCTGGCGCAGTCCACGCTATTGGATGGAACCCTTCTGTACCGAGAACAGTTGACTCTCTCAGGCTGAACATGTTGTCCCAGCTGCTTGCTGATCCCCAACAGCTTGACTAATCTGCTCTCTGTCTGTCTCACTGCGGCATGTCAAACAGGTTCTGCTCTATCATCAAGGGGACATGGGACTCTCGGAGTATAGGCAACGTGTACCCAAGTAGGGAGACTTCCACACTTTACAGCAGTTGTGGTGACAAGTATTACCTGGTATGGCCCACGCCACTGAGGTTCCAAGCACGACTTGTGCACGTGCTTCCTCACCATAACCCAGTCGCACGGACTGAGGTCATGGCACTGCTCCTGTTGAAGCGGGGTTGTAGTCTCTCCAACCTGGTGAGACACAGAATGCACCACGTCAGCCAGTCCCAGCCAGTTGTTTGCAGTAATCAAGAATCATGTCATCTGTAATGTTCACAAGCGCATTCGCAGGCCCAGCTAGCTCGCTCATGGCCCTCCCCATAATGATTTCTTGGGGCAACAATCTTATCTTCCTGTCTGGAGTACTATGCAGACTCATCAACAGAAGAGGCAATGCATCAGGCCACTTCAGAGATGTTGAAGCACACACTTTCACCAATGTGAATTTCAACGTGCCATTGACTTGCTCCACAGTGCCGGAAGCCTCTGGATGATAACTTCAATGTAGTCTCTGCTCCACTTGTAATGCTTCACACAATATCTTCAGGACCTCGTTGTTAAAATGAGTTCCTCGGTCTGACACCAGAGAAATCTGGAATCCGAAACGCAGTATTAACTACCTCAACAACAGCTTAACTACTGTGAAACTATCATTCCTGTTAGTCAGGTAAGCTTCGATTTGCCGTGAAACGATGCATACCATCACTAATCCATACCTCAACCCATCACAAATTGGCATCTCAATTAAGTCCTTTGGATCCTGTCACAGGGACCTCCTGATCTCCCTATGTGACTCATTGTGACTGGTGTTCTCCCAGCTGCATTCTGCAGTTGGCACATAATACATCTGTGACACAACCTTTCAGTCATCAGTCTGAATCGTGGATTAAACCACGTCTGCCTAAAGAGGCGCATCATTGCATCTCTCCCTACATGTGAGGGCCATGGTAGTGTCTTCCTGTTGGTTGTAACAAGCTGTCTGGCAACACAGGTCTTCCATCACTTGAAACCCAAACGTCACCCTCCTCTCGTTTAATACAACCTGCTCTGACCCAACCTTACTGTTCTGCTTCTGACACTTCTTTCTGCAATTTGTCCCAACGATCTTTCATTGACGTATTCCCCATTGAAGGTGCAAGAATTTAGCGCACAAAAACGAGCTGTCTCATTGGCATATCTGTTTCCCACTGTCACGTAATCAGTGCCTTGCCCAGGTGCGGCACACTTTACTACTGCAATTGGGGCTGGTAATTGTAGGGACTGTAGCAGGTTCCCCCACGCTCTTCCCCATTGCAGATTGCTGACCCCCGAAGAGGTAATGAATCCATGCTGGGACCATAACTGCCCGAAGTCATGAACACCCCCAAAGCAGCACTAACCATCAATGAAAATTGTCCCTCTCAGCTGGTCTGAAACATAGCAATCAATTTGGCACTTGTGCTGAAAATACTCCTTGAAGCCAGGAGGCTTCGACCACGCCTGAAACAGTATAGACTGCATAGGCAGCTTTTAACCTTCCATTTTGTTCTCTTAAACGGGAGACATCAACAAACCGCACATGATCTGACTTGGGTATTTGCACATCTTGTTTGTCAGGTCTCGGCTTTGTGCATAGTTCAGTGACACCAAGGAAGTCATGTTCAACTTCATCTTCTACCACCTCATTCCCAGGAAGGGGCAGTAATGTAGCAGGATTGAGTAAAGTACAGCTTTTCAGGGTCAGAGTTCCGGCACCAAGTATGACTTGTTCATACTTGGTAAGCTGACTGTTGGTAACGTACTGCGTCCGAGTACGGGTCAGCAAACCCCTCCACTGAATGTGACATAAAAACACTGCTCTGTGGTACACTAGCTGAGGCAACCGCTTTAAGCGAACCAGGCAGAGCAGCGGCTACTAGGTCAAATGTGGCAGAAAACTAGGCCACTGACCTTCAGGCATTGCCGTGTATCTGGGTAAGCACTGAAAGAGAGCACATCTTTCACTGCAAAGCATTTGTTATAATCGCACATTGCCAGAGCTGGGATGCGGAGAGACATACTCAAAGCTCTGAGAAGGCACGCAAGCAGCTATCATCCCATGGTACGGGATCTGACACGTCTTTGTGTGTCAACCTCTGAAGAGGCTTGGCCATCAGGGAAAGGTTGAGAATCCACTGTCAACAGTAGCCCACCATTCCCAAGAACATTCAGAGTTTTTTCTGGGTAGTTGGTTGATTAATTTTCAGAATCGCCGAAACCCTCTCTTGAGACACCTTCCTTGCTCCTTTCTCAATGTGATGTCCTAAATACAGGACTTCCTTTTTACAGAACTGCAACTTTATTTCCATTCTCAGCTAAGCGGTTCAGCAAAGCAATAGTGTCACGTTTGCAAGCCTCCTGTGTATTTAACTCCACCAATAGGTCGTCGATATACTGAACTAGGACTGATTGATGGGGCATCAGCAGAGAGTCTAAATTCTTCTTGAGGATCTGATTAAAGATCGAGGGGCTCTGTGCATACCCTTGTGGGACTCTGCACCATGCCAAGACGTCTGCTGAAACTGAAAGCGAAGAGAAACTTGCTATCCTTGTGCAGTGGTATCGCGAAGAAGTATTGGCATAAATTAATGACCGAGAACCACTCCGTCTCACATGTAATCTGAAAGCAAATCACAGCTGGATTTGGTATCCCAGGACAACAAGGGACCACTATTGAGTTGACGTTTCGCAGGTCTTGGAGGATGCAGGACTTTCCATTGGGTTCCTGTAAACCCATAATGGGAGAGTTACATGGACTCCCCAAAATTTCCTTAAAGATGCCTAGCTCAATCATTGAGTCAATCACAGGAGTAAACCCAGCCATGGATTTGAGGTTCAAACTGTATTGTGGGATTCTTGGAATCTCTGTATGGGGCGTTATGGTGATCCCGGACTGGTTCAACACCTTTGAGTCCGATGTCTTTACCTGAGAAGTCCCAGATTTAAGGCAAATCCTCTTTAGTCAGTAAGGGGTACATTTCAATATCTGATCTGACGAGCAAGTTTAAAGACAATGTCTTCATCATGAGTATGAAACTCCATGCCATTGGGGGTGTAGTAAATGGAACAGTTGAGTTTACATAAAAGGTCTCGTCCAAGTAGATTGACAGGCCTAGAATCGCACACCACAAATTGATGATGATCCTCGAAAGACCCTATTTTGACAGGTACCACTTCTGAAACTGGGCTTCTCATCTGTTTATTGGCAACTCCTACAACTTGGATTCTTTGTCCTGAGAGGGGTAGGTTAGGAACCTCTGCTGTTCTTACAGTAGAGTGGGTAGCAACAGTGTCGATAAGGAATGAGATAGCGTTCCCATTCACCTTGCCATCCGCCAATGGACCACTCTGGTCTACCTCTAAGGTTGTGCCAACTACACAATCCCCCTCCCCGGCCCTGTCATTGCGACAGGTCTGTGCTGAAACCATCTGTTCGGGTCATGGAATATTGTTCAGAAATGCTCTGATTTACGAAAGGGTTTGTTTACATTGGGGGCCGGATTCACATTGTCTCTTCGTACATTTGCGATATTGGCATTTTGTTGTGGCATCAGGGCTTGTGGAACTTGCATCACCTGAGCATGGGGTACATTAGGATTCTGGACTCTTTGTCTCTGTCCCTGCTGTGTCTGAACCATGTTATTCCCTTGGGACGGTACAAATTCACCATTCTGAACCTGATGTTGTTACACATTACCAGCATTAAATCGACAATCACTTTTCCAATGCCCCAACCTGCTGCATGCGTGGCAGGGATTACGTTTTCTTCAAAGTTGGCACATCGACACCTGTTCTCAGATCAATCGGGACACCTCACCCTCTACTGTGCTGTGGAAACCCTTGCTGTTGAAACCCATTAGCACCCTGCACCATAGGGAGTCCCTGCTGATACCCTCCTTGCCTAGGAACAGTATTGTCAATAAATGGCTGAATCTGACCTCTCTGTGCAGCTTTCATTTGTGCGATAATTCGTTTTTCTTTCAGCTTTTTATGCTTCATTTCCAATCCGTTGCTACAGTAATTGGCGTAGCGCAAAATGTCATAAATGGGCTTTCTCTGCCAACAAATCAAATGTTACTGAATCATGGACCTAACTCCAGCTTCAATTCGTACATGAATCTGTACACAAAATGTCCCATTTCCTTTGCCTCAATTATGAAGGAAGTGACCCGTTTAGGGCCACCCGGGTCACTCGCGACCACCTCTCAGCCTTCCATACAAATGAAGAGTCGGTCGGACAGTAGAGAATACAAACCAAAGTTATTTATTAAGCATACACTCGAGCGGAGTCTGGTCCGACCAGCCTCCTCAGATAGCTGCCGAGGGACTGACTTCCGTCTACATGGTAAAATCCGATATACATTTCCAACACCCCTAAAGACCTGCCCAGACTGGAATTTTCCAGCCTGGGCGCTGATGAACAAAGGAGGTACAGAAGGATGGGCTACCATCCTGAGACCGGGTACACGCTGTCTTAGTTTCAAGGTTACTCTGCCCGTGCTCATCTCTCTGAGAGTGGGAGTAGGCCTGGAGTTACAGAATGATCTATTCATTAGTGCAGCGAAACTTAACCTTGAACAATAAAGAGAAACAATTGAGGCTGCTTTCTGCTGAGGCAGACATGCATGAGACGGAAGCTTCATTTCGATCATGGTACAAAATGGCGGCTGGATACAAAATGGTGCCGCAAATGCTAACTTAACTCGCACAATGCTATAAGGAGTCAGCTAGATGCATTTTCAGTCCAACAGACCCTCCTTTTAGCATTTGCTAACAATTTTGTCTAACGCTAGGAAATCAACAACTGTTCGCATAGTAAGAAAACAACTACTGTTACATTTTCATTCACACACTATCAATATTCAAAAATACCCTCGTCAAAGAAACATGAGGTCGTCAACAGCCTGCATCATCATGGCCGAAGACTTAGTATCATGTATTGGGGCCTTCGGTGTGGGTGGTAACTTTCCAACACTGTAACCACAGCAGGCAGGAAGGCAATGGATGCACAGGCAACAAGTGAAAATGACACCTGCAATTACTATCAGAAAGATGAGAATCTTCCAACCCCAGGATGCTATTAAACCCCAGAACCAACCAGAAAGAGTCCAGGTACCATTCTCTTGGTGAATGTCAGATGCAAGCCTATGCAGCTTCTGTATAGCAGCGTATACATTAGGAGCGTGGTCCGGTATGTATACACAACAACTGCTGCCGATGACGTGGCAGGGCCCTCCCCGATCAGCAAGGATGACGTCAAACACCATCCTGTTCTGAAGAGCAACGAGCCTCGTAGCCTGGAGCACAGCCGTAATGTTTGTCAGTCTTCCAGCCGTGGATTTATTGACCCCTTCTATAACCCTGGTGAGTCGGCGAATATTGAGGCTATTGGACATAGGGCCCCAAAAGGGAATAATACCCTTCATGGCATCAGTGAACTGCTGTAGAGTAGTATCTGTCTGATCTATGTCCTCTGTATTTATAACCCTTCTAATACGGGATAGATGGACACCCCTACGCTGTAATTGGTGATCTCTATGGTAGTTGGATGGTGCTATATACACCGGGGGAAGGAGGAAAGGGAGGTAACATATGCCAGACCACCCCCTCGGAAGCCACACAAGCCTGGGACCCGCAAAACAAATAAACATTATGGGGGGGAAGCAAAGGTGGGCTACTGCTTGTGCTCAACACGTAAGTATAATTACAATTACTCTCTCCCACTTTAACATTCCCAAGGCCTCGAACACAAAAACCAGCTGTTGTGTTGACTACCGGCACTGGCATTGCTTCATCTTGAGTAATATTGCGTATCTGAAAAGACCTAAAATATTCAGTGACATTGAACCCCTGGAAATCCAACATTTTATTTCAAAGCCATTGTGCATTTTTTTCATTCTCATATACGTTCATACAAGCTGTTGGGGACAATGTATCAGGGGCCCCTTGTTCTCCTGGAGTAAACCCTTGGTGAACACGTATGTATTCTAACACAGTATCATAAACCGCATATGTCCTATTCATAGCATCAGAATGGAAATGAGTATATACCATGGGAAACACTTGAAACTAGGCCTCACAGCTCCCCAGATAGGAAAAGGGCATGAACAGTAATATATCGTTCTTATGAGTCACGGAAGGGAGCAGTCCACAGATCCAGCAATTAGTAACATTAAATGTATCATGTGCCTGGTGGAGCATTTGCAAGAAAACATTATCTACATATGTTTTTCTGTGCTCACCCTTATGAGGGGCCAAAGTAACAAACGTGTGTTCAGGGGGAACATGCATTGTACCAATCAAAGAGTGCACAGGATATTTCTCCTCAAGGAACCACACTATTCCAAGTACTGTTATCAGAGAGATCAGAACTATTACTATGAAAACTATTTTAGAAGTGGCAGCTCGCATAGGGCGTGCTGCGGGGCGGTGGGCCGTCGTATGTCCGAGTTTACTCTTCCCCCCCCCCCCCACCCTTCCCTGCCTCACCACAGCAAGCCCTATGCGAGCCGCCACTGTGTTTTACTCTTAGTAGACCAACTAGACCAACCAGATCCATCCTTCCCGAAACGCGGGGCTGCAAACGGCTGTTCCTCTTCCATAATGGGGTGACCAAATGGGTACATTTTAACCAGAGGCAAGGACATGCAATGGAGCCAATAACAAGAAGACGAGAGAGGGGCAAATGTTTCCCAGCGTCCTTCAGAGTCTCGCTGGTAGACTCCTATTGATCAATTGTTGGCGCTGTTGAGCACCGGCGGTGGAGCTGTCGGACCAGCTCTTCAGAAATCCCACGTCGCGCAGGATGAGGCATTCCCCTTCCCAGGGTAGCACACTCGAGCAATCCTGTCCAATGTCCGAACAATGCACCAATTTCACCTCTCCCTATTCTACTGTGGCCTCATTTATCGGGTTCATCCCTGCTAATCTGACGTTTCCTTTGGTGCACTGTTCCTCTGTCGGGTCGCAAATTGTATCTAGCTACTCCAGGGACAGAGGGGTCTGCAAACGGGCTCGGACACAGAGGGTCAATGGACTGGGTCTCAAGCACAGATTGGCCAGCAGGCTGGGGCTCCGAGATGGCCCTGATCTCAGGTGGCACTGCCTCGTTCAACACTGCGTCGCTTTCCTCCTCCGTTTGTGCCCACGTCAGCCGGGCATCCGAGAAAGGAACAAAATGGGGCACTTGCTCTGTTTCAGAGTCACCTACTCCATCAAGCACCCACTGATCGTAGGGTAAAGGGAGGGGCAACTTTCTGCAATGTTGGGAGTGTATCCAATTCTTCCTGCCGGCCACCTTCACGGCTGAGCGGGTAGCGAGGAGGACTTGTGTGGGCCCCAGCCATCTCGTGTACATACAGCACGAACGGCTTCCCATAATCAGGCGTGCCAAGCACAGGAGCAGAGCAAAGCACAACTTTTACTTGCTCAAAAGACTGCTGACATTCAGGCGTCCAAGGCAGGGGCTCATGCACATCTTTAGTGGTTAATGCAAGCAAAGGCTTTATTAGTGAATAATTAGGGATCCAATGGCGACAGTAGGAAGTGATGCCAATAAAAGCGCGCACATTCTTCTTTTAGGGATGGGCATTTTAACAATGGCGCTAATGCGCTCAGGGGTCAATCTCCTACCCTCCTTCGGTGACCTAAATAGGTGACCTCCTGTCGACAGTATTTAAATTTAGAAAGGGACACTTTATGTCCAAGGTGAGCCAAATGTAGCAACAACTTAACCGTACTGTCTTTGCATCCCTGTTCAGTGTCAGAAGCTATTAGTATATCATCCACATACTGAAGCAATACATTACCTGGGGGAAACGCGAGGGAGTCAAATTGAGCTTTCAGAGCTTGGTTATATATACTAGGGCTTTCAGTATAGCCCTGAGGAGCGCAACAGAATCTGAAGCTTTTACCAGCCAGGGTAAAGCCGAAAAGATGGCGATTATCCGGATGAATTGGTATACTAAAGAAGGCATTTTTCAAATCAATGACGGAGAAGAATTTTGCGGAAGAAGGAATCATCGTCCGAATGGCAGTAATGTCAGGGACCACCGGGAACTGAGGGACCACTATTTTATTAACGGCGCGCAAATCAATCACAAAACGATAAACATCTGGATGGTCATCAGAGGAGCCTGAAGGTGCCCTCTTAAGAATGGGAAGAATAGGGCTATTACACACATTCGAAGTCGTCTCTTCAACAACTCCTGACTCAATCGGGTCCTGTATAATCTGCAACAAAGCTCGCTCCCCTGCTTGTGGTATTTTGTACTGGGGAATACAAGGCAAAATGGCATGGTCTTTAACTTTAATGGAAATTGGGGGAATCTGCAATGGTCCTACATCCGTGTCACGTGTGGCCTTAAACTCAGCAGGAAGGGGCGCATCCTTGGACAGACACTGCTTAGAGCTGATCACGTTCGGTCCCGTTGTCATGTAAACACCTTCCGGAGAACAAAAAATGGTCGCATGCAACTTCTTTAATAAATCCAAGCCCATTAAATTTTCTCCACAATTTGATGTCAATAAGAACTGTGAATCCACAGTAAAAGGACCGATGGTCAAAGCAAGAGGTTTGGAAATGGGGCTTACAACCAGTATGCCAGAAAATTCTACCGAAACGTTATTTTGGCCAGACAGAGCTGCCCCGGGGACCAGCAAACGAGAAACTGAGCTATTCATTGCACCTGTGTCCACTAAGAATTTTTTAACTGAGCCTTGCAAATCTGCGGTGACATAAGGACCGCGTTGATCTACAGGTATCTGGACTGGTCCCTCACCCTGTCCCTGGCTGTCCTAGCTGTGAGACATCCCTGTCACCTCGTCCAGATCATCATAATCGTGATAATACTGTCTCCCTCGAGGGTCATCGAAATAGTTCTGGTCAGAGCGGCCCTGCGATGTCCCATCCTCCCGAACCCCAGCCTGATCACTTGCTCCACGGCCCCATCCACGAGAACCTCGCCCTTTGGGTGTTGCAACTTTCTGCAATAACACCGGACACTCACTACGCCAGTGCCACGCCTCCTTACAATACGCACACTGATTCGGCCCCACAGGCGCAGTGCTCCTACTAGTACGGGAACGCTGCCAGGCTGGACCAGCTCCTCGTCCTCTACCGTTACCCCTAGACGCCTGCCGTAACAACACCTTCGTCTTCAGCTCCTTATGCTTCTTTTCCACCTTCTCCTCCTCATTCTCCCTCTTTTCATAATACTGTGCCATACTCAATATAACGGAAGGGGAGGATGTCGTCCAAGTGCTCTCTGAAGCCTGCAACCGAGCTGCAATCTCTGGGAGCAGGTTCATAACCAATTTATTGACGAACAACCGGACACCCCCTTCTACTGACAAATCCTGTCCACTAAAATCCCGAAACACACCCTGGAACCGTGTGAAAAAATCAGACACACTTTCATCTTTCTTCTGACGACATGCCGCTAACTTGTCCCAATCTACCCTTCTCGGTGGAATAAGAGAGTGCATATAGGTAATAATTCGGCCGGGTAAAGCTAGTATCTCGGCCTTAGGCTTTTCTCCAGGCTTCCTTTCCTTATCCCATGCTTTAATCTGGTCCCATGTACCACCCAATTCCACAACGTGGTCCTGCGTGTGCACCTGCCTCCAAATGTCCACGGGCACCAGCAGACCAAAGAACATTTCAATATCCGCAAGTGTCCTTACTGTTGATACAGATTCTGTCAATTCCTTATAGTATGCAGTAGGATTTTTTTCTAGGGTCAGGTAACTGAGTCTTAAGGGATAACACCGCCCTCCTTCCATGGGGTATAAACCCACTATTCTTGAAACCGGGCCTCTACCCTGGGTCTAATAACAGCATCATGCTGATCTCGAAGCTCTAGCAACTCAGGGTGATATATGGGATGGAATTCCCTCATCCTAAACTGGGACACTGTCTTCGGGCTCTTCTCAAACAGCCTACCTCGGTAAGCTACCAATGTCGCAACATTTCCGAAAACCTCCTCAGGCGCCATACTAGCAGCGTATACATTATCTCTGATATCCTAAATAATCTGCGGCGCTATAGCATTGAAGCACTGTTCCCACAATCCAATCAGTGTAGCCGACGTGCTTAAGGGCATGCTGCTGCACAAACGGCTCATAATCCCTCATCACACTCCACACATCTTCAGTACTATAAATGAGATGACCGGCCCACTTAGCGGCCTGATTTGCTACCACCCTTTTCTCTTCTTTCCCCACATCCGATTGTATTAAGATCCGTCCCAATCGCTCCCTAGCAGTTGCCTAGTCCCCTGATCCACGTACAGGCGTTCCACTACCCAGTACTGCCGGGGAATGAGGGAAGAGGGAAGGAGTAGTAACTGAAAGAGCAGGCACCAATGTCGTTAATGACTGTGTTGTGGGCGTAAGGGCTGGAGAAAAAGAAGACATTGACACGATAGGCATAGCAGGGAGACTAGCAGTTATCGCAGGCGCGGAAGGCGAAGCCACAGAATTGACAGGAGGCGCAGCGGCTAAAGCAACGGAGTTGATAACAGAAGAAAGAAACAGCAGGGGCAGAAGAGACAGATGACTGGTGCTGTGGCACAGCAGGGTATATTCTCTGCGGGGCATATGGAGGCGGAGTTCGGGTGTCTAACAATTCTTCCACAAATGTATCATTGTCTTCCCGAACCACATAAGACTTTTCACATTGCAAACGAAACTTCCTATCGGCACACTCTATCACCTTCTCAGTCTTCTCCTTATCATACGCAACAGCTTTCTGAGTCACTGTCTGCATCCTTACCTTTCAGGACTCATTTTCTGCTTTCATTCGTCTGTTTAGCTTCCTTTTGCCATCTTCTAAGGGAATCAAACATTGACTGCCTACTCCTTTTCGCAAACAATTTATCCTGCAGGAAATTATGCTTTTACTCGTCAAAAGTGCCTGTCAACAGCCACTGCAACTCTGCATTGTCCCTCGTATATTTGTGCCATAATGTACTAAACATAATAGGGCCAAGGCCATGTTTGACATACATCTCGAAGTTTGGGGTGCCTTCTGGAGGTGCAGGCTGACTCTCTTCCAATCGAGCATCAGTAGAACAACGACGACAACTCACACAACATAGTTTACTAAAACGGGGCATTTTAAAACGAAATCGTTTTCACTATTTATGCCGAGCAGATATTTGCAAATATCTTACTAAAGTCGGTCCTCAGACCTCACTAAATCTGGATCAAAATAGTACCATGCTCACAAAGAACTCAAACAAATTCAAGCGCTTGTCCAAAAAACGATCCGTAGACCGTACCAAACACAAACCAAAGTGGTGCTATAGCCACATAACAAAAACAAAGCAAACTCACCTGGTGCACACAGGTCAAACAAAGTTATTCTCCACTGCTGACTCTTCGGACCAGATGGTCAGATCCAAGGGTTTCACCTTTCAGGACCCCAGCCGGGATGACCACTGGCCGAGGCACCGCCCGGTCAGACCGACTGGGCAGCTGCAAGTACTAGACTCTCTCGTGCAGGGATACCCTGTCCGCCCGTGCGACCCAACGTGGCCTCGTCCCCCTCACCCGTCCACGGGCAAGGAAGGGTCACTCACCCGATGGGGTCCCTGTTCAGGCGCCAATTGAAGGAAGTGACCAGTTTATGGCCACCCAGGTCACTCGCGACCACCTCTCAGCCTTCCATACAAATGAAGAGTTGGTCAGACAGTAGAAAATACAAACCAAAGTTATTTATTAAGCATACACTAGAGCGGAGTCCAGTCCGACCAGCCTCCTTAGATAGCTGCCGAGGGACTGACTTCCGTCCACATGGTAAAGTCAGATATACATTCCCAACACCCCTAAAGACCCGCCCAGACTGGAATTTTCCAGCCTGGGCGCTGATGAACAAAGGAGGTACAGAAGGATGGGCTACCATCCTGAGACCGGGTACACGCTATCTTAGTTTCAAGGTTACTCTGCCCGTCTCTCTGAGAGTGGGAGCAGGCCTACCTACGGGGAAAGGCATGCAGTTACAGAATGATCTATTCATTAGTGCTGCGAAACTTAACCTTGAACAATAAAGAGAAACAATCAAGGCTGCTTTCTGCTGAGGCAGACCGCATGAGACGGAAGCTTCATTTCGATCATGGTACAAAATGGCGGCTGGATACAAAATGGTGCCGCAAATGCTAACTTAACTCGCACAATGCTATAAGGAGTCAGCTAGATGCATTTTTCAGTCCAACAATTATCTCTGTCCCACTGAACTGTTTAAATGTCTACAAGAATTCTCATAGTAAGCATGAATTGACTCTTTGGATTTTTGGGTCGTTCTGTCAATCTTGACCCAATCTCTTTAAGAGAGATTTTTGATTTCAAATATGTAATCACCTGATGGTATTTCTTCATGACCTGTGGGGACAGAGCTTGTAGTTCAGGATGTCTCATTGGCGGTACTTAATAATAATAATAATTAATGATTTGTAAAGTGCCTGGTTACTGTATTCAGAGTGTCCCCACACTAAGGATTCTGACTCTGTGCAGTTTGGTGCAGTTAGGCCTCCATAGACAAACTTCTCAAGAGTTAGATCTGTTTAAAAAAAAAAAACAGGTTTTTAGTCTTTTCCAAAAAAAGTGGTTCTGAGCATTTCTGTAGTAACGCCAGAGGCAATGTGGTCCACATTTTGAAGGCAAGGAAACTAAAGAGGGGGAGAGGAGTTGGCCTAACGGCTAGAGTGGTCGACCTCGAATCTGGGGAACTGGGTTAGAGTCTCGGCAATGACGCTGAACATCCTGTGATTCTGGGCAAATCACTTAATCTCCCCATGCCTAACAAAATTGAATGTGTCCTCATGTAATGCAACTGGTGCTATGTAAAGTGCTCTGATACCCGATTCGGGTCAAGTTCGCGCTATATAAGACTCCATATAAAAAAATAAAGGAACTTCCTTCCATCTATGCTTTCTTGACCAGGGGGATCGGAACAAGTGAGGCCACTGCAGACCTCAAATTTCTTCTAGGTTGATTTGGTTTCAGTATTGAAGCCAGATATCCTTTCCTATGTAGAATTTTGTGGCAGAAACACATAGCTTTAAAAGCTGCTCTGTTATGTACCAGAAGCCAATGACGTTTCGTGAGGGCTGCACCAATGGATGAGTGCCTGGGGAGATTGAGCAGCAAACACGCTGCTGTATTCAGCAGCCTCTGAAGTTTACTCACTCTGTTTTGAGATGCTCCAAAATAGAGGATGTTACAATAGTCCAGCCTAGATATAACTAGTGCCTGGACTATTGATTTGCTAGCTGCTTCAGGGAGAAGGCTCAAGATGATGTTCAGTATTTTCAGAATGCCAAAGCATTTTTTACCCATGCTAGAAACCTGGCTATAAAATGGAAGATTAGCATTGAACCAAATGCCGAGATTTTTTACTTTTGGCTTGGGGGTAGGCACTGGTCCGAGAACGTCTGGCCAGCAGTTAGTGGACCAGATAGTAGGTTGCTTTCCTAGGACCAGTACCTCAGTTTGTCCTGCATTAAGCTTCAAGCAGCTATTGTCCATCCACTCTGCCAACTCAGTTAGCAGCATTTAAGCCGAGCCATGGTCAGACTTTGAAGGGTCCCATGCAGACTTTTTTAGGAAGTGGCACTACCATGGCATCTTTCTACCTTAAGGTCTCCACACCATGTTCCAAAGAGTTATTGAGCAAATTGCAAGGTCTGGGTAGGATAGCCTCCAACCCGCAATCCAGCATGAGAGGTGAGTCGGGATCGGCTGGTGAACCCGATTTTACCTTGGGCAGCAAAGCACATAGCTCTTCTACAGTGAGTAAATTAAAGCTAGAGTCCTGTATTAGAGTCCAATGGTTGGAACCATGTTTCTGAGTATGGGACGTCTCTAATTGCCTCTTGAAAAGTTGTATAGATATTGGCAACCTTGTCAAAAAAGATTTGAGCAATCCAATTGCAACCTTCTGCAGAGGAGATGAAGGATGGAGACACCCGTTCTAGAGAGGATAAAGATTTCACTATAGAAAAAAGTTCTCTGGATGAGTTTCAGACTGACTCTATCTTATTAGCATAGAAAAGGCTACGAGTGACTCTAATCTGTCTTTGGTAATTCTTCAGAGTCTTACGGTAAGTTTCTTTGTCCACAACATCATACTTTGCGCCAAAGGCGTTCTAAATGCTTACAAGTTTTTTTTTGCATGAAAAGTTCCTCATTTAATCATTCGGCTGAAGGTTTAGCTCGTCTCCCTATTCGATCTGTCAGGGACGCAATCCGGTCAAGTACTTCAGGCCATTCCACAGATATCTTGTATTGTACCCGTAAATCACTTGGAACTACAATTTCAAATAAAGTATCCAAATCTTTCCATAAGACTTTAGATGTTTTCACAAATTGATCAACCTGTCTGTGATGACAACCATTCTCAGTGCAGCTCTTTATGAAGTAGTCAACCAATGCTAGCGCGGCTCTATACTAGCGCGGCTCTACACCAGCCGACTTATACCAGCGCGGCACACTGTGACGTCCGTCTCACTCCTCTCAGCAGCTCACCCTCGTTTACAACCTTCCTCGAGCACGTTTTCTAAGCAATTCGCACAAAACAATGCAAGCAACTTCAACCGCTAACTCTGTCTGCTCACTAAAGAACTGAAAGAATATTCATGCACACAAGGCAATTGGGAACAATACCTTCCGCCCCATTCTAACTTTTACTTCAAGTGAAACCTCAGCCAGCGGGCTCTCGCTTGGATTGATAGTTATTCCCTATGCACTGAGATAAACTATACCAACCACATCTCACAATCACACAAAGATTAAGTCCCTATCTCAAAGATGCTGTCGACGATGTCTCATGACAAACACCAACACACCGCAGACAACTACGCAGTGTCTTCTACACTGAAACTTGACTTTACGTCTCTCATACTGGGATCTTAGTCCACGACAGATGCAATAACCACTTCAGCTTCTCTGCAATAAGCACCACACTCACACATCAACTTAAATCAACTCCGCATGACACCACACATCCATTTCAAAACCCCACAATCTAAGCATAAGCAATTAAAACGTGCAGCCCTATTGATACTCTCACTCCTCCGCTGCTACAAGTTTCCACACTTTTGCGACTCCATCAATCCTCTGACGAACCATGGGCATTTGGGGTTTGAACTGGGCTTGGGCAATTTCTAGATCAGACACCCTAACTCTCTCATGTCAGTGGACAGACCGTCTGAATTGCTACCAGATTTGACCTAGCGTTTCTGGGCATACAACTTTTATCTCTTCTTACTTACTTTCTATCTTGGTCCTCCGATAAATATTTCTTGTTGTACTGAGGGGAACGATAGTTAGCATTCCTTGTCCTATCTAATCAATTATATTTAACAGCGCAACCCATTTGGCTACACAGAGGACCAGGAATCAGTAGCCAAGTTTAAGAATGTTTATTACAAATTAGTAATCAAATTCAGATAAATCACTCTAAGGATCATGCTGTAAAGGTACAAAACGAAGACAAAGCCTCCAGAAGAAATTGAGGTGGACCAGTATTAGACAGACAAGCAATTTAATAGCAGCTATACAAGTTAACAACATAAGAATATGCTGCTCAGAAAACGGTCTTAAATTCTCCTTCCTATGCATTAGTAATCTAAATCTTCCAAGCATAGTCCAAGGCACAAGCATGGTTCAATTGTCCGAGGAGTCTCAGAAATCAAAGAGTTCCATGTAAGAAATAGGTACAAGACACACACGCTTAAGTAGGATAAGCATGAGCATCTCAGAAGCTCTGTCAAGAGTCTTCGGTAGATCAGAAGTCTGTGTTAGCTGAAGCCACACTTATGGCAGGATTCGAAAGGGACATAAAGGTTTAGGCCTCTCAAAGTCCATTAAAAGGGCAGTTGAGAATCTTGAAAGGGATTAGCATAGAGTCCCAGGAAGGTTCTGCATAGAGTCTGCAGAAAGGGGTTCAGCAAAGAAGTCTAAAGGAAATCCAATGGACCGTTCTGGAGTCAGCCAGGATAATTAGGTATATTATAATCCAAAATGTTCGTAGGTGACACCCCTTTGGTCACATCATCGTCAAATGTCCATTGTCTTGGTTTCATTCTCCACATTGCAGACTGCAACATCCATGAAAGATCCCACACTAGACATGGGAACGACATCTTTCTCACACCCAGTTTAGGAAATAATAGTCCTTTCGTTAGCGTCCTGGTTTCTCATGTACTTTCGTCAAGGTCTGTTTCTCAGGCGATCCATCTAACTCTAATACAGAAATGTATTTATTCTAAACTAGTAATGCGTGTGAATGCCTTCAAGAAAGCCACGTTAGCAGAAAACTAGAACACAGGAATTTATGAGGTGCAGTATGATGAAATACAGACCTAAACTATAATGTCAAGTTAACCATTAAACATTATGGCACACATTTAATGTGTGTGCACAATTTAACATAAAGAATATCGATTCTTTAATACATTTAGTTCATATTGCATAAATCATACTGTGAATAATCAAATTAGTCAGAGGTAAGTATGAATGAGGCTACGTTTGAATGTGTATACATGGAACATTAGTGCATACATTGCATATACATTTCCGTTTCACTGAAAGTGGTCTTCTACACATGTAAGGATGATTATGGTTATACAGACAATGTAGAACACGTTTAGGACAGTTGGGTTTCTTCATTAGTGAAAGTACATCCGTTATTAAACTAGGATGGCTCCTACATTAGTTAAGCTTCATTAAAACATCTCAAACAGCATGGTTAAGCACATATTTATGAATAAATTCTACAATAAATGCACTCTTTAATAATGATGTCGAGTGTAACTTTTCACATAAATTATTGAATTAAGTAAGAAATCTGTGCTAGGTGCACAGTTATGTCACATCTCTGGAGACACTGTCTGTCATATTTTGTGACATGTAAAAGAGAGGACAGCTTTGCGTTGCATCAATGGCACTCTTGTCTGCAATATCTGATAGAGACTACTAGCCGCAGATTCCTTAACGTAGAATTATCCCCAGGCGTGAGACTGGACCCGGAAAACTTTCTTTGCCCCAGCATCTCTGCGTGCCGGAGGGGGGAGGGGGGGGGACCACGCGACTCCGCCCTGACGTCGTCTGCGGGCGTGACGTCAGCGAGGTCACATAAGCCCCACCCCGGCGCGCTGACATCAGTTTCCTTCTTTTCCGCGTGCAACGCGGATCCGGAATAGTGTCCCTGGCCTGTTTCAGGCCTTCTTTTAAGCTTTTGCGTTGTGGAACAGTGTGCGAATGCCTTCGGGCTTCAAGACGTGTTCTTCTTGTGCGCATCAGATGTCGGCGACGGACCCTCACCCTATTTGCATGTGGTGTCTGGGCGAGCACCATGACTCTACGGACTGCGCTGCGTGCCAGCATCTGAAGCCGAAGTCCCGGCGGGAGCGCTGGATGAAGCTCCTTTCGGCCCGCTTGTCCAGATCGGTGTCGTCACCGCGTCCGTCCCCCGCGGAAGGGCCCAGGAACCGCCGCTTCCGCCTCCGACATCGTCCTTCACCGAGGCCCCAGGGGCGTTGCTCTCCTGCCGGTAAGTCTTATAGCTTGTCCCCGAGGCCTGGTCCCCGTTCTGCGGAGGGCGCGGGTTCTCCTCGGGACATGCGGCCTAGTTTGTCACCACCCTACCCGCCGTTTCCTGGCGTTGGGGCGACGAGGGCCCAAATGGAGGCCTATGCTGCGGCTCTGTAGGCTTCCTTGGCCCCTCCTCTTCCTGAGACGTCCGCGGATCCCTTGCCACGTGCGGGGCCTTCCGCGGAGTCGCCGGCGGCTCCGGTGCCGACGGGTTCGGCTCCAGGTTTTGGGGGTGTGGTGTCTTCGGGGTGCGGCCCTACGGGGTTCCCCTCTTCGGCCCACGGCGCATCTGCCTCGCCACAAACCCCCACGGGGGTCCCTGTGGTGTCGCAGGAGGTCGCCAGTCCCCTCGGTCCTCTGGGCAGGCGGCGGCCTTGCCGGAGGCCGAGCCGACGCCGCTCAGGTGCCGACGGCTGTTGGCCCTGGCGACGCCGCGGGTGCTGGCTAGGGGCTGGGGCGCTTCCCCGGGTCCCTCTCGGCCCTCCGTGCAGGCGGCTGCCTCGTTGGAGGTCGGGTCAGCGTCTTTTCGGCGCCGTTCTTTAGCCGCCCTGGCTCCGACCCCGCCCCATTCTCCTGGGACGCAAGTGATGATGGGGGTCGACTCGGTGTCTCCGGTGTCAGCGCCGCACGACGTCGCAGCGGCGCCTGTGGCGGACTCCACGGCGCCGTGCCGGCGTCGGGTTGTCGTCTCGTCTCCAGAGGACCCCTCCTCTCCGGAGGTTTGTCACCTTTTTGTCTCCTCTTCCCCGGAGACGGGCCGCCGCGTTGTTGCTTTTCCCCCAGCGTCTTCCAGGGAGGGCTCTTCGCCGTCCCCACGACCTCGGCCATCCCCGGAGGCGCCTCAGGCCCCCCACTCGTCCGTGGCTCCTCCATTCAGGGGCTGGCCGTTTTTTTCCTCCAGCTGGACTCTGGGATGGCCGGCTTAGTTTACAGCCATCGCCCACGGAGGAATTGCTCTCCCCCCCCCACGGCGCCCTAGGGAGGCGTGCAGCTTTTGTCCGGGCCATTTCCACGGCCGCTGGCATTTTGCGCATGGGCGACCCCGGCACCCCATTTCCTATGGACCATTTGTTGGAGATTCTCCATCAGGGCTCTGGTGGACGGGAGCTGCTTCTTCCATTCGAGGCTTCGCTCCATACTTCTCTTCTGGGGGCGTCCTGCCACGGGTGATCCCGTGCCTCAGCCGCTCCTACATCGCCATCGCCCTGCTCGATCCAGTCTGCCTTTCTTTCCACCCTTCTACACAGGGCCCTCTTCTGCAGACTGCTTTTCCTTCCCTGCCCTTGGTGTTGTTTCCTCCGTCACGGGAGGCCCGGTGCTTGGATTCGTGGGGGCGTAACATCTTTGCTTCCTCTAGTGCTGCTTTGCGAGCGCTCAACACACTTTGTGTGTTGGCCAGGGCTACTTCCAGTCTGTGAGATTCCGTGGAGTCCCTTCTGTCTGGTGCCTCCCCCGAAGGTGTCCGTGCTGATATGCGGCCCCATGTGTTGGATGGCCGGCAGTTGGCCGAGTTTATTCTTCGTTCGGCCTTAGATGTTTCTGATGCTCTCGGCCGCGCCATGGCAAGTTAAGTAGCTCTCCGTCGCCATGCTTGGTTGAGGGATAGCGTTTTTCCAGAGAATATTAGGGAGCGTCTGGTTGACCTGCCTTTTGATGGGGTTCTTTTGTTTAACACCCATGCGGACTCCGCCATTCAGCGGCTTCTTGCAGGGCTCCGACCTCCTCCCCCTCCGTAAACTTGGCTTGTCGGTCCTCTGGTGCTTTATGGGAGGCGTTATCCCCCCTTTTTTCGGGGGTCTAGTGCTTCGCTTGGCCCGGTTGTGTGTTCCGTGTGGTTTGGCGTGCCTTCGGGGTCCTTAGGTTGGCCCCTCTGTACTGTTGGCTGCTGGTACAGCCTCCTTTTGGCTTCTGTGTTTTTTTTTTTGGCTGATTGGCAAGCCGTCTGTGGTTTTACCCGCAGGTCCTTTATGTTCTTGTCCTCTGCTGCGGAATTTTTTCCTAAGAGGTGTTCCCATGTTTTCCTTGGGACGTATAATGCCCTAAGTGGGGTACTTGTAGCTCTTACATAGCTCTGTCCTACGCTGGGGAGGTGTGGATGCCCTTTTTCGGGTTCCTTGCCTTTCCTGGCATCACTGTATACCGCTGGTGTGGTCTCTTTTGGCCTTTGTCTTGGTGCAGCTTACGCTCCTCCAACGTCTGTCATTCTCAGTGTTCGCTCCATCACTAGACCAGCCTGGCATTCCGTCTACGGCATCGTGTTGTGGTGTTTCCGCCTTCCTGTCCGGCGTTTCGGCCTGGTCCTCTGTCTGGTGTTCCAGGGGGGCTAAGTTTTTTCTGGCTTTCCTGTGCTCTGGTTGCCGGCTGGTCCGTACTTCGTGTCTCCTCTTTCTCTTCTGCCTGGTCCCACTTCTTTCGTGGGCCGTTGTGTGTCTCTGGCACGGCCCCCCCTTTGGGGATTGTTCTGGATTTCCCTGGCCGCTGTCCTCTGCTTGCGCCTGGCTTGTTCTGGGTGCACTGCTCCATGGTGTTGCCGGCTGCGCATGCCTGCTCGTTATGGTCCACCGCCGTGGCCCTTGGTGTGTTCCCTTGTGCCCCTGCCTCTTGTTCTGCTGGGGCTTTGCGCACCTGTGCCTTTCTTCTTCGCCTGCGCCTTTTGGCTGTGGAGCCGCTCCTGCATTGTCCGCTGCCTTGAGGCAGATGCCTGTTCAGCTGCCCCCTATCGCTGTGTCTGTGTTTTCCTACGGCAGGCTCTGCATCCGGTTCTACCTCTTCTCCCTGGAGTTTGGGGTGGTTCTTTTCTTCCTTGGTGCTCCTCTGGCGCTGTCTGCCCCTACGGGTTTTTTTGGCGGTTGTACCTTGGATGGGCTTGGGTTTTCCTGGCCTTCCCTTCGTTCTTGCTTACTTCTGCTTGGTGAGGGCTGGGCCGCCCTTCTTGTCCCTGTGTCGCACCCCCTGCGGGGGCCCTGTGTTTCTTCCTACAGGGGAGGTTCTCTCGCAGGCCCTCCTCCCCTCTGGGTATGGCTAGGGTATCTATTCTACGTTAAGGAATCTGCGGCTAGTAGTCTATCAGATGTACGAGTTACTTACCTTCGGTAACGATGTATCTGGTAGAGACGATTCTAGCCGCAGATTCCTTCACGACCCGCCCTTCCTCCCCGTTCTGCGAGGACCTTCTGTTTGTTTTTCTGCACTCTCCTCCCTCCGGGTGGCTTGTCTTCTGCTCTTTCCCTGCTATGGCTTTCGCTGCTATGACTTTTTGGTACCTTAGTGCTTGGTACTTTTCCAATTGGTGCTGTTCCTCACCTTTCGTTTCTCTCTTCTCTTTTTCACTGTTTTTTCGCACACTGGTCCCATACTCTCCACAGTTTTGTTTGTGATGGCTCCGCGTTGTGGCGCGGAAAAGTTCTCCAAAGAAAACTGATGTCAGCGCGCCGGGGTGGGGCTTATGTGACCTTGCTGACGTCACGCCCGCGGACGACGTCAGGGCGGAGTCGCGTAGTACCGCCCCCCGGTGCGCAGAGATGCTGAGGCAAAGAAAGTTTTCCGGGTCCAGTCTCACGCCTGGGGATAATTCTACGTTAAGGAATCTGCGGCTAGAATCGTCTCTACCAGATACATCATTACCGAAGGTAAGTAACTCGTACTCCTGTCATAGGGAGCAGCCCATTAATCCATAAAGGGCTACGAAGGCCGGTCAGTGACTTGTTAGTTATAATGATGTGACCTATATTTAATATGTTTCATGAAAATAGTGTGCAAAGGTGGGTTAAAAAAAGAGCTGAAAATCCTTGCAGTCTTAAAGAAAGAGGTCTGAAGGAGATCTCTGTACAGTAACCTGAGAGGAGCTGAGTCCCTTGAAGGTGAATGGGGAGGTAACGTGGTCAGAGGGGTAGAGATAGATGTGTAGTCAGGGATGTGGAATTCCAATAGACTGACGCCCAGGACGTATTGTTTGGGGTCAAGGGTAACAAGTTTTCATATGTATTTTGTCCTTTGGACAAGTAGGCCCAGCCCCCTGCAGCACAAACCCTTTGGCTGCCAGTTTGCAGTACCACATTATGGATCAGGAAAGGGCACTGTCTGCAGTTAAGGTAATATTTTTCTCCACATTTTAATGCTGTTCAAACTTGTATTTATGGTTCATTAATTGAAAGCCTTTGTTAGGGTGAGTGCTCTAAGTAAATGTTGTAAGCTCTGACTGCACTACTGACAGTGGTTACAGTATAAAAATGTGTAGACACGTTTTCAAAGTTGAGCAATATGAGGCTATGTATAATGCTCTCAGAATGCTCTCTGATTTGATGCAAATATTTGCACAAGCTTAAAAGCAAGATTGAGGATTCTTTGCTTTCAAAATAAAATGTTCATAAAAAAATGAAAGCAGGAAAAAAACATTTCGCTAAACTACTGTAAAATTTCAGGTACCATTTCTTTGCAGCATCATTTAGTAGCATGTGTTGATGCATGCTAGTATTTCCCAAAAATATTCATAATCGAAAAATCAGTGTAACCAGTTTCATTAAGATTATGGGAAACACAAATAAACCAGCACTGGCAAAGCCAGTAGGTCTGAAATTGGTGGTCAGCTTTTTAGTTTTGTCAATGCCTGACTTGTTTTGGCATGGGTTTTTGTAAAACCTTATTGGTGTGGGAGCTGCCGGGCCCTCACCATTATAACAAACATTGGCAAAAATTGTTTTTGGTCTCAAAAAGCACACACTGCCACAGTAGTTACTGGGACTGAACAAAACTACTTTGTGTGCCGATATGCTCCTTGTGAAAGAGTAGAATGCTGTCACTCACAGTGAAGCCAGCTGATACAGAGAGAGAGACAGACTTTTAATAAACACAAAAGGTCACAGTCAACGCCAGACCAAATTAGGGGCCCAATTATTAAAGAAAGTCTCAAAAGGGCACCCATGGTATATGTCCTTGCATTAAGTGCTGCCATACAGCTTTTGTGAATT
Source organism: Calotriton arnoldi (assembly GCA_963921515.1). NCBI lineage: Eukaryota > Metazoa > Chordata > Amphibia > Caudata > Salamandridae > Calotriton > Calotriton arnoldi. The sequence goes on along the minus strand of CAWUFW010002395.1, from coordinate 1,891,076 downwards.
CCCAAGAATTTACAGAAGTAGGACAAGAAATAGTACTCCTAGAAAATATTTGGGAACTGCATTTTAGCATGAGCATATCTGCATGTGTAGATTTGCTCATGCAAAAATCTGAATGTTTGCAAGTTCACTTTCCCTCCAACCAATTTTCCCCCAACTCGGGAAGAAGGTTTACGTCTGCCATTGTCAGGAGTAAATTTCCAACATTTCTCAGTATGGGAAAAGATTAGAGAAGAGTTGTTGAAAACCCTTGCAACATGCAAGTTAGTAGGTTTGCACAGACTCAAAAGGGCCTTCTAACCATGAAACTATTGCTTACCACTACCTTCAGCCCCAGTTTGTAGATCTGCGGAAACGTGGCATAATCAGAGAGGCTATATCAGAGCTCTCATATAATGAGATTGCTGCCATAACGGGTCGCCGCACCAAAGGGACAAGTGGACTTTGTTACAGGACAAGTAGATTTATGAAGCAACCTGCCCCATGGACAAGTAGATATTTTTTTTAATTCCAAACCCCTGTGTAGTATTTTGGCTCCATGTTGAAATATTGCTATATTAATGGTATATACCAGTTTTTTGAGAATGTACTGTTCTCTCTGGAGCAGTGTTATATAACTGCCACAAGAGAGATGCCACTTATCATTTTTACATGTAAATGACATGATTTGGCCAATACAGGGTACCAATTATTACATATGTTTTTATGTGCCGGATCTCATCTCGATGTTGGTACTTTGCTCATTTGGCTGGGATGCAGCACATGTTTAGAGGTTTTCCTTGGTGTGAGGGTGACTCTTGAATTCATTTATTTTTGAGCTGGTTAACATCCAAATTTACCTACTAATGTTGCTTGTTTTTCCCATTAGATATTTTGACTTCCTAACGTCTTTCCCGAAGGAAAGAATATATTGAACACTTTAATTGTAAGAGCGGATGAAACCTGCAGAGTTGAGAAGACCATGTTTAGAGGTTCTTATTTTCTGGAGGAAGAAAAGGCTGAGTGGTATTGGCAGCTTGTTGGCAAACTGTATTTCAGCGCCGTGATTCGCATTAGGTTTTGGTGCCGCACTATTGTACGTTCATACATCACAGAAGCGGATGGAGCCGTTCAGCTAGAGGGGTGTACACTAGAATGAATCCTATCTAGATTCTCATGCGGAATACTCTTGATTGTACTAGTGTACTTCATTTGCTTTTAGTAACTTTATACGTGTTAATACTTTTTTTTTAGTTGTTGCATGTTATCATATATTTCGGCTCATTTTTTTCACGTGGCCGTTCGTAATCTTAGTTTATTGCGTTTTTTGCACTCCACTTTAATGTGCAGAAGTTAAGCAAATAGGAAAATCTCGTTTTGTTTGTAAAGCCGAAACTGAAAGGAAATATCTTGGGTGTAAAATATTCACTTGCATTGTCGTTATAGTGAATATTCAGTGTGTTTGTTTGCCATTTTGTAAAGATGTATTCCTAAGCTTCCTTCGATAGGACTTAAAATCATATTTAACATATTAAAAACGTGAACGCCAAACTCTAGTCTGGAAAGCTTTAACTTACTGCTGATATTAGTCAGTTTGCAGGGAAGGTATTTGGGGTAAGTGGTTCAAGATGTACTTTCTTTAAACGTAAAAGCTAGCATACCATTTCCTCTTTGACACGCAACTTACAAATGCGCTCTTTCGGATCTTAATAAAACAAACGAATGATTCCAGTGGTTAGAATTGAAAACAGCATGTTGGCTTTTAATGGAGAACTATCTCATTATGATTATAATAGCATGACTACAGCAGACAAACTTCAAACACGAGGCTGGCAACCACAGTGCCGATTAAGGTCTCTGTGTGAGGCAGAAGCTGAGACAGCAATCTTAAATCAAGATTTGGAGTTGAAAAAGTGGGCAGTCTTATAAAAAATGGTGCATTAAATCAGATGTGAGTTTCAACTGAGAGGGAAAATAGTTTTTAAGGAAAGGAAGTGAGAAGCAAAGGACAGAACCCTAAATAAGTAAAAACACAATTTCCAGTTGCTCTAACTTACTATTGTCCGGTTCAGATCTGAGACCTAAAGCTACCAGATACCACTCAGTTGGTCTGGCAAAGTAGAAGCAAATATGGTACATAAAATACAGCACAGGCTGCCTGCAAAGAAATTGGCACAATACGTTGCAGGAGACTAATCGCTATGAAGTACACACAAATACTATTAAGTAAACCAATTGAAGTTTAGACCTCTACACATGTAAGAAAGCTGAGCCCCTCAAAGATCTTTGCTTACAACGCTCCTTGTTCCTCACACAAATTCATCTCCGATTGAAAGTATGAGCAGTATGACCTGTTTGGGAATTTTGACAAAATGGTAGAACCAGACCCCTTTGCCGTGACTCTCTTGACCATAGAGAAAAAAACAGGAGTGTCAATTTACACACTTTACTCTAAGGATAGCAAGAGTACTCTTCATTTTAGCAGCAAAGAGAACCTACACGCAAGGAATATTAATTGGCACACAATGGCATAGTATGAGTGCTACAAGGATTTTCTGTACGGAAATTAGGTGACTAGATTACAGCAGCTGTGTAGGCCCACTATGGGTGGAGATGAGCAGCCTCCCTGGTTTCTGTGATCCGTATTTCCTTTACTAGACAGTTCTCTTGAAGCAGTATTGTTAATGCATGTATCACACATAATATGTAGTAAAGGTCACAGTCCATATTTATTTCAGGAGATGGTTTTACCCGAGATGTTGTGCGCATTTTAGGCCTAAGTGTAAGTGTGCGGGCCACAGCGATGAGCAGAATCTCTCGCTGTTGTAACAATTTGGCCAGGTGGCTCTGTCTCCCTCTCTTCATATAGGATCCGGGGCTTAGGCAGCAGCTGTGGGGACGTCTGCTCAAATTGGACAGGTTCTGGCAATCCCAAAGGTTGGCTTTCATCCTGTGGCCCATAGTGTGGGCCCTGGTCTTGGTGCTCAGAAGGTAGTCAGCACTTTAGTGGTGGTTTCTGGAGCATGTGCGCATGGCGGGGGGAGTGTGGGGGGGAAGCTGGTTCAACTCGTGTTGCTTAACCAAAGAAACACTCAGGAGGCCAAGAGGCCTTTCGGCAGGCTTAGATTGGCTTCCATTGCTCTCGTGCAAAGAATGTACTCTTCTGGGCCGCCCCTTTTACAGGCTCGACAGCTGGGGTTCTTCTGCCCTCAGTCAGCTCCTGCAGAGCCGGACACTCTTCTCATCGTTAGGCGGTCCAACAGGATTCCTGTTCAGCAAGATATGGAGACCCCTGCAAGGTTTGCTCTCAGATATACACCAACCCTAAAACTCAGCAGTTCTTCAAGTACTTTGCAGACCACTCTCTTCCTTGATCTTGAACGACTTGGAACTGGAATTAAGAGGGGTAGTTTGGGTTTAGAATGTGTACACACTTCCCAGACAGGGGATGTTGATCCCTCTGCTAATGTGCAGGAACTGCTTTGGGGTGGTTCTTTTTCATATTTTATATTCTTTCTGTAGAGCAGTCAGTCTCTGTAAAAGATGATGGCTCTCACAGCAAGCATTGATAAAACTCGCTCCAGACAGGAGTACCAGCAACATGAGCACAGTGACGTGTAAAAGCTGGACCTGGCTGTAATCAGCTTTGCAGAAGTACCACTCGGGAATAGACAAAAAAGGGGCATGGCCTGCCTAGAAGCTTCCCTCCCTGTAACAAACGACTATGGTGACTCACCCCCATTTCCTCACCATTAGCTAGAATTGAAGTGTTAAGGAATAACTTATCAGAAATCCCCTGCTAAAAAGTCATCATAGAATATTTCAAGCAGCCCTGTCTCCATCCTTCCCCCACTTCAGTGTCTAGGATTACAACCTTCAGTTTAGGATTGCAGGCAATATACCTCCCCTGTCTGTGGCGGCCGTGCCATATAAAACAAGGGGCAATCCAGAATGGATCGTGCCAGTTTCAACAGTCTTCCATTGATGTCCGCACAGAATCCTGCTACTATGCACACTTTACACACGCAACATGCACTTGGTATATCAGTGCAAGCAGGGCTGGACTGGCTGTACTGGGCATCAGGCGTTTCCCTGGAAGGGTGGGAGCCCGTTTTGCAGCGGTAGGGGCCGGTTTTGTTTCTGGGGGCCGGTTTTGCAGCAGTGCTGCAGTATCGGCCCCCAGTAACAAAAGCAGCAAGTATGTGTTTCCAGCCTCTCGGGACCAGGCATTGCTTCCCCAGACGCTGGTCCGAGAAAATTGCCAGGGCTGCTTTGAGTTCCCAGTCCGACCCTGAGTGCAAGGGTCTTGGTGTTTAATACAAATGGAATTTTACATGAGTTGGGCTAGCAGGTGTCAAACTTCTCAATCAGAGAAGCACTTCTGTGCCGGGCATAGATTTGAATCTTGGTATAGTATGTTGTATTTTGCATTTCAATCAAACTGGCATCAATCTGGGCTGATTTTGATCACTTCGCTGTAAATTATTCATTAATGCTAATTAGGTTCCAGGCTCATTAACATTTGGGAAACTGTTTTCAATCCTAGTGGCAGAAAAAAAAGCTAGAATAACAAACATGTGAGTAATAAAAGCATGGCTGCTGCTTTATGCAGATGGTTGCTAGCCTAAGTAGCAGGAATTCCAATCTCATGGTAGAGAGTAGGAAAGAACAGAAAAGTGATGTCGTCATTTCAGTTGGGTTAATCAAAACAGGCATTAGCAAAGACAGTAGGTCTGTCCTTTCACATTGCTGCAGTACCTCAGGTTGTTACTCGATGTCCCTCAGAAGCAACAGCTTGAAGTCTTTCTCCAAGATGCAGACCCTCAAGTCTTCAGTAGATGAACCTATGGGGGGGGGGGGGTGTCTTAAAGGATACCCTGATCCTTGGTGCCTAGATGAAGAACGGTTTTGTTTATTTCCCTTTTTTTTTCTTCACATTTCTTTGCCACAAGTATGATAGTATACTGGCTGCAGGTCTTCTGAGAGACCATGGAGATTGCCTGCTTGTCAACCAAATATACGACCGAGTTGCTTGCAATGGCTTTAACCTTGGAAATAAAAGAAATATGTTTTGCTCAACTTTCCTCCACTCCCCAGATGGGAAGAGCCATCTGCACAAAGCCCAAGGATCAATGCAGAACGCTCCAAAAAACTGGTCTACTCTATTGTAAATGTGGCTTTTGGCCTTCTAGGGATAATTAGAAACCTACAGAAGAGGCAGTGGGATGGAGGGGCGGGGAGGAGATCTGCTAAACAGAATTACCTAGTACTGGTTATGTATATTTACTCAGAATGAATTCATCCAACTTGAATCAAAGTTGAGACAGTCATGGCCCTACATATTAATATCAGGAGTTGGAAAAGTTCAATCATAGTGAGAGTTACTTTAATCTACAGATTTGCATGAAAGAAATCTTTGAAATATCTAGATATCTCATAATAAAAAAAAGATATTCACGTTAAACAAAATGAAGTGCATGCTTAGTAGATACTACTTATTATCATTTATTGAAAGTTCAAAACTGAATGTAACATGCCTACCTCAAGTGCTTCAAGTATATAAGACACTGATGGGCGCTAGATAGATTCTTCTAATCGAAGAAATTGAAAAGGAAGATCACATTAACATCATGCAAAAAATAAACGCACTGTCCAAGTTCCGTGTGATCTATGGCTCAAACACTACAAAATCAGGGAGGCTGACACTGGAATTCAAACATAAAACCGAAAAACACAGAAGAGAAGAACAAGAAGACTGAGAAACGGAGGGAAACCATCTGACAGTCTGAAAACTCCGAAGATTTACAAGGGAGGGGTGGGGTGGGGAGGGGTTTGGTTTGCTTCGAGAGGGACTGATCTATAGCAGAGGATTCCCCTAGGAGACCACTAGTGCTGAAGTTGTTTGTATTAAATCAGAGTGAGTTTAAATAGTTTTCAAATATTTGCCCTGCGTTTCTACCTACAAAACAATCCTATAGAGCGAATTCCTTCCTAATTTATTTAAGTGCTTGTCGTTGAGAGACTAGTCAGTATTACTTGGGTATGTGATCAGCTTGGATACTACTACAGCAGTATTCAAGGAATCTCAAAGATAAAACTGTAAAATAGAGGGTTTTTTTTTAGGATAATTAACCAGAACTAAATCAACAGTGAGCTGAATCTAGATTTCACAAATAAGTTTGTATTTTTTTAAAAGGCCTGCCTGTGTCCACTAGCACATCTTTCCTACTGTGCAGTGTAACCATAAATCTAAACGAACGCATATTGGAAGCACTTTTATTCTAAACCGCCGAAAAAAATGAGTATTCTTTTTCCCAACATTAGTAAGCTGAAGGTATTACAGGCACTTTATAAATTCCATTTACAAAGAAAGCCACGAGTTCATGCTCGGGCATTCAGGACACATGATCCAGTAGGTGGTCCATAGACAACCTGTAAGGAAGCAGGCAGGGTCAGAGGGCGTTCAGGAGTGATCTACTTTTGTGTGGAAGGAAGTGTATATAATGCAGGCTACACTGGGGACAGAGGAGAGTCCTGTGGGTTAGTGCCCTAGTGGAGATTGGAAACCTGAATGAACTCTGAGCTACTGCCAGAAGACAAATGTAATGCTCTGTTTGTCTTTGTCTGCAAAGTTTTCTGTAGAAATATCCCTGTTAAATCATTGAGCATATCTTGAAAGCCAGCTTTGAAGAGACAACTTTGCAGGGAAATAAGTGGCTCTTACTTTTTATATCCCTGGTAGATTTTAAAGTATGCCTTTTGGCTGCCTCAAAACCACAATAGAAAAGAAAACGTACTAAGAGATTGGACAAATGGCTATATAAAGAACATTCAAGAAGACAGTGTGGAGCATTGATATTCCCCTCTGAGTGGAAACACCAAAAACAAATAAGAAGTGTACAGAAAATGTGGAATTTGATGTGACTATAAAAGACCCATTGTGAATTTTGTTATTGATCAATGTTTTTTAAGAAGTGTTAATTTGAGATATGTGTGTGAATGATGGTGATGGAGATTTTAATATCTCTTTCTACTCTAGCCCTCTATGTACTTCACATAACGGAAGCATGTGCAAACTTTCTCAGTTTACCTTAACTGCACTGGGCCCTCCTACAATCGGAGTAAACTCTTCTTTAGATCCATCCTTCTAAGATTCGAGTCCATAACCAGAGGAGTAGGCTTTCTTGATGGGTCTTTATTTGACAATAGAAGGGGTGATTCTAGAAAATCCCAGACATCTCTAACCACTTCTCTATTAGGACCAAATCCCACTTATGGTTCAATGAAGTAACACGTGACACAATGAGAGTCTCAATCAATTGTATTTTGCAAATTATTGTATTAGAGATTCAAAGTTCATTAAAGTAAGCAATCTCTTCAGCCTTTCAGTTAGAAATATAACAGTCTTAATAAAAGCACTCCGCATTTGTGCAAAATTAGTTCTAAGTCCACTTAGAGGTACAAAGTCCTGCTACCCATGAGATAGTAGGATGGTTCTTCAACTAACAGAAATAACCTACTCTGATCCAGGGGAAAGACGATTTAAAGTCTCTACGGCATGTCCATAAGGCTTAAGTAAAAAAAGGTTTTAGTTCGGGTTCGGCAAGAAAGTTATCAGTCCATCTGCTACCGGCAGTAGCATAAAAAAAAAAATCGAGAATCCAATATAATCCAAATCCTCAAACGTCAGTCAGCATAGAAAATAAATGAAAGAATAGAGTGTTCTATGCACCCCATAAGAATAAAATTAAGTGCTCAGCAAAATGAATAGTGTGTTGTGACCCATAAGAAAAAATAAATTGAGTGTCACGCCCCTCTTCTGGGTTTCCTTCTTTTATAAGTTCATAATGAAATGTCTGTGTCATGTGGTGTCACAGCACCATCGAAAGACCATCATTAGCTCAGGATCTGCATTGTCATCTAAAGAATAGAAACATCGGCATAAATTCCCATACGTACCATGAGAACTGATCAATTCATCAGTCCACACCAGCTGTCAAAAGAAACATAGTAGCAAGGTAGAGAATAATGAATGTCTCAGTTCACGGTCATGCCATTCCCATGTGAATGGGTTGTGCAGAAAGTAAAAAATGCACAATTCGCAATGTGAAACACATCATTATTCTAGATCACTAAATCCATTGTTAATTTGTAGAGTAAAGGTCAACACTAGGCATGTCTTTACACAAAGCCTTTAACATGACTTCACATTTACTTCATTTAATGTATTATAGGACATTACTAAAATGAGAGAATCATAATAACTTTAAAAAATCAATGTTGATATTAATTATCATAACACACGAGTTATCCCTAGGAATGCTCAATTACTGCAAAAATTCATTAATTCCATATATTGCACCGTTTTCTACTCGCATGTTATTAAAATCGTTTCAACATATTCATAATCTGCATCACTTCTAAACGTAGCCTATGAAATTTCAAGCTTATAACTCTTAGTTTAATAGCCATACCACCTAATTTTCTATGTAATGCAATTTCTCCATTAGTCTCTTCAATGACTCTAGGCAATGTTTTTTTTGCACGATTTTCATCCCCTTTTTATGTCATTGTGTAAATTTTCATGTATTCTTATATTTCTCTTTTAAAGCACACACTTATGGTGCTTCTACAACTCTCATTTTTTCACAACAATTTTCTATCTGTGTGTAACGTGTAATTTTCAAATTCATGTCAGTTATGTTTTGTTTACATATTAGAGTGTTAATTTTACAAAACCTATCAATGGAATAAATGGAGGTTGGGTGATAATGTTGTGGATGAATGAATATGGTATGAGATGTTTTTAAAGCAAAGAAAGAAGCTACACCTCGTATTTTTGACCTATATCAAGTGCTAAAAATGGAGTGATGTTAAGTGTTTTTTGTACACTGTTTAAATGAAGGTTTTGATAAGTAAATGTTAAATGCATTTCTAATATGTTGTAAAAATGGACATAGCATGACAAAAAAATAAGGATAAATTTAAAATCGAACTTTCGTGTATAGGTCACAATATATTAGAATGGATAAATGAGAAAATGTTGAATTGATGATGGAATGAAAAGGTTGCCGGGGGACTCCTCTCTAATAATATTGACTACCTCCGTGCATGTTGCTTTGTAAACGAGAGCAGGTTATCTGCAGCTGATGGAGACAGTCCTGAAGCCTGGTTGTTGTGCCCCTGTGCTTACTGCAGGAGGCCACTACCCCATGCAAGACGAAAGGAGCTCTCAAGCTTGGAAGCAGTCCTGCTTCTGGGCCTTGTTGCATGCTGTCAACGGCCACGGAGCACAGGCTGAAACGTATCTCCTTTCTCACTCCAGTCATATGCACACATCAGTAGTGAAGTCTTCTGCAGCTCCCTGCTGGTGAGTTAAGCCTGCTTAGCTCTCTTGTGTCTGAGTGCCACAAGGTGGGGGCTCCCTAGTACCTCTTCCCCAAACTCTACATTCCTGGAATAAAGGCTTTTCAAACATCCTAAGGCTCCCATCAGGTTCTGCAGGCAGGTAACCTTCCCGCAAGCCAGCAACACAGAAGTTTTGGTATCCGGCATAGTCTACAGACTCAACTTGAGGTATTTTTAAGCTACCTTCCAGATTGCCATCATTCTACCAAATAATAAAAATTGTTATACATCAGTAGGAATATTTTATATATGATTATAACTCTTAGGGGTAAAACTTATGAAACTGACTTATTTGTAAGGAAGGACAGGAACAGTATATTAACGACTATCCGTTTTCATCAGCAATCCTAGATCAAACATTTACTATACAGCCACTTAAGAATATGTAGAATAGTAAAAAATGATGACACTTTCCTTGTGAGACAAAAATAAATTATTCAGAAATTCCGGAAAAGGGCATACAAGAGGGAATTGTTGACTGCGTCCAACCATAAAATAACAACTACAAACAGAACAGATTACAGATACTTTACAAACTCATACACAAAATATATCGGGCGAAAGTAGAGTTAAATAAATTCAACCATACAGTGAACAAAGTTGAAAAATATACAGTCATAATGAAACATTGGATTATTGTTGAAAACAATTACAATTTAAGCAATATCAGTATGTCTAGATTAGTACATGGCCAAGATGGCGACCGGAGTGGATGCAACACTCTGAGCTCCACGCCAGACCCGCTATAATATCCTGCATCATCCTCGATGTGACCCCATTTACACCCTAAAAGTACCAAAACATGCTGTGGCAGTGAACTTGGACCAGTTGCATTACTGCGCCTGAACGAAACCCGAGCGACAACAGATGGGAGGATAACTCTTCAGGCAGGGGCCTGAGGCGGCGCCTACGGCCCATTTGCAGATGATGAGGGGCTGGGGAGCCGGAGTGGTTCGGTGCTCGGTGGCGACCGGTGTGTAGCAAGTGAGGGGCACCAGCGTAAATGGGAGTCCTGCGAAACGAGCAAAAGAGAGAGCGGGCCAAGAGGGTCATAGGCCCTCTCGTGCTGATTGCTGGTGTTTGGAGGCCACGTGGCCAGAGCAGATCCATTTTCCCGGATCAAGACTGAGACATCGAGTGATGAAATGCATCAACTGTAGACACAACTGGGACTGCGGTGGAACAGAGCCTCTTGTCCTCCCCCCTCTGCGTGCACACACAGAGCTAAGAAACAGCAGGAGACTGGAGGCACGGGGCGGCAGTGGGAGTTCACAGCAATTAGCCCCCAAGCATTGGGACTAGAGTGAGTGGAGACAGCACAATCCCTGCATCTTGATCATAGCAAATGAGCACATCAAGAACTCGAGCGCCTGCGTAACAGTACATGCACCCATTAAATGGGGGTAGTAAGTGATGGACGACTAGAAACACCCTGGCTGCCTTTGTCGCAAGGTAAAACCCCCAAGCTACTACCTAGGACTGCACTCCTTACGTGGCCAAACCTAACCTAGGGGTGAGAGAACTGCACAGTGGCGGATGCCCCATGCATGGGGGCGCATGTAATGGGGGCAAACACTGCCTCCTGCCGTACTTCTCCCGTGGGGGTTATTCACAGCAAAAGAGGTACTTGACCCAGGAGACGGGAGACATTGCTAGCCGACCGGAGACGCAGGCGACTGCCCACGAACCACAACTAAGAGCAACGCCAAGGCATGATAACCAAGCCACCCCTTATTTAATTCCTGTCACAAGCTGACTCACCGCATCCAGAGGAAGTGCAACCTTGAGAGTAACAAACGCTTCAGCTACACCCACATGAATAGACCAAACCGGTACTGGGAGGAAAACTGGCCACAAACCACATACCGATGCCCGGCAGTGGTGAAACCCAAACTAGGCTCACTGTCCTCTGCCGCAAATAGGGACAATGCAGAACTCCTAGTGATACCCACCCCAGCAGCAAAAGGCCCGTGGAGTCACTTGGAATCCACTCTTGAAAAAGATTTGGAACATTTTGGAAAGATTCTACATGTGGTCCTCGACACCAGTATCTGACTGGAGTCCAGGATAGACGCTGTCACCATAGAGGTGAATTTACTCCGGACAGGATATAAGAAACTAGTGGAACAAATGTATAAGGCAGAATGGACTGTCAATACTATGCAATCCACACTACAGGAGCTTCAGCTCATGTGAACAGAAGTGATTAGCTAAAGGTGCATGCGAAAGATGCAGAAGGCCACTCTAGGCGCAATAACATCAGCTTTTTGGGCAATCCTGAACGATCTAAGGATTCAAACATGGAGCTATTACTTGAAAAATGGCTGTCGGATACGGTACTCGAGGGGCATTTTTCAAAGTTCTTTTCCATTGAAAGGGCACATCGAATTCCAGGACGACCACCACCTCCTGGGTCGAATGCCATACCAGTAATTGCCAGACTTCTAAACTACAGAGACCGGGATCTCATTCAGATGCTCTTCTGGATTAAAGGCCCATGGATCTGTGAAGGTGTCACTATAATGGCCTACCCAGACAAAACCGCAGACTTACAGCAGTGCTGAAACTCCTATATGGTGGTAGAGTAACAGCTGCTCCGACTGGTCATGAAATAGGCCCTCTGCTTTACGGCCAAACTGAGGGTGGTGGATGGTGAAACGCATTTCTTCCAATCGCCCGACAAGACGTGGACCTGGCTACAAAGGAAGGTGGTACTGCTTCCCACAGAGTGTGAAAAATCAATCCATGAATGGGAATGTAAGCGCCAATGGAAAAGGAAAACAGACTTCCTGGGAGCCATCCCACCTCGAAGCAAGCAGCACAGATGTTAATACAACACCGTCCAAACCTCTCTTGGCCATCATGGATTAGAAACTGGCACTGGAACAAATGCATTGGATGATTCGCAGCAAATTGGACCGGTCCATACTCCCAGACTGGCCGATGACAAAGCCTGACTAATGGACAGTGGCACTCAGCCCTTAAACATCTTTGGAGTGTCGCTGCCATGACCACAGGTGTCATAAGGCAACTGTGATCCGGCTGTTGTAGCAGCCATACAGACCTCCTAAGGGCCGGAGCAGAGAATAGACCAAGCCCCCAAACATCAAACGGGATGAGGCAGGCTTCCTCATAGAGGGTACTTTTTGCATGTGTTTATATTATTCAAATGGCATGAGGCATGAAACACGACATGCCTGGGAGCAGGTTACAGGGAAGTTGGTTATCAAAGTTTACTAAGTCTATAGTGTGGCATACACTAAGTCACTCACGAACACTGCCCCACCCAGGCACCGAAGGGCGCCTTGGATTCCCGAATTGCCAGCCCGCACAAAGACGAGGCGACAGAGGGTGGCACAACATGACTTAGAAGGACACCTGGGGACCCACACATTATGCCACCATGCAACATAACTCAGACTCTCAACATGGACACAATGCTGGTCACCACATCAACAATGACGCCCAAATATAACATCCTGACTTGGAGCATATGGGGTTTGGCCACACTCCTCAAACGGCATGCGGTCTATGCATACCTCCAGTGATGACACATGCAAATTGCATGCCTTCAAGAGACTCGCCTGACCACCACAGAACTTACGAAACTAAGCAAGAGGTGGGGCAAATAAACAGAACAATGTACTCTGCATACTCCGGAATTACATTAATATGGATAGCACCAAAAGTCCCACTGACAGTACATATATGTAAGGTTTATCTAGAGAGCAGGTATGTCATATGTGAGGGGCGGCTGGATGGAGACCCACTGGGCATACTAGCACTAGTTGCGCCAAACTTTGGTCACCCCCGCTTCCTGAAGCGAACGTCTCCGATACTGCTAAATGATCCTCAGAACCCGTGTATATGGTTGGGAGGGTGGGGGAAGTTGACTTTAATTGTGTTCTAGATATAGGCATGGACCGATCAACACCGCCCCTACTGTGCGCTAGCTGTACCAAAATGACACGTACCTTCCGACAATGGGTAAAGTATATGCAGATGTGGGATATGTGGAGGTTGAGAAACCCAACCCATAGAGAGTACTCTTTCTATTCCCTGGTGTGCTGACTACACACAAGACTTGACCTGTTCCTTTGCACTGCCACAATGCATGCGACAATCAACATGGAATACCTGGCCCGCACTATCTCGGACCACAACCCGCTGGAAATGGTAGTACGGTGGGGTAAAAGCAGGGTCGGGATCTGAACCTGGAGGTTCTGCTCTACACACTGCAAGATATGCCATTCTGGGACACCATAGGTGCTCATATCTCCGAATACTTCACTGAAAACGATGGCTCAACCCAATCCAGAGTGGGAGGCCGTCAAGGTGGTGATAAGGGGACACTGCATTGCACAACATGCAGGAAAACAAGCCATTATAAAAACTGAAGTTGATCTGCGCTTAGCTTTACAACACAAGCACTTGGAACTGCTAGTCAGACTGGGAGCACTAGATCAGAAAGAATACATAATCAGACAACTTGGGGACAAAGTGAGGAAACTGTTGGCATGGTTACTGAGGGAAGACAGGGCACACAACCCCATAGCACTGCTATCGCAATCTGACTGCGAGGACATCACCTCGCAAGTAGATATAAATTAAGCTTTTTGCAACTATTATAATTCACTATACTCGGAGGGCCCAGCACTGACCACCAACCAACTACTTGAATACACTGAGACATACCGATACCCAGCATAAATCCAATGCAATGCAGCAAACTGGTCAAACCGCTCCAGATCGAGGAGATACGAGCCTTAATCACACATATAGCACACAACAAAACCCCAGGGGCCGATGGCCTCCCCTTTGAATTTTACTCCACCTATTGCATGCGCCTATCCCCAAAAATGCTCCAGATGTATACTGAAACACGGCCAAAGGAACTACTGCCGGAATCCTTACGGGAGGAATTAATTGGGGTGCTTCCTAAACCCCACAGATGGAGACCCCACAGATGTGACATCAAATATACGGCTTTCCTTGTTAAACCTGCACTACAAAATACTAGATCAAGTTCTTGCTAACAGATAGCTGCCAATAGTGGGGGTCCTTGGTCCATCCAGTCCAAAACTGATTAATTCCAGAGAGGAGCACATTTTTAAATATCAGGAGACTTCTATCCCTCATGGGAGACGATTCAACTGCCACCACGCATTGCCTGGTAGTATCTCTCGACAAGGCATTCAATACACTAGGTTGGCCTTATCTTCTAATGGTACTTGAGAGAAAGGGCAAGGGTCTTGCGTTCCCGGGGTGGATTGGTACTATATACAACCAAGTGACAGCCAGAGTTAAGATGGAACGAGTCATATCAGACCTCTTCACAATAGGCAGGGGCACCCACTAGGGTTGCACGCACTCCCCATTGATTTTCACACTAGCCCTGTAGCCACTGGTGTTCTTACTTCATACAAAGGCAGTTGAGGGGGGGATACGCACGGTTGGAATATGACATATCTCATTATACGCGGATGACACCCTGTTTTATCTATGTAACACACATTCTACACTGCCTCAACTTGAGATATTGCTGGAAACCTATGGGAAGTTCTCAGGCCTCAAAAATAATTGGGCCAAGTCCTGCCTATCCCCTCTAGGATTCACACTTGAACGTCAAAGGCCGGCAGTCCTCCCTACCTGATTTGAACGGAGATTTGATACTTTCAAATATCTAGGCGTACAGATATATCATAACGCCGGACCTCATGGAAGGTAATCTGGGCAAGGCTCTCAGATCGATCCGAAGCTCTATGCCGTTCTGGTTCTCCCTCCTGCTCTCGCTGGTAGGCCGAGTGGCGATAGCTAAAATGCTAATACTACCAAGATTTTTATATTTCTTCACAGCCTTGTCCGTGATCCTGCTACTGTCTTTATTTCCAGACACTGCATGGTCTCCTTTTCAACCTCCTTTGTGGGTGCGGCAGAAAAAGAGTAGCACTGCATTAAGTGCAGCGACCAGTGGCTGGGTGTGGCTTGGGAGCCCCTAATTATGAGCTGTACCATGATGCAACACAACTACAGTGGCCGATGAAATGGTTGGGTGAAATCCCAAATGCATATAGGCAGGAAGTGGCGCGACTTTCAAGTACCACACTGTCCTGACCTCTTCAATCAACAGAGGGTAGATACAGTCAGGGATTGAGTTGATGAGGACAGCAAAGTTGGCGTAAATACATACATGCAGATTCCCCTCTCCTTACGCCCCCCAATTAGAACTGTAGGCATGACCAGAGGTCCAGGAAGTGTTGAGAAGTGTTGAGAAGACACGGGCAGAAGCATGGAAAGAAGTTGGAGTGACACAGGTGGGAGACTTGTTCACTGATGGCAAATTGAATACATTTCAGGACATGGTAGATGCATCCGAAATTCCGCATGACCAGTTTCTAACATACAATGCACTCAAACATGTCATTCTCACAAGGTGGGGCGAGGGACAAGTTGAACTGGCCACTTCTCCATTCCTGGAGGGACTTCTTGTCCATGAAATATGTGGAAAGGCGGTGACAATACTGTACACTCTATTTCAGACACAACAACACAACCCGAACCCCAGTAATAGAACCAAATGGAAAACCGAAATTAAGAAAGCGTTCTCAACTAAATAATGGGGGATTAGGAGAGCACACATCAAACTGGTCTCCTGGAACCAAAGATTCTGCTATACACAATTCAAATGTGTACATCAAGCATACCTTTCCCTACATCATATACATCGCATGTTCGGGGATAACCCAAGGAATGTTCCGGTTTCCGACAGCCAGACTCAGGATTTTGTCATTTGATGTGGACATGCCAGGTATTGCAACACACATGGGCAACGGTAATGAGAGCCACCTCAGAAATAGTAGATCGCCAGATACCATGCACACCTGAGCTCTGCCTCCTAGAGCTCATGCCAAGATCCAAAAACGGCAGACTGCTGTGCAGACTCGTAGCTCTGACGCTCCTACTATTTAGAAGATGCATAGCAATGGCCCGGAAGTAGAGTGCAGTCCCAGATGTGGGAATATGGACACGTGACTTGTTGAAATGGGCAAAGGCAGAAGCCGATATACTCGCATTACTCCAACTGAAAGAGGGATGTGGACCCATAGGCCTAACTAATGTGTGATGTATACATTGGGAACCTGGAAGAAAAGAATGACAACACACCACCCTTAATATGTGGTTATAATACACCACCAATGAAACACAATAGCTTGGGGGCAAACCTCTGGACTGGAACTTGGTGGGAGATAACTTGTATAGATTAGTACTGAGCACACGCACCCATACATAGTACATGGGCTGGGAGGTCGCACCCCTGGCGTCCCTTGGAACACAGAAGTGTCAATGGGGTCGGGCAACTGGTTATGGGACTATATACTACACTGGAGAAATCTAATTCCACAGCCCACTGAAAGGATTATCGTTTAGCTGCACACCCACAGGGCATTCACAAGATATGGAAAGGGTTGCCCACCCTCCGTCACTCTGAAACTAATGCAAAGAAGTTCTCAGATGCAGAATTTTCCACTTGCCATGGCTTGCCACATAAGTTATGCGGGATGGGCCAATGGGTTGGAAAACTTTTCTATGCATGCCAGACATGCATGACGAACGATACTCGGTGCTTAATTTGTAAAAATAGAAGTGCCAGGGCTCTCTTCAGGAGGCCACTTTCGCTTGCACCACACATTGCCCCTTCCAGCGCTGCCAATAACAGGAACAACACAACAACTAACCATCACACACCTACAAGTGTGACAATTCTGACAATTCCAGATCCCGAAAGCCATAAGAATGGCTTTGGCGGGCAGGTATTAGTCACTTTTAAAGTGCATTGAATTAATAAACAACTGTTGTTATGCTCGTCCCTAAATGAGACGGAGCACCACCGTGCAGCAGACTGCCATAAGTGCCGGTGCTGACAATTAAGTGCCGGCGCCAAGCACCGTAAACCACCTGCTCAAATTAAGCACTGACGATACTGTAAGAGCGCACAGATATTACGCTATTTAAATTCAATAAAGACATTTAAAAATAAAATCACTATGTCTAAACTACCCTACGGTTGATTCACACATGCAAAATGAATATACAAAATATATTGACTTAAACACGTTAGGTAATGTGTGAAGAACAAACTAATAACATCAGTCAGTGGAATGTTTTCTTGCCTGAACTGTAACCATGTTACCAAAAGATTTCTTTTAAAACACCCATTATCTGGTAAATACATTCTCGTTAAGAGAAATTGTATTTGAAACCGTTGCAAAGTAGTTTGTCACAAATTATTCATGAAAGAAAATGTACTTTGAACGAACAGACGCCACGACTCATGAGGATAGAAATAAATACATATAATCGAACATTAGAAATTGTGAAATCTAGTTTACCAGGACATTTTGGTGAAAATGTACACTCGGTTGCAAAGATTTGAGTTCAAATTTGTGAACAAGTTTACATTCCATCAGGAGGTGGAAGATTAAGGAATCCTTTAGTTCGCCAAGAGTGCCGGTGGGTGTACTTTTTACAAACCATACTACTGTCCGGTCTGAATGACAGATTTGAATTTTTGTGTTTTTATAAATACAGGTGTATATAACAGTTTGGTTTTGATATTACACTACATTGAGATACTATGTAGATATGTAAAACGTATACTAAAGATATCCAATAGATCAACATTAAGGATGGAGAATTAAAGCGTGATGGAAACGGAGAACAAGGGCCGGGAGTTATGGGCTAAAGCTTGCCAATATAGATCGACCTTTTTCAGCGATGCATAAACGACCACGCCTTTTGGTGTTGTCGTTTCCATCCATGAACTGGTAAGATGCATAAGCTTGTCTGGGTTGCACAGACCATGCATTTGGGGGGTGGACTATTTTGTGGTAAGCTATAGGTTTATTTAGTTAACATGTCAGTATTTGAATTCGAAATGGAATATTTGATGGAAGATGAATTTCCTTAAATTTTTGCTGAAGGTCATGTTATTTACCCAACACGTGTCTAGATATTAAAAATCATGGAATGCTGAAAAAGAATATCTTTAACCTTATATGGAGTTGAGATAAATGTATTAGCCCATTTGCTTAATTAAGCATCTGACAAAAAATTACAAATAATAGAAATGTGTGCATTCAGAAGGTAGTGTGTGCTTATTTAGAAAATGTTTTGAACACAATCTAGGATATCGGTGTTCTGTTGTGGCTATAGATAAATGCTCACTTAATCCAAAAGTGTGGAATCTTGCAAAAAAGCATTGAGTGTATAGGATCTATATATAATTACAAAGCTGCATGAGGATGCCATTGGTACAGGGTAACGACTTCTGGTAGGTTACTCTTTGTTGAAAGATATAGTGTTTGAGAGTTGGTAGGGACTGGACTTGCTCACTGTTACTCATAGCTTTTTTAGGTCTCGCCTGGCGACGCAGCGCAAAAGCGCTGTCGCTAGCGAGATCTATTGTTACTGACTTGCTTTGGAAGGGAGACCGGAGCTGTGCATGCGCAGGACGGACTGGAAATGTGAACGCGCCCGTGAACACGCACGCAATGTGCACATCTCCTGTCCCCCTTCCGTCCTCGCAAGCCTCATGCAATATCACTTTATTTTTTTTTAAATGCGCACGCGAGCTCCAAGCGCGGCGCGCTTTACACGCACAGCATGCCTCACCCCACTTACCTGCTCTTGTGGGGACTCTGCGCTGCTCCTCGGCTGGTCTCCGTCTTCAGCCGGTCACTGCAGCATCACGCGGGGCTCCGTCTTGCTCCCAGGAGCCCCGCCTAAAATCCTGCTTTGGCCGCACCATGCAGCATTCACGAAGGCGGGGTGGGCTCCCGCCGGACTTCCTCTACTGTTTTATTTTTTTTGCTTTGGCGGCCCCGTCCCTGGGCCGCACAAGCCGCGCAGCACTTATTCAAGTACGGCGAAGTCCGTAGGCGCCGCCACTGGGCACGAGCCGCAGGCCACGCCAATGTGCACGCTCACGGCGTGCCTACAACGCGCGCATGGCGCTCTTTCACTTTCCCTTGTTATTCTGAGCAGTCGCTATTGAATTGCCTCTTTCTAAAGGTATTTACCGTGGGAGGGGTGATGAACCAGGAAACGCCACTACCAACACTACTCACTACGCTGCGCTTGTATGCTCTGAGGAAAAGTCGGTCCCGTCCTTGACTGCACAGGGAAGAAGCAGAATGGAGATCACATACGGGGGAGCTGTGAAGTTTCAGGTAAGAATTGGGGAGAGTGCGCCCCCCACCGCCCCTCACCTTCTGTGGAGAGGATGTCCTGTATTCAGCATTCTGCCTCAGTGCACCCGGCGTCTTGTATCTGAGGGAAAACCTGCTTGGAAAGGGATTGATTTCTGAAAAGGCTTGTCATCTTATAGGCAGGTAGGGCTGGTGCAGTGATTTGTGTCAGTATAAATCTGGCACTCCACATACTTTTCACCAGATTCGACCGGCCTTGGAGGCACCGGCCTGCTGGGTAATTTGTTACTTTCTCCATTGCCTGTATATGTTCTCACTGTGTGTGCTAATCTCTACTTCTGTCAGGATGTCTTCAGGTTTGTGTCTCTGTTCTGTTATAGTCTGCCCTCTACTGCTCCACTAATTGTATTCCCGTGTCCGACCCCTGGTGTCTCTCTATTCTGAGTGTCTCCTCCCTGCCAGTCTGTATCCCAAGGTGTGCCCCGTCTCTTCTTCGTCACTTTTCCCGTTTGTCCCATGTCGCGCTGTGTTGTCTTCTGCCCCACTGTATAATCTCCCTCTCTCTGACCCCTTGTGTCCCTCTGCCTCTATTGTAGGGCTCCTGGTGTCGCTGTTCTTTTTCGTGTCCCTTAGTTTTACTGTCTCTATTAGTCACTTAGCCCAGGTGCGTCACTCTCTGTCCCAGGTGACTTAAATCTCCTTTCACATGTTACATGTGTCTGTTCTGTGCCACTGTCTGTCCCCAATTTGTCTCCGGCCTCATCTCTTCTCGGTCTGTTCTGTCACTGTTACCAGGTCTCGTTTCTCCTCTCATCAAAGTGACTCGTTTCTTATGGATACTTCTAACCACAGATTACTAACGTTGGGGAATATTCCCTAAAGGTGAGACTGTATCTGGAAACTTTAAAGCAGTACTCGTGCGCACCGGTAGGTGGTATCACACAACTCCAGCCTGTCATTTCGGTAAACGTCTCCTGCCCCATTAAAAGTACAGCCGCTCCTCAGACACGCTCTGCTGTAAGCGGTGCAGGGGCTGCCCATTCGGTGCGTGGCACGCCTGTCTAGAACTCCCCGTTCTGTCCTGACGTCATTTATTTTCAGGCTACGGAGTTTAGGCGTTGTTCTATTTAAAGAAATGCAGACTTTGCCCCATTAAATGTATTGCAGCCCTGCCCGGCAGATTTGTAGCACGCACTGTCACCCGGGAGGGTATCTTGTAGCCGAGGTGTGAGTCTAGCCAAGCCCTTGGCACAGTGGGACTACTCGTCTCGAAAAGCTTGGTTTTCAGAGTAGGTTGTTATGTGTAGTGGCAAATTGTTCCACACTTTAGGAGCGATGTGGGAGAAGGCGCGCCTGCCAGATCTGGTTTTCCCTATGTGTGGCATGTGTGCAAGTAGGAGTCCAGACGAGCGCAGGTGGCTGGAAGGCTGGTGAACGCAGCTTTGATTGTTGAAGTCTGCTATGGGCCACTGGAATTATGCGATCGGCGGATGTGGCGATTTTCCACATAATTATAGCCTTGCCGCTTTTGCCACATAATCCATTGTCTGCACATAATCTGCAGATTTGAATCAAAAAATGTTTTGTTTCTAGCTCAAAGGGTTCAAAAGTTACTCAAAATCCAGTGACATGTGTTGCTGTGCAGTGAAAGGCCCCTAGCAAAGCTGGACCTTTTTGTTTCGTGTTGCTATATTTGGGTATTAAAATAGTACTAATGAGGTCATATCAATTCCCAGACAGTGTTACCGAGTTTAACAAGCATCTGCAATGCAATAGGTCTCGCATTTACGCTGAGTTTGAGCTATTGGCATTTTAAATGACAATGCCTTTTATTTATGTTTTGGTTTTAAAAACATAAATAAAAGGCATTGTCATTTACAATGCCAATAGCTCAAAGTAGCGTAAATGCGAGACCTATTGCATTGCAAATGCTTGTTTTATTTAGTGAGACATTGGACGCACTGTTTGGCGATCTGTAATGTTAATAATTGCATGGGCAAAGAACACAACGTGAAAAGCAACAATTATAATTTTGATGCAGGAAAGCTCCCCCCAAAGATGAAAAATAAAATGTTAATTACAATTTTATTTTTCATTTCCCGAGCCGAGTGCCGGGACTGGGGCGGGGCCGCTGCTGAGTGACAGAAGCATGTCACTCAGCAGGGAGGAGGTTGGGCTGGTATGGCACTGTTTAAAGTGAGCATGTCTTTTTGACTGGCCGTCTTGCAACGGCCAGCCACACATGCGCACTTTAAATCTCTCAACCCAGCTGTCTGAAGACAGTGCAGGCCGCTAAGGCGCTGTGGAGCTCCGAGTGCGGCTGCTCCCACCACTCGTGGTCCTGCTCAAATGCTGCATGTGAGCAGCGCCAGGATTGGGCAAGGGAGTTCCAGCATCTGGTTTCAGTCGAGAAGAGGTCTGGAGCGGAGACTTCGCGTCAGGTAAGTTTTTTGTTTTGTTTTGTTTTTTGTTTGTTTTTTTGTTTTTAATAATTTCCGAAGGACAAAACCAATAACTATTTGGGCCTGTAATCATTGTATACTGCAGCATGAGCTGCTGTTCGTTTTGGAGAAAAGAAATATTCTCCTGGCTACCCTTCCACGTAAGCTGTATTTGTACATTATTTTCCTAATGGTAGAATCCTGAACTCTAACATTGGCATGCTGACAGTTCCATTGAAGAAAATGGAGCAGCAACAGGCTGTAAAGACTTGTATAGGCCCGCTGCTGTCAACATTTCATTGTTGCAGCCTATAGCCTCTGAGTATCCATTCTTCCTGCCTCTACAGGATATGTGGATAGTGCGGCGGAATGAGAGAGGCAGAGGTTGTGAAAAATGCACTACAGCAAGCCCTAGGCTTCTCCCTCATCCCATGGTTCAGTATGCTGGAGCTGCCGGATGAGAGGGGGACTTTTCCTCCGCTCCTGCGTCTTCCTTAGTTCTGCCAAACAAAGAGAAAGCAGCTTGGCTTAGCCGAGAAAGAATCATGGGCTGACTACATCCTCCTTTCACAGCTCCTGTCTTATATGTTGCTGCAGTGGCCCTGGCCGTAATTGTCAAATATACAGTGCAGGAGCTGTGAAAGAAAAACTCGGAAGGATCAGAGCCTCATGGGGTATATAACCCCGGTGTCTCGAGGGCAGATTTTCTTTTTAGTGAAGCACTCAACCCTCATCGGGCATAATGTTCTAATCGCCTTATAGCCCACCGCAACAGGCTATACTGACCATTAAATCTCACTCCCTTGTTATAGGCCCTCACCTTCAGCTTGGACCAGAAATGCTGGAGCAGGCCTTAAACAACTGGTTTAGCTAGAGATGTGCAACTATATGTTATCAGAAACCTGCAGATCCCTGGGTTTGGCTAAATTGGACTCTATAGGAGCATCATTGCAGGTGATTCTGGGGTGAATTTACTGAGGGACCATTTGTAAGGGTTCTCCGTCACTGTGGAATGATACACTTCACTATGTTTGGAATTGTCTGTATAACCCTTGTCTGACTGATTAACAGCAGGGTGTCTCTGAGACAGTTACATACCTCTTTTTACCGGGTCTTGATAGGTTACCACAAACCTGAATACTTTTGACAAAGCCGACAAACGTTTGTTGATTTTTTTTTTCTATTCTATACAGATGGTAGCATTTCTTAACAATCGGGTAATCTTGTCTGCTTCTTTAGAAACACCTAATTCCAATTTCTGTTGTAACAGTGGGGGTTTGACTGTGTGTTATGTTTCATAAGATTAGATTTATCTGCTGTTTGAACTTGGTGATGACTGTCGGACATGTCTTAATGTGGCAAATCCTAGAATCTATGGTTTTCCATACTCAACTTGTGTGTGTGTGTATGAATGTATGTATGTATGTAATGTGTGTGTGTGTGTGTGTGTGTGTGTGTATGTATATGTATGTGTGTGTATATATGTGTGTATATGTGTATATATATATATATATATATATATATATATCTACAGGCAACTGTGTAATATGAGCCTATATTGCCATCAAAGGGTTCTACTGACATTTGCTAACCTCAAGGTTGAAGGACGTGTGGTTTATAAATGTCACCTGACCACGAGATGACAAAGGGACATATCACATATGTATTACATGATCTATTAATTAATTTTAGTACTCTTTAGAAAGATTTAGAGCACATTATTTTAAAACAAATTTTAAATACAAAGTGCATTGTAAGAAAATTAGAACAAGCATTTGCATAGCCAATAGGTCTCGCCTTTGGGACCTTATAAGTGTTTAGTTATCCAGCACAATATCCTTGGTGCAACAACATCAACTGTTGCATGGCTAAACACTTATAATGCCCCAAAGGCGAGACCTATTGGCTATGCCAATGCTTGTTCTTTATTAGTCACAGCGCTACTGCGTGATACAAGGATACGACAGCAACTTTTATGTCCTTTTGGGCTGTATCTTGGTTTTTTAACTGTCGAGGTACATATAATTTCTGGTACAACAGAGTTGGTTGGGGGAAGGTGGGGGGTGATTCTCCAGCTGCCATGATGGAGAACTATGTGATCTACGTAGCTAACTGGAAATCCATAGAGCTGCTCTGGAGCCAATGACTAGGCATGGGGTCATAAGGTTTTTGAAAGTAGAGGTGTTCTGGTGTTACAGAACTGTCTTTTTCATACTATTTTATCCAAACCCAGGATGGCTCTAACAGCCTCTAATACTCCTATTGGTGATGCATACCGCTGTCGCGGGAAGGAAAAAGATTTCCTTTTGTTATTCAACCCTCACACACCCTATTGGTGTCATGCTTCATCATCGGGTTCACCCAGACTCCTAAAGGTCTGGGTGGGCTCGACCATCTTCCAGGGAGCTCTTCGGAGATACAGGCCAGGGGGGTTTTAAAGATTAAAAATCCTATTGCTTCCCCAGGTATCCCTTTAATCGCGGGGATGCAATGGATATTAAAAAGTTGAAAAACTGGTCTTTTCAGAGTTTATGGTCCTAAGACCCTAAAGGTTAGCCAACATGTTTCAGCCCACTCACAAGTGCCAAAAATTGGTCTGGGGCTTTCGTCAGGGCTCAAAGAGAGATCCCTCCTTGGTTATATCAAGGACATATAATATTGACCTATGATTTCAATTTAGGAAGGTACAGATAGCTGTTCCCTTCACAAACACCAATAATTATCAATGTTAATCATAAAAATCTTTCTTTAAAAGACAAGCATCACAGTGAGGAGAATACTTATCCTCCTTTTCGTGATAAGCAAAAATTCCACCTATTTGGAGAAAAAGACCAGAGTTGGGTGTTTTGAATGAATTTTATTCACTATGGCTCAAATGGGTGTTATAGTTTGATCATTAACCATGCATGAATTTGAAGAGTGCACTCAAGCATGGATTGAAGTGGCACCCTTAGACTACTGTTGAAATTCGACATTTAGTTTTTTCTTGTCTCTTTTTTCTCCATTTTCTTCTTTTTCTCCAAATAGGTGGAATTTTTTGCTTATCACGAAAAGGAGGATAAGTATTCTCCTCACTGTGATGCTTGTCTTTTAAAGAAAGATTTATATGATTAACATTGATAATTATTGGTGTTTGTGAAGGGAACAGCTATCTGTACCTTCCTAAATTGAAATCATAGGTCAATATTATATGTCCTTGAAATAACCAGGGAGGGATCTCTCTTTTTTGAGCCCTGACGAAAGCCCCAGACCAATTTTTTGGCACTTGTGAGTGGGCTGAAACATGTTGGCTAACCTTTAGGGTCTTAGGACCATAAACTCTGAAAAGACCCGTTTTTCAACTTTTTAATATCCATTGCATCCCCGCGATTAAAGGGATACCTGGGGAAGCAATAGGATTTTTAATCTTTAAAACCCCCCTTGCCTGTATCTCCGAAGAGCTCCCTGGAAGATGGTCGAGCCCACCCAGACCTTTAGGAGTCTGGGTGAACCCAATGATGAAGCATGACACCAATAGGGTGTGTGAGGGTTGAATAACAAAAGGAAATCTTTTTCCTTCCCGCGACAGCGGTATGCATCACCAATAGGAGTATTAGAGGCTGTTAGAGCCATCCTGGGTTTGGATACAATAGTGTGGAAAAGTATATACTAGGGAGGAGGTATCCATACGTCTACCTTTCTTACCCCTTTCGGTAGCAGTGGATCTCTCCACTGTCACCTAGTGGTTACTGTTACAGAACTGTCTCCAAGGCTTCCGTGGTTCACAGAGCTGCCACGTCGTCCCAGAGTCGCACTGGGAGCACACCGCTAGTCCGGGGACAAGGGATCTCCCTGGGAACCAAGGGAATTGCCGGGGTGTCACGAAACCACTCTAGGATCTATTGAGCTGGTGTAGGGCATGAAGTTGCCATGGGATCCCAGAGCGGTTCCATGGCTCTTTGCAATGCTCTAAGGGTTAATGAGGTGACCTTTGCACTTAAGCCAACGTAATGGACATACAACTACCCCAGATACCTATGGTGTTGGGCTTCTCGGTGGACCTGAGACATGAGATACTGAGGTCATAGACCCGCAACTAACACACTCACCAGCCCCTGGCTCGTTCTCTCGCTATGGCCGCTTCCTTTTCCGCATCCCGCCGCGGGCACCGTCAATGTCTGAGACATAGGAGGACTTCATCAGTCTCATAAAAAACACAGAGGAGGGACTACATGGCTATTATAGAGGGTTCTATGATAGAACTAAACTGCTAACAATTACATTTACTAAACAAGGGTGAAGACCATTATGGATGCCGTCCTACGCATTCTATAAATACAAATAATACAGCACGGTAGTTCATTAGTAGAACTCTAGAGAAGTTATCGGCGAACCGCGCACCGTGAATAAACAAAAAAAATCACCTGCAGCACCATGAGCACACGTGGAAAAAAGTGAGAATACTTCAAAAATATCTATTCACAGCTCAGAACATTACAGCGCAACCCAGAGTACACAGCTAGCAGGAGAATGGCCCGATTTGCTGCATTAACACAGAGGAGGGACTACAGCACCGTACTACGAATCCATTTCCGGTATTCTAAGGTAGGCGCTTCCTTGGCTCTTCTGTATAGATCAGTCGGTGATTTGCCCCGTGGATTTCCTATCTACCATATCCACACTTCCATCCGATATGAGTGCAAGTGAAGAGCCGGCGCTCGACTCAGATGGCACGTTCTTACCTTCAAAGCTGGGCACCAAAGAACAGTGAGTATTTGCGCATGCGCAAGACTTACTGCGTACTGCCATGATGGAGCAGGCTAATAAAGCTGAAGTTATAGAAAATAAGCAGCATGTGTATCTTGAACCCGTTCCTCTACCTTACACACAGCGTGCGTGTCCGAGCGAACAGAACCACGAGGCATGTATAGTATGTTGCAGGATCAGTGATATTTAACTCTGCGAGTGCATTATTTTCAGCCAAACACTTTCTGATACAATGCCATAAAATATGAAAATTGGCTGGCAACGATGCAAGATAATGGAATGAAAGGGTTCAGCCAAGGGGTCCGCCAAGTGGCGGCAAAAGTGAAAGCAGCTGGCGGCAAAGTGGCGGCAAAAGTGAAAGCAGCTGCAGCGTCCCGCGAGTGGTGCTCGCGCGCGCTTGGGAGAGCAGTCTTCACTTTTCAAGCACTGCACTCGTGCTTGTGGCGCGCCGCTGCTCGCTCCCGCAAGGTGGATGTCGCCACAAGCACGAGTGCAGTGCTTGAAAAAGTGAAGAGCGACAGCTAAAGGCCCTCCTATGCAGCGCATGCGAGCTGCGTAGGCGAGACCTAAACATGTATATCTAAAATTTGCTTTTGTTTCGTAGCACATTGACGTTATAGAGTATATAGAAATTTCATAAAAAATAATTCATTAGTAGATTTCATCAAGGTTGGTCCTGCAAGGGAGACCTTGTTAGGTGTACTGATTAATGTTCTAAGAGCAGTACTGTCATTGGGATTTCTTTTACCAGCAGTGAAAAAAATGAAATACAGTGTTTACATTTTCTGTTTGTTTAGGAAAGCTGAATATCCTGCAGATTAATTCAGCACATTGAATTACGGCCAAATAATTCAAAGCTAGGCCTGTTTTCTGGGAAATTCCAGCTTTGAAGCCACTGACAAACATTCAAAAAACACCAACTGGAGAAGTCCCTTCTTACTGCATTACAGATTCAGTGTTACAAGACTTTTATAGAGCCCCATACTGACACCACCTAGATCTAGATAAATGCCTTTTTTGAGCATTTGAACATGATAACCTGGCATAAACCATAAATGCATATGCAAAGGCATAGTGTGAGAGGCTATTTGTTACCATTGCTGAGGGAGGAAAGTAGCATCAAGACCCACTTGTTGCTCTGTCTCGAGCCATGGTTCCCATTCAAAACTATACATAGTACATTGCACTGGGCACATCTGCTGTATGCTATATGTATAACAGGTTTGTGTGTGTGTTGATGTTTACATAAAAATATAGTGCCAGTTGTCTGATACGTGTTTGATCATTTCTGAATCGTTGAATAGCTTAACTTACCCCAGTAAGTTATTTTTTGTATCTTTCTTTCCCCAGGCAGCAGTGTTTTTTTCTGTGCCCTCTGAGTTATAAGTACAAACAAGATATGAGCTGTTTTACTGTCTACACTTATTCTGCATTGTGTTTGGGTGCTTGGTTTGCTTTTTTAGTGTTTACTTACCAACCTTTCTTTTTGAGCAGTAATGATTTGTAAAGACAGCTGCTGTTTCCTTGTTTTGCATTTTTGCAACAGCTGTTATTTTAAACCGAGTTATATGGTAGATGACGTGCTCATTCTCTTGAAGATTAAAGCACACAATGAATTATGTACTATTGTAATCTCTGATAAATCAGTACTGACGTAAGTCTTAGCCTCATTTTATTACAATGTAGGAATGTTTTTAATAAATCACCAGTGAAACAAGGCCACACTCAACATGTCTGCCATGTGGCAAGAGGACTGCATATTGGTTTCAGAAATTCCTGAAAGAACACAGCACATCATCCACTGTAATTGTGTTTACCATACACCAGCTACATGGTGATTGCAGATCTGCCAAAACCACAGGGTACCACTGTGTGCCACACAGTATCAGCTCTTCACACAGTTTCCTTGTGAAAACCTCATATCACACATTGGAAAGGAAGGCAGGCTAGAAATCCCTGCACCGATTAGATTTTCAACTCGTCTTTGGAAGCGCTAACCAACTGATGTCCATTAAAGGTTTTGAAAACACCCCAGAACATATGCAACAGCCTGAGCAAGCTTTTCTTTGGCGGGAGGGGGGAAGTTGGTGGGTTTAAGAGGGGGGGGGAAATGCCTCTCAGGCAGTTCTCCGCACATAGCTGTGTCCCCTCCTATTTTAGAAGTTGACATATCTGTGATTGATGTGATTAGCAAATACCCTGCGCAGTCCTTAACAATGTGTTAATGTGAGGGGGGGGGGAGCGTGGCCAAGCCGCCGGCCGAAATGGCCGCGTGGGCTTGGAGCTCCGCCGCTGATTCCCCTTGCTGGACCTATTGCGGCGGCACGATGGAGCTCTGTGACCCTTCCGGCGTCATGTGAGGCGTGGGAGGAGATGGTGCGGCGACTGGTAGGGTAACCACGTTGCTGGCGATACGGGGCGCAGATCGGCGCCGAGGGCCATGAGAGGTTGTTGTGGGGCCTGCGGCCGCGAGGGAAGCCGGGGCCTCGCCTACTGAGCTGGCCGAGAAGGAGAGGGGAATCGCAGACGGGCTGGAGCGGTTGCCGGAAGGTGGTGCGCCCGAGGTGAGCGGTTGCGGTGGGAGGGGGCAGGAGGCTGGCTCCATCGGTGGTGGGGGCGCTGACTCTGCTGGCTGAGTTACGGGTTCCGTGCCCTGGACACCAGATTTGATGCCCTTGACAAGTGGCTGGATTCCATGGGGGCCAGGCTTGATGTGCAAGAGGGTCATCTGACAGTGACTGAGGGTCGTATCTCTGATTTGGAGGACGGCGCGGCCCAGACAACTAAGAAACTTGAGAGGATGGAGAAGCTCCTTAAGTCAATGGCCGTGAAGAATGAGGATTTGGAGGCTCGTGGGAAGTGGAACAACATCCGCATTATGGGAGTGCCGGAATCTACCAACACGGGGCAGCTGGATGGTTTCGTGGAAACCCTCTTAAAAGATATGCTTGGCGGCGAGGCCTTTACCACCACCTTTGTAGTCGAGCGGGCTCACCGTATTATGGGGCCTCGGCCCAATCCAGGATGTCCACCGAGACCTATCATAGCCCGGCTCCTGAACTTCAGGGACAGGGACACCGCTCTCCGCCTGGCACAGGAGAAGGGCCGACTGGAGTGGCAGGGCTCTACTATATCCCTATATCCAGACTTCACGGTCATGGTCCAGGACGCCCGTAGGAAGTATGCTGGTGTGAAAGCAGCCCTGCGAAAGATGGGACTACGATACGGGATGTTGTATCCAGCCAGGCTAAAGGTAGACATTGACGGTCGGTCCCGCGTGTTCGACTCCCCTCACGATGCACAAGAGTTCTGTCAGAAATACTCCAATACTGCGAGGAAACTGGGTGCGACATCCCCACAACATACCCAGGACATACCAGATTCCGGTACGATTGCGGACTCGTTTTCAAATAGTTAATTAGGACTTCTCTGCCTCTCCGCATTACAGTAGTATTAGGTTCTTGTTCCCACTACCGGTGCTGCCCAGCTGTAGACCTGTGCCCGTGTGCACGATATTGTGCCGCCATTGACGTATTGCATGCATCCTGCAGGCACTTGTGCCAATATAGGGGTAGCGGCGGGGTGTTGCCACCCCCCAAGTGCAGTTGCGCATATTCTGTTTTGTGGAAGTTGTAATGTGTTTTTTTTATTGTTTGTATGACTCCATTAGTATGGGTCTACGGGTTGGGGATTTCCCCCGGAGTTGGGGATGGGTGGTGGGAGGGGGGATTTTGGGGTTTTATGGTCAACATTTGTGGCATGTTTTTCTCATTAAACAGCATTTGCAGTGTCGTTCAGGTAGTACTGTTCTTGGCATGTTAGAAGCATGGGATTTAGACTATGGCTAATAAGGTGGTTGCGGAGGCCAGTGTGGTGCTAATGTCCTGGAACGTTAGGGGTTTAAATAATGCTCGGAAGTGTAAACAGGTGACTAACTACATGCAGAGATTCCACGTGGACGTTGCATTTCTGCAAGAGACGCACCTAGCGCTGCAGGCACGGACGCCGTTGGCGGCGGGATGGGGGCCTCATCGATACTATGCGGGATATAGCACCTATGCCAGAGGGGTTGCGGTGCTGATACACAAACGGGTGCCCTTCCGGGAGGAGGAGGTATATCTGGACGCGGGGGGGGACGCTATTTATTGGTGAAGGGCACCATGCTTGACCACTCAGTGCTTTTTGTAAATGTTTATGCCCCGAATGTCGACGATCCCGAGTTTTTGAGGATGTCCAGGGGTCACATAGTGCGCATGGGGGCAGATTGTGTTTATATGGGGGGGGGGACTTCAACCTAGTACTCGATCCTGGGTGTGATAGCACTGCGCAGGTAATACCCACCAAGCCAAGGGCGCGTCGCGTAGTATTGGAAACTATTGAATGATTTGGGTTGGTGGATGGGTGGAGATATCACTGCGCCGACGGTGCGGGTATACGCACTACTCAGCACCGCATAATACGTGGACACGACTGGACTATTGGTTCTTGACGGCGGGTGTTGCAGGGTGGGTCAATGAGGGTACACATCTCCCGCGCACCTTGTCAGATCATTCCCCAGTGATGGTGTCCTTGCTCATCCCTAGTGCAGGGGGGGTGGAACGACCGTGGCGCTTCCCAGATATGGCCTTGAGGGACACTGTTTTTACGACCGAACTGGGGGAAGCGGTAGTGGAGTATTTTAAGATTAACACTGGTTCAGTGGACTCTAAGGCTATCCTATGGGAGGCCTTTAAGGCCTACACACGGGGGGCTATGTATTTCTAAGAACGCGGGGGTACTGAGGGTCTGCGGCGCACGCTGGCAGACATAGAAGCACAGCTCGTTGAGCTGGACCAAGGGGCAGTTACTGCAGATTCCCCAAACCTGCTTAAACGGGTGGCACTGTTGACGGAATTCCGCGGAACGTGAGGCGCATTTTCTCGGTAAATATGCAGTAGCCTGTCGGTATGGGGAGGGTGAAAGACCTGGTAGGACACTTGCCAGATTGATGCAACAAAGTCGGAGGCACACTTATGTAGCTGAACTTTGCGGGGATGAGGGCGAACGGATAACCGGTAATGTGGGGGTATTGAGGCGGGTACTTAAATACTATATTACCTTGTACACTTCTGGTACCACCAATCACCCCTCTGCCTATAACGATTACCTCGATGAGGTTACGCTAACTTGGATGGATAAGGCCCACCAAGAATTTTTGGCGGAACCTTACTCGGAAGAGGAGATCACTGATGCTATTAACGCGTTAGATGGGTCTAAAGCGCCTGGGCTTTACGGGCTGTTTCTATCAAAAATATAGGACCTTGTTGGTCCCCCATCTTATCGACATGTATCAGGAGGCCATTGAACTAGCAGTGCTCCCACCCACCTTGAGAGAGGCAGTTATAATCCTGTTGCCTAAGCCTGGAAAGGATGCATTGAGATGTGGCTCAAATCGGCCCCTTTCGCTCCTGAACTTTGATAATAAAATCCTGGACAATGTAATAGTGACGAGACTCGCTCTTATTGTAGAGCAGCTGATCTCTCCAGCGCAATCTGGGTTTATTCGGCAGAAGTCCCCCGCCCTCAATACTCGCACTCTGTTTGCCACACTAAATGGGATTTCGCCATCGGTTCCTGCAGCCGCTGTCCTCCTTGACGCTGAGAAAGCGTCCGATTCCCTTGAGTGGCCCTTTTTGTTTGCCACCATGGCTAGGTTGGGAATGCCAGAGCGTTTCTTGGCAGTGGTTCGGCTATTATATACACTGCCTATGGCACGTATCCGATTGAATGGTACACTGACTAAGGCATTCCCACTCACGCGGGGTACGCGTGGGGATGTCCCCTCTCCCCCCTTTTATTTGTTTTGGCGCTGGATCCGCTGGTGCGCCAGTTGTTAGAGCGGCATAGCCACAGGGGTTTGCAGTTCAACACTGGGCCCCTTCTCCTTACACTCTACGCGGATGATATCATCCTTTACGTGAGGCACCCGGATGACAATTTATCACCATTGCTTCGGGAGGTGACGAGGTATGGCGCCAAATCGGACCTGCATATTAATTGGGAAAAGTCGGAGGTGCTACAATTGATGGAGGCAGCCTGCGCTAAACCGGTGGACTACCCTTTGGCCTGGTGTGAAGACTCAAATATCTCGGTGTCCACATACATAGAGATAAGGATCGCATCCTACAGCTGAATTATGGTCCGGCTGTAAAGAAATTGGAACGCAACATTGAAATTTGGTTGCGACTGCCTTTGTCGATTGCGGGTAGGATAGCTATAATCAAAATGGTGGTTCTGCTGCAGTTTCTGTACCTCTTTTTAAATATCCCTATCCCGCTCTATAATAGTTTTTTCACAAATATACGCACAATGTTATTACGGTTAGTGTGGGGCGGTAAGCCGGCCCGTATAGGCTGGGATAAATTAATCCGCCCGTACGAGAGAGGTGGATTTGGTGTGCCGAACCTGCAGATTTACTACCTGGTGGCGCAGGTGAGTTTCGCACGACATTGGTATCACACGGACTTCCGGATCCCGTACTATAGGCCAGAGGCTGACTTGGTTCTTCCAGCCGCACTTAACGCCCTGCTGCCTCGGGGGTTCCCTAGGGATCTGACGGATATTCAGACTGTATCCACCACCAACTGGGCTTGGCATAAGCTGCAGCGTGTGACTTGAGCTTGTGTGTTATACTCCCCCACACTGCCCTTGGCGGGAAATAGTTGGAATCCCATTCTACGGGAGGCTTTGGTAAAGCGCACGTTGGCCAAATTCCACATGATCACATTTGGTGATCTTTTCCCGGGTGGGCACATCTTCTCGCGTACGGAGGATCCCCGTCTCCGCTCGGCCTCTATGATGGACCATTTCGTACTACTAAGGGTGCAGAGAGCGTTGCGTGCATGTATAGATAGTTATCCAGTGGAACCACTGGACTTCGCCATTTTGACTGGGGTTATTAGGGATGGTGATGGGAGCCACTTAGTGTCCCGGATGTACAGGGCAGCAGTGGCACTGCTCCCCTCCCGTGATGTGAATGTGCGGGCAGCGTGGGAGCGCGACCTTGGGTTCCCCCTGACGGATGTACAGTGGAGGCGGTGCTGTACACAAACGCACCGCATGTCTCCCAACCACAGGCATAAATTGTTACACTTCAAGTTTCTGTGGAGGGCATATATGTCCCCTAGTAAACTGCATCGTATGGACCCCGCACGTCCGCATGCATGTCTGAGGTGTCGCTCCCCGGAGGCGGACTTTGCACACATGACGTGGACTTGCCCTAGACTTGAGGGCTACTGGAGAGCGGGTTTTAGGGAATTATCCCAGATGGTGGAGGCTGTGATTGCTCCATCGCCATTATTGGCTTTACTAGGATATACCCATGATCTCCCCAAGTCCAAACGTCGTTTTGTAGCTATAGCGCTGCTTCTTGCCAAACGTGAAATAGCTATCAAGTGGGCGTGCTTGCGCCCCCCTACACTCGCTACTTGGCTCCAGAGCATGACGTTTTGTACCACTACTAGTGACACGTATGCGCAACTGCAACCGCCGGCTTCTAGGCTAGTTGACATCTGGCAACCGCTTCAGACTTACCTCTTGGCAGCGCAGGGTAGCAATGCCTCTCCTGGGCCTGTAAGTGTGTGAGGGTACAGGAGTGCTGCGCTATGCCCTTTTGGCACAGAACTAATGCGTTCCACCACTAGACCATTTGTAGAGCAGACCCATGCATATGCTATATTAGGTATTGTACATGACTTTTAGCCATGATTGTATATGGTACACCGCTATATAAGATGTCATTACACGATGATTACTGTATTGCCATGCTGTATTGCATTGACCATTATGTTGACCTCTTATGTTCTTTAATTGTGAAAATCAATAATAAAAAAAAACCAACAATGTGTTATTGTGAATTCAAAAAGCAAGTATGAAAAAGAAAATTAATCTAACTTGTTTATTTTAAAGCACAAAATACACCATTCTGTTAATTCGAAACCATTCTGGGATAGGCTACTATTTGTTCTAGCTTTCCCTCCCATGTACAAAATAATTCCTTAATTACTGGTTTTCACTATGGGCTAATCAATTGAAATTATCAGTTTATGCGGATGACATCCTCTTCTTCATCTCGAATCCTTATACTTCCATACCAGCTTTACTCAAATTTCTAAATTTTCCTCAATATCAGTCTACACAATTAATTCTGATAAAACTTAAATTCTCCCCCTTGATAAATTCTCTCTCAAACACCCATTTGAATCCTCAGGATTTCAGTGTACTCCTCAAGGTTTAAATATCTGGGAATTTGGTTTGCCCCATCTCTTAGGGATTCAAGTAACTTTAATCTCAAGGAAGGTTTAACTAAAGTTGAATTGTTACTATCCTCCTGGAATCCTTTGTTTCTTTCTTAGTGGGGACGTCTTGACTCTATTAAAATTATGGTTACCCCCATATTGTTATATATTTTATCTATGATTCCTGTAACCATACTTTCCATTCATTTCAAATATATAGATTCTCTTCTCTCTAAATTTGTATGGAGGCATAAAAATTCCAAAATCTCTTTTGCAAAACTAAAAGTACTTTAAGGGTAACAATGGTATAAATTTTCCAGACTTTTTGCTTAATCATAGATCCTTTTGTTTACTGCTAGCCTCCTTGTGGCTATCCAAAGCTCTGTTCACCTTTCTTCCCTTATGACTTTACTGAAAAGTCATTTCTATACCTCTTCTCCACCCGAGAGGTGATTTCTTTCTCCTCTCATTCAAATATTGTTTCTACACCCCTTTTTAGATGTATTTGCCATTTGATGAAACCTTACTACTTTCAAATTGTCGCCAATCGTACCACATTTTTAAACCCGTCTTTATGGTATAAAAAAATTCTTACAGTGAATAATAGACCACTATATTGAAGATCTTGGAGACAGAAAAGTATTACCTGGGTAGCCGAATTATTCCATGAAAATACTCCTATATCTTTCCCACTCTTTCAAAAAACATTTAATTGCCCGAACTACTTCCAAAGGAAATTTTCTCTTCTAATGAATATTGTATTAGACACCTTTTACTCATTAGAGGATTCTCTTTCACCTTCACCACCTTCCTTAGTATCTTTCTGCTTATTAGAATCCGTACCTAAAGCCTCCCTCATATATAAATCCTTTTTCTCTACACATCTTTCTCGTTCTAAATTGAAAGTGGAACTTTTCTGGGAATCGGACATAAATTATCCCTGGTCTATTGCGCTCTGGGATAAACTATGGCTTAGGCTTCACAAAATATCCCGAACTGCTAGCACCACACACACTATTTTTCCTTTAGAATAGACTTTATATCACTCCCTTCCTTGCTGCTAAATTCTCTTTTGATAGTTATAGTAAATGCTGGTCTTGTCAACAACCCAACAGTGACTTAATGCATGTATTATTCTGGTGCCCAAACACACTTGCTTTTTGGCCTAAGGTTTGGTCTCAAATTACAAAGATTCCATTTCCATTTTACATGTATTTTTAGGGAGTTTGTTTGATAATACTTACACTACCATCCATAAAAATATATTGTTAGATTTATTGTTGGCTTTAGCTTTTCAGCAAACAATTGCTAATTGGAAATGTTCTTTAAATATTTCCTGTAAAGCTTGTTGGTATGTTTGTCATCATGATGGACTCCAAACAGACTTTGTGACTCATTCACTTTAACTAAGACATCGATTTAATTTGGCTGCAGTTGACACACTTTCGAGAAGTGTTGTACAAATTGTATTTTACTGTATCATAGTTGTAATGCGTTCTTTTGCTTGCATTCACTGGTCTGCATGTTATTTGATACTCTTGATACATTATACTTTGTTTAGTCATATAATCCCCCTTACTGTCTCTCCCTTTCCTACATAAATGAAATTGGTTCAAAGCCTACGTCCCTTATGTTGCAATTTTCGCAATATTGAACTTTCCCTTTTTTATCCTTTCATAATATTGTCATATTTGTTGCTTTCAGCAAGACATGTTATGCTGTATGTTTTATGTTTATGTTGACTGTTGGTCAATAAAGCTTATTAAACTAAAAATAAATCATTTTTGGACTAAACAGTAATGTGGAGTACCGGCTGTGTTATTTCCAGTTTGTCTAACCCTGCATGTGTTATTTGGAAGTGCTTCAACTATGTGTACTTTACTTGTGTAAAGGTAAAGGCCAATAGCAATCACTTCTAAAACTACCAACAAGCTTGGCCGGCTAGATGTCCTTGGGTAAGCAGTGGGGTCTTCAGATAACTGTGCTTGGTTTTTGGATACTTAACACTCTTTGACTTTTAAAGGGTACTTCGGCAGTGTTTGTGAAACCTATGGTGCCGAACATTCCCACATCTACAGGCATATCAAAGAGTGCAAATATATTAAACTAATTACTTGGGAAAGTTAGAAATACAAAATATTGAAAAAGTGACAGTGAAGGCAAAAGGAAGTCTAAGTCAAAAAAACACATCACCGAGGGAGTAGCTGTTAAACAGTGTGTTCTATTGACCAAACTCCCTGGTGATATGTTGCAGTGTTCTTACAAATTTCAGTAAGAAATCTGACACTAGGTGACTGTATTCACAGCACACCTAGGTATATGGTTGTGCAGTGATTTGGTGGTTGTCAAGGGTGAAAAATTAGAAAATGATATGTTACACAGTGTAACAAGCATTGGCAAAACCAAATGGATCTGTCCTTAGTGTGCCAACCAGCGGTGGTGGAACAGTTTTCAGAGTAGGGTTGCTGCCATCAGTTTTAAATCACTGAAGTCAAAGGGATTGTGAAAAATCCAAGTGTCACACAAAACAAAGTGTAGCAAATGAACCATGCTCATTAAGCTGGAGAGTGGTAGGGGAGTGGTATGTACCCGGTGGTGCATTTTGCAATGCACTGTTGCAAATATATTACTAAAGCATAGTGTGGTAGTATACTGTCATTTACACAGAGCACAATTTCTATTGAAATGGCTCCTAAATTTTCACAGACATGCAGTTTTACTGATAAAACTAAATAGGACGCAAACGATGGATAATGTGTGGGGTTTCAACAAATATTTGTCAGTTGCACAGCACCAAGTAAAGTGTCTTGATTTGTTTTGATTGTATTATAATCTTTGTTTCCGTCACACTTCAGAATTACAAAAAATGTGCTTTGTCTGTGCTTTCCTAACTGTCCATAAATGTTAAATCTTTTTACATTTGATCTACAGGTATTTAAACTTTGTGTGTTAGAAAAAAGGACACACTGCATCCTTTCCTTTCTCACACCTTGTAGAAGAGCAAGCTTGTCACATGGTTCACTTTGCAAAATCCTCTCACTTTGTAGTCAGAGTTACAAAAGTAATGTCCATGTTAAAAGAATAAGCAACAGTTTGTCAGAAGACATTTGAGATCCGTCTTTGACAGCACAGCAAATGTGAGGTAATTATTTAAGAATTTGAAGGCTTTATTGATCTTTTACCACGTTATACCGTTGATTGACCTGTATCAGCCTCTATCATTGCCATTTTACTTAGCCCATCTGTCTATAAAAACGTAACTCCTCCGCTTGGTCTGATCCCACTGAAAGCATACAAATACGGACGATTGAAATGAACCCAGGAAACTCTATATAAGGACTGTTGTGCAGCATAAACTCTCCTGCATACTATGCATCACACTTCTTGTTCCAACACATTATTGGCTTGTACCAATGTTTATGGTTTAAATCTTTTATTATTTTGAAAAGACAAGTATAACAATAGCCGCCACCTACAACCACCGGCCGGTGGGGATCAGTTGCGTTCCATGATATGAAGAATATAAAGAAACCAAGAGATAGGGGAAAGGAGGGGAGGGGGATAGGCCTACCTTCTTTGGGGTGTGCATTGTGGATCAAGTGGACACTGTGTGGGCGTTCGGGAGTGGCTGGGCCCGGATACCCTCATTCGTCTTTGGAGGGAGGAGCCTTAGTAAGCTGGAGTGCCCGGAGATATCTCGGGCATGTATGATCTGTGAATTCGGTGGATAAGATTTTTCTGGTGGTGCCCCATGTTTTGTCGAACTTAAGGAGAGAGCGTGTGAGGCCGGCTGTAATCTTCTCCATCCCCAGTGTTTCCCATAGTTTATATAACCAATCCAGTCGGGAAGGTTTCTCCTCAGTCCCCCACCTAGACAACAGTGCCTGCTTGGCTGCTCCCAGTGCTAGGGTGATTGCTCTGTCCCGACCAAATCTAAGGGGGTACATCAAGGCGTTGGGGAGTCCTAGCAATATGAAGGAGGAGAGTTTGGGTAGGTCGGTGTGGTATATGCTGTCTATATCTTGGAGGATTGCATCCCAGTAGCCCTGTATCTTCGGGCATGACCAAAGAGATGTGTAAGGGTGCCCATGTAACCACACTGACGCCAGCATTGCCCATTCCCTCCCGGTTTCTATCTAGCAAGCCTCGCGGGCGTATAATACCAATAATGTGCTAATTTTAAAAAAAAATCTGTACCGGCGGTACTGCAAGAGGAGGCTCTGGCTCTATATATAATGTCTTGCCATTCTTTGGGGGAGAACTCTTACTCCAGTTCTGCTTCCCACCTACGCTGCGCAGGAGACTTACTATGCTGCTTAGGGGCATTCAGGAAAGTATAAATGTCCGACAGTAAGCGCTTATCGGA
Organism: Calotriton arnoldi; assembly: GCA_963921515.1. Taxonomy (NCBI): domain Eukaryota; kingdom Metazoa; phylum Chordata; class Amphibia; order Caudata; family Salamandridae; genus Calotriton; species Calotriton arnoldi. The sequence goes on along the minus strand of CAWUFW010002395.1, from coordinate 1,851,655 downwards.
TGTCCTTGTAATATACCACAACTCAAACTTGGTCAGGGGGTGACCCGCGTGGGGACACACCTGTGGCTGGGTCACCCGGTGGCGAAGAGCAACATATTGCCAGCATGCTTTCTGGGGGATCCCGAAGCCTTTGATGAGGCTAGCGAACTCCATCACTCCCTTCTCATCAAAGAGGTCTCCAACGCGTTTGCAATTGGCCTCTTGCCAATGGAGGTAACCATTACCCACGCTTGCCGGGGGGGGGGGGAGGGGGCGTCTGGGTTTCCTATAAAAGGGGTCAGGGGAGACATAGGGGTTGACAGGCCGCACATCACCTGTACCCTATCCCACACTCCCAGGGTGGTTCTCAGGACTGGGGACACATACACCCCACTGGGTCGGTGTCTCCGAGGAAGCCATGGTACTTTCCAGATGTGCATGCCCGCTATCGATCGGTCAATGAAGCACCAATGCTTCTCCGACTCCAGCTTGTGCCACTCGAGCATATATCTAAGTTGTGCCGCCTGAAAGTAGCGCTCCAAATGTGGGACACCAAGCCCCCCATCGTCCTGCTTCAGATATGTCGGGTCACGGGCCATTCGCGCCTTCTTCCCTCCCCAGACAAAGTTACCTATAAGGCGTTGTAGTTGTGCCAGCATTGTGGGATGCGGTCGTAGTGGTAGTGTTTGCATCACGTATAGGATGTGCGGGAGGATGGTCATTTTAATGGCTGCCAGGACATAGTGTGCCTCTTCCAGTTCGAGAGTTCTCACCCGGACCTCCGACAAGAGAGTGGAATAGTTCACTTGTGCCATCTTATCTAGAGTGGGGTACATCTGCAAGCCCAGGTACGGGATGCCATCGGCTGCCCACGCGAACGGGAACTGTGCTGCCAAAGCCTGTTGCTCAGTCTTGGGGAGAGTCAGGCTAAGGGCCTGTGTTTTGTGGATATTAACTTTGAAGCCCGAAGCTCGACTGAAGCACTCCAGTTCCTCCATTAAGGGGGATAGTGAAGTCATCGGCTGGGTTAAAAACAATACCACATCACTGCAAAAAGTGACATTTTATGCTCCCTATCACCCATTCTGATCCCAGAGATAGCCGGGTTTTGGCGTATCATTTCAACCTTGTCATGTCCCTCTTCTAATACAAAACGGTCAGGAGGTCACCCTGTTAACCCTAATCTGCGCCTGTGGGTCTCTGTATATGCAGTCCACCCATCTCAAAAATCGGTCCCCGGCTCCGAATCTGCGCAAAACCCGTTTCAAGTATGGCCCGTGTACCCGGTCGAATGCATTCTCGGCGTCTATGGAGAGAAGCACTGTGGGTTGCTGAGTATGTTGGGTTTTATCCAGAAAATGGCACATCCGTCTCGTCCCATCGCTGCAATTATGTTCTGGAATGAACCCCGACTGATCGGGGTCGATCAGACCCTGCATATAAGGTGCCAGTCGAGCGGCCAGGATGCTTGTAAAGATCTTAAGGTCGACATTCAATAAAGAGATGGGTCAGTATGATGCGCAGTCTAGCGGGTCTTTGCCCGGCTTAGGGATCACAACAACCTTGGCCATGGTCATGGTCGGGGTCAAGCTACCGGTGTCGCTAAAGGAGTTGATTAAACGAACCAACATAGGGGCCAGATCGTGGGCGAAGGTTTTATAAAAATCGGTATAAAATCCGTCCTCCCCAGGTGCCTTCCCGGACGTGAGCCCACGAATGGCTCTAAGAACCTCCTCCAAGTGGATATCTGCGTCTAAGTTTGTCGCCTCCAGTGGGGGGAGGGACGCCACCGGTACATCCCGCACGTAGTCCTCGGCGGCTTCCGAATCTAGATAGTCAGCCCTATGTAGGTCCGTGTAAAAGGACTCGAACCTGCCTGCTATGTCGCTGTCCGCGCACAAGATTTCACCTTGGCAATTTCTCATTTCTGCAATACGCCGTGCGTTCGTCTGGGCTCGAAGTAGATTTGCAAGTAGTTTCCCGGCTTTATTACCTCCAGCGTAATAACGCTGTTTGGTCCGCAGGAGAGAATATTCTGCCCGGTCGTAGTCTAGGGTTTTCAGCTGCTGTCTAGCAGCATTGAGTTGCCTCCTAACTTGGACGGCTCCAGTGCGACAATGGACCCCTTCTAGTTCTTTCACTTGCGATTCGAAGTGTTCCCATTTTTCCCTTCTGTCCTTCTTGACACCTGCCGCTATTGCTATAAATCGCCCTCGGATGATGGCTTTGAGTGCATCCCACAGAAAGCGACTGAGGACACGCCATCCTCATTAGTCTCAAAATACGACTTCATTGTCGCCTGTATCTCCTTAATATTGGCTTCATAGGCGAGCAATTTGTGATTGAGCCTACACGGCCTGTGCCCTGGGGATCCCACCTGAATGTGCAGCTCTAGGCTAATTGACGAGTGGTCTGAGAGTGCCGCGGTTCCTATCGAGACCCCCCTTGTAGCTTTCGTGACCTTCGGGGAAGTTAAAAACCAGTCTATGCGGGCATAAGTTTGATGGGCCGCTTGAAAGCATGTGTACTCCTTGGCGTTAGGATAACTCTTTCTCCACACATCCGTCAAACCCACATCTCCCAATTTTTGCCGCATAGTATCCGAGAGCACCCCAGTGTGTCCCTGTGTTTGTACAGATCGGTCTAGTTGTGCATCAGGTACTATGTTGAAATCATCCCCCAGGACTAGGTCTTCGTCTGGTGACTCCAGGATAGCTTTCAAGGTATCATTAAGGAACACTTCCTGGCGCTCATTCGGGCCATAAATGAAGTGTGTGATTCCCCACTACCACCCTCAAAGCCAAAACTCTGCCCGGCACCTCTGTGTGTGTGTGTATACCCAAAACTGAGCCAGAGAAGTGTGTAGCAAATAGGACCGCTACTCCCGCCTTCTTGCCCCCGATGAAGAGAAATATTGCCTATCCAACCATCTGGATCGAAGGCGTATCCAGTCTACTCTCAGCAAGTGGGTCTCCTGTAAGAAAGAGGCAGACATCACACTTAGCGTGTCTCTTAACCGGGGAGTTAAGGCCCCTGACATTGAGGCTCAAAATGCTCACTTTAAGTTTCAACATGGGATCTAATTGGTGGTTCTAGTGTAATGCCATGCCCAAGTATCGGCAGTGGCCTCCAACCCTCCCGATTCCCTTCCGTCCTCCCGCGCCCCAGCCTCCCATCCCTGCCCCTTCTCTGATCTGTCTTCACAGCACACACTCCAGCCTGTGATCTCGTGTTCCCCAATTGAAGGCCTATCTCTAATCCTACAGGGAATAGCACCCGGAGGTCAGAAGAGGGGTAAAGGAAAGAAGAAAGATATTTCAAAACATTATAACAAAAGGTCAAGAGCAGGAAAGTCTCACTCCATCGGGCTCTGAGCACATCAATGTGCATGGGTCCGTGTGTCAGGCGGTGGGTCTTCCTCTCAATGAAGTTGGACTCCCGGCCCTGGCCAATTTTGGTGAGTTTGGGACACCTTAGGAGACTGACAGGCTCTTGGCTGAGTCATCTACAGGGCATCCTTAATCAGTCGCTCTTTGGATCTCCAGAGTCACCCCTGCCCTGTAGCTGATGGAGCAGGGCCTCTCTCTCCTGCTGCTTATCGAGTTCCGTGGGTTTTGTGGGCTTCCCTCTCCCAGTCCTCCTACGACTTCTCGTGTTGGCCTGCTTCAGGGATGTCGCAGCAGACCGTTGTCGGCCCTCCGGCTCCTCTTCTTAGCTTACGCCGAGTATTTCCTGCGCCTCCTTCAGGGATCTCACCGTTCGCAGCTCCTTATCCCATGCAAAGGACAAACTGAAGGGATGGCCCCAGCGATAGCGTATTCCTTTTTCTCTCAAGAGAGAAGTGATTGGCCTCAAAGCCCTCTGGCATATTACAAGATCTCTCACCTCTTACTCGCCAACGCTGATCTGGAGACCCTCAAATGTAATAGTTGCTTTCTCTCTGGTAGCGTTTATGAGAAGTTCCTTCTGTCTGTACGAATGGAGGCAGGTAAGGGTATCTTGCTGCTGTCCCGGGTTCGTCGCCGGCCGTCCCGCACGGTGCGTGCGGTCCAGGATAATCTCTCCATCTCCGAGCTCTGGGGCTGTATGACGGAAAAAGCGCACCACCCATTCTTCCAGCTTCACTCCATCCGTCTGCAATGGCACCCCCTTAATGCGGATGTTGGACCTCCATGAGCGATTCTCCAGATCTTCCAGGCGGAGGTGTAACTCTTCGTTGCGACCTCTGAGCTCCAGTAGCTCTCGGACTTGCTCCGTAATTTCCTCATCTCTGCGGTTGCCTGCTCGCTCGAGGGAGTCCACTCGGTCCCCCATCTCCTGGATATCCGCCTTGAGCTGATTAACGTCTGAGGCCACCTCCTGACAGAGGGCCGCAAAGTCTTCTCTGAGGGAGCCAAAGAGTTATTCCAAGAAGTCCCTTGTTATTGGCTCCACCGTCTGGTCGCTCGCAGACTCCGTCTCCTTCTCCGCGAGCGGCTGGTCAGGCCCATGCATCTCTGCCTTCTTAGAGTTAGACTTTTGTAGGAGGTCTTTAATCGTGGAGTCCTTCCTTGCTCTATGGGTGGACATCCCGGTGACTAATTATGTCAAAGGGTGGCGCGAGGTTAGATCAGGGATCAGCTCCCACCCTGTGGCTAGATCAGGTCTGTGCCTATTCGCCCCAAGCCAAGCTCCTCCAGCTGACTACCACTGCCTGTCCCCAGCGGCAGGCCAAAGCCCCAAAGGTCAACTTAGGCCACCTCCGCGTCTCGTGGTGGGCCGACTCCTCGCGCTCAGCAGTTCTGCAAATTGTCAGTCTCCCAGGTCTAAACCATCCTCGCGTCTCTGGACTGCAGGCCTCGTCCCCCAACCGTGGCCCAAGGGGCACTCTGGCGGCGCCAACCAGGACTCAACGTTCTCTTTATCTACAGGGGCCTTCACGCGCCGCGGGCACGCTCCCCCAGCGCAGGCTCCCCCGCGCACTGTTTGTATGAGGCCTCACTCTCAAGGCATGGTGCGCCATGTAGCAGGGCCGGGCTCCTCCCTCTGTCCCCAGGCCTACACTTGGGTGCCAACGAGCCTCCTCCATTCAGGCACTACTTCGGGCCCACTCCGTTCTGCGCAGCGCCTCCGGGTGGCCTCAGGCTCTGTCTGCCACCTTAACACCAGTGAGCTTGGTGCGGGGGGCCCTCAGCTACTCGCGCTCACCTAGTTATATGGGCACCGGATCTGCGCCTCTGCATGCTTTGCCCGCTGCTACACGTTCTCAGCCCCCCCCCGGGGGCGCAGCCCACCTTGTCTCTGCCTCCGCAGCACCGGGGCGCTCCCGCAGTCGTCCGCTGCTCTGCGTGAGCCGAGCCCGCAGGTCCAATCTACAGGGTGGGGTCTCGGTGTCGGGGTCGTGCGGCCGGGTCTGGCGGGCAAGGAATCCAACCACTCTGCCTCACCGGCTACCTCATCGGGCCGGGAGGCCGTCCAGCACTGTCGCACCTCCTCACGGTCAGGCAAAGGCCCAACGCTGTATCCGGCGCTTCACTGCCTCCCGTGGCCTCCTCCTGCACACCTCACTCCGGTGGCCCTCCGCACCGGCGCCCCGGATCTACATCAATAGGGACCCTCCGGGCTTGAAATGAGACCGGCTCCGTCCCTAAGGCATCAGCGACCCCTCCAGAGCCTCTGGGGTCCCCAGTCGAACAGTATGGGCGCTGTAATCTGCCACGGCGAGCGGAGCTCCTGAAGTTCGCTGCTACTCCACCGCCATCTTGGCCACGCCCCTTGTACCAATTATTTATAGACGGCTGAATAGCAGAACCTGCAAAGTTGCGGTAGAAGAATGCTTAAATGGGGAATCATGTCAATTGTCCGGAAGATTTATCAGATACATTAAAGTGGCTGTAACAATGTTGAATGCAGTGGCGAAATTGCAATCGTATTTTTACATGCATTTTCTTGTGCTCATAAGAGCTGCGCACCTGCTGTATTTTGTGACTGGCTCCCCATGTTCAGGATTCGGGGTGCTTCGCCTGCGGAGGTTTGACTGCACTTGCACTCTAGCTAGATTACAGGGATGCTCATTATAACGAGGCTCAATGATGGGATAGAAAGTCCCCAAAGTCTATTTATTTTAACATGCACCTTTTAAATTAGCATTTGATTACTTTTTGGATGGTCAAATTTGCACTTTCCACGCCTCAGTTCAGGCTAAGAGATAGATCTACATGTTATGTAACACTTGTATTCGTAGCAGCCCACTGCCATTGGATGAACTTGGGGGGCACTGGCTCAGTTTTCTACTGCTCAGCTAAGCATTTCTCCAGCTTGCTTGTACTCTAACGTTGTTTGAACTGGGATGTTTTATCTAGTTATAAGCCTCTTGCTGAGAAACTTTCGCTATTTTTTTTATTATCTATTTTCATCAATGGGTTGCTTGATATTTATATTGTCAAATCTCAATGGTTGTATATGTGGGAACTCTGTATTTTCTTTTTCGCGCTGCAACAAGCCAAGTCTAAAAAGGCTGTGTATGTTTTGCTACCTTTCTTGCTGCTTGCTCTTTGTGTGTTTTGTTTTTTATTAACCTGCTTACTTACTCAGTGAACTATGATGAGATGGGGTTCTGCAATTTTTACATGTATAACACAAGTTTTTAATGATTGCTGAGGTTAGATTGCATGCTCTTTTTATACTTTGTCTATGTCCATTGATTTTATTTGATGATTTGTGATGATTTTGATTAATTGTGCCAAAAAAGAACTTTGAATACTTAGAATGGTCATTTACCTTCTGAACTCTAGCATGGTTATTCTGGGTGTGCTGCAGTACCCCAATTTCCTGCGCCTATAGTTACAACGCATGTAAGCACAAGCGTTCATAAATTCTTTTCAGAATTGGTGCAAGCACAAATGCTGTTTATAACATTTAAGTCTACTTTGTGGCTTTGGCAATGCTGCTAAAAAGTAGCAGAAAAGCATTGCTTTCTGTATAGAATTCATATTGGAGATGTACTTTTCAAATAACAAATAGACCTTTATGCATTTTAATGAAAGCACTTCCTTGAAAATTGAATTATACACCAAATAGCCAATGTCATGAGGGGAGAGTAATACTCTTCTGGGTGAATTCAAAGCCCTTGATCCAGCGCGATTTTAGCAAACAGCATTCATACACCAGATACTCACTTGGGCCCATACATTCATACTACGCTAATACTTACGCTGGGTTTATCAGTTGTTACTCTTTATCAAAATCCCTGCTACCAATTACCTTCCGAATGAAGAGTAATGACTTACCAATGAATCCTTTGCTAATTGGGAAATTTAAAATGAGACATTCATTATAGTACATAATCCTGAAATAACCACTGAGTCAGGAAGTTTTAAAATGTTTATCTAAAGATTTAGCTGAGTAAAATACAGAACCACACGGTACTTAATCGCAATACCCAAGATGAAGCATAGAATAACTATTGCTAATCAATGACGGACCCTCAGAAAAGGAGAGGATAGAGACAGCAGCACAACTAAAGGTTGCATTATATTTACCTAAGTGCGAGAACCAAACCCCTTGGCGAAGGAGTTGGAAAGAATAGGACCCAGGAAGGTTGAAGAGCAAAGACTTCTTCCAGGATCAGGACAGGACCGGTGACCTCTCTACAACGACGCCTGCGTCGTTCCCCTCTCTGATACTCCACTTCTCCTCGATTCGCCCGTGTCTTCCTTCTAATGGACTCCGCCGCCCCCTCCTCAGGACCTCTCTGGATAGGGAGTCAGTCTGCAAATCGATCAGCTTGGCGGTCTGGAGCTCTTCTTCGCGTTCTGTGCTAAGCTAACTAATAAACTAATTCTATATCTATTATACCCTTCTACACCCATGTACCTCCCCTTAATGTTGCTAAAATATGGGACCACTACTTCTGATTGGACAGGGACAGGGGGTGGATTCTCACACCATATTGATTTGTCTTGTATTTCTGAAGCCTATTGTTTTAAACTACCGCCCCTTCAATTTAATACATTTGCTTTATTTCCCACCCGTCTCATGACAAAATTTACAATTTATTCATATAAAATGTTTCTTTTTCGGCGAGAACATCTTGGTATGTAGTGGTGTCGGCCAACAGGTCATGGCCTTGGATAATGTCCAAGTTGACTTCATCTTTTTCTTTCTGGTCTGCCACTGCAAGGCGCATGTGCGGAATCTTTGTCACACGAGCTTTCAGTTCACCAAACCCCAGGCCCAAGTTTACAAACTAATAAAAGTCAAAGAAGAAAATATTAAAATCACAAATAAAATGTTTCACTGTATGCCCACTCTCTCTACTCTATTCCCATTTAATTATAAGCTCTATCCCGCATTAGTAGCGTTAGAGAAACGACAGTTTAATAATGACATGAGAGCAAGCTGAAGCATGTGGAAACATCAAGCAGCCATTTTAATGCACACTGCGCAGAAGCAGAAATTTCCCACCAAGCAAAGAAAGACGTCACACCATGTGATATGGATGAGACATGCGCAGTAAGGTTCCCACGCTTTAGCGGCCATTTTGGATTACGGACAAGCATTATTCATTAATAAAACACATAGGCAAGCATCCTTACTATTCGTGTAGTGTATGCAAGGATTAGTAAAGACAATACAAATTTAATAAATTAATACTATGAGGAAATTGCGTAAGAGCAAGTCTCATTTATGAGTCCTTGCTCCATCAATCCCCTCTCTGATGGCGTTTCTGAGCCATCAAAATACTACCCATAATCAGATGCCAACTTCTAGCAAATAGTTTCATTCTCATTTTTACATTTTCTATTTTTACAATCCCCTTTCAATTTCTTGTATAATTCACTTCTCCATTCTTCAAGTTCTATTTCACCTAATTTTCTCTTCTTTCCTTTTCCTGTCACATTATATGTTCCATTCTTTCTACAACATTTGCACCATATTATTATTGTCAGTGCTATTATTGCTATCCCTGCCAAGGGTACTAATATTTGACCTATAAGTCCTTTTCCTACATTAGCAAACCAGGTACCAATTGACGCAATACTACTTGTCAATCTTTCCCACACACTATCAACTTCCAGTGGTTTTAGTTCCTTCTCAAGTTTAGTTATATTCTGTATATACGTTCCAATTTCCGCACTCTTATCAGGAATATAAGTGCAACAGTGTTTCGTCTTCAATAATTTACAGACTCCGCCCTCTTTTGCCAATATAATATCAAGAGCAAGTCGATTTTGCATCACCATAGATCTAATCGCAACCATCTCCGCATTAATCATTAGAAAACCTCCAGCAGTATCCGTTGATAAACGATCAACCACTGTAGACAATTTACATATTTTCCTTGAGTTCAGCATTATTCCCACTGAAGGTATCAATGCACCAAATATATCACCTAAAATTTTTGAAAAACTAGCCCTTTTACTACGTATTAATTCACTATTGTTTTCATTGCTCCCAGTGTTTCTTTTTAGGTGGTATATTTTTGGAAATACTATTCCAAAATAACAACTTCCATACCACCGTGCAGGAAGCCGAAAGTAAGCCTTATTCCCACACACACAATAGATTCCAGGAAAAACTGAATCTGTTCCTCCTTTGATTCCCCAACCTCCAAGAATTAAAAAATTGTGTTCACATTCACTGGTACCGATGAAAATATTGTTATAATCAGTCTTTAACCTATGAAGACAAATTTTTCCTGTCTTTACAAAATCCAGAGCCATAGCAGCTTGAGCCTTGCCAGGTGTGTAACTCCCTTCTTTCTCAGCCCAAGGTGGCAAATGAGCCTTATGCTCAGAAGCTTTCTTTTGGAAATCTTGTCTTCTATCTTCTACTAAATTCAAAAATATCTTTTCTTCTTCGTGTAAAGAACATGTTAGATTGTGTCTATGTGCATGTGTTATGTCTATTGATTTCATTGTTAAGAAAAATTCTCCCATAAACTGTGCGTCTTGACTACTAAGCACTGGGTTCATACTACTTCGAATCGGAACCTCAGAAAATATCACATCTAGGTTTGAATAATAATACTGAAGTCTCCCTGTTCTATAAAATAAACTAGACAAAACACTACACGATATGCCATATGTCAGTGGTAAGTGATGGTATGTTAATCCTTCTGCTACTGATTCAGGTAACTTCCTACAGACATAACAATCACTAACTTCCATGGTATCTACATACTGAAACAATAACTTTGTGAAGACGTTTAAACTAGTGTCATTATCAGCTATTTCGTGATGAAATTCTGGTTCATTTTCTGCCATTAATTCTACTCTATTGCCCCTCGTGTTTGCTGTCCTTCCTTTAGTTTCGTTATTAATCGTTTTATCCATTATCATAAGCTAAGGAACTGCTACAATCAGGACTAACCATACTTTAAGCACCATTACTAGACTACATATGCATATTGCACAGCATCTTCTACAACATTTCTGTTTTGGTCTCCCTGCAACTCTATCGTCAGGCATTTTCGACAAGGAAGATCGCTCTTCTTATCTATTTCCTTTTCTTTATATGACTCTTTTGCTTAGTCAAGGTGGTCTTGTTTCTTTCTCGTACGTTAGTTCTGTACTTGTTCCTTCGTCACCACTTTCACTTGACTCTGAACTTTCGTAATCTTCAAGAATGATGTAAGTCCAATCAGGACCCTTGAATTTGTTATTCACAAGTTTCAGTCTTTTACTTCTTCTTTTCTCAGTTTTATTCTGTTCAGTTTGGCTTGTTACTTCATTTACTTGATTTGGATCGTCACTTCTGGTTTTTATGTGGTATTTTACTCTTTTAACGACACTCGGCCAATGATCTCCTTTTCTTGTTTTCTTTGTTTGCACCGTTTCTTTATCTTCGTCTTCGGAAATCTTTTTATTTTCACTTTCTGACCCTTTTTCGTTTTCTGCAATTACTGTTTTTCCTTCTTGCTCTTTCTCAGGTCTTATTTGTTTTTCTTCAGCAGCTCCACTGTGAGTTTCCAATAATTGACCTTGATCTTGATTTATTTCTTCATGTTCATTTTTCTCGAGATCTTTTTCTTCTGTGTGATTTTCCTGATCTAACTGGTTCTGATCAGGGCTTATTGCACTTTGTACTTTTGCAGCCTGACCGGATTCTTCTAAACCTGTCTGTTCCTGCTCAAAACTCGTTGGTTCTTCGTTATTTTGAGCCCAGTTTCCTTTCCCTATCTGGTCCTGCCCAGGTTCTTTTATTGTATGTTCTTCATTTTCCTGAGCTGCTTCTTCTTCACCTATCTGATCTTCTTCGATTTCCTCAAATCTGGTTTGACTTCTTGTTCTGTGGTAAACTTCAGGAATTTCTACCACCGGTATCCAGTCCTGACTTGTGCTCGGTTGTTCTTCTTCAGCTTCTCTTGAATCTCGAGCCTGAGATTCCTCTGCTGGGCAACCTTCAGCTTCCTCAGTGATTGATGCTGACTGAGGATTTTCTTCTTCAGGGTCTGGTACTCTTTTGGTGTGGCTTACGTGAATCCAATTAGGAAATCCTGCACACTTCACTGCTGTATTTGTGGTCAGTATTACTTGACAAGGTCTGCCCCATCTGGGTGATAGACACGTTTCTCTGGTGTGATTCTTCACTACCACCCAGTCACCAGGATTCAGATCATGTTCCTGTTCAGGCTGCCTGGAAACTGTGTCTTTTCCAACCTGGTGAGAGACAGAACGCACTAGGTCAGCCAGTCCTTTACAATAGTCCAGTACCATATCATCAGATATATTCAGCAGTTTGTTTGTGGGAACATGTGTTTGTCTCATTGCTCTTCCCATCATTATCTCGTGGGGGCTCAATCCTGTATTTCTGTCAGGTATGCTTCTGAGTCCCATTAAAACAAGTGGCAATGCATCTGGCCATTCTAATGATGTTGATGCACACATTTTTCCCAATCTTGACTTTATAGTGCCATTCAATTGTTCAACCACTCCAGAAGCCTCTGGACGATATGCACAGTGCAGTTTCTGTTTAATTTGGAATGCTTCACAGATTATTTGGATCACTTCACTGTTAAAATGTTTTCCTCTATCTGATTCCAAAGTTACTGGGAAACCAAACCTAGGAATGAGCTCTCGTAGCAACAGTTTTGCGACTGTAATGCTATCATTTCTCCTGGTAGGATAAGCCTCCACCCACCTTGAAAACAGACACACTATGACTAGTACATATTTCAGCCCTCTGCATGGTGGTAACTGTATGAAATCGAACTGGAGTCTTATAAAAGGACCCTCTGCCTTTCCAATTTTCCCAAATCCAATTATTGTCTTCCGCCCTGGATTATGCATCTGGCAAGTTAAACATCTCTGGCAAAGACTCTCTGCAACAGCCCTGAATTTAGGATTATACCAGTTTTGTCTGAAGAGCCTAATCATTGCATCTCTCCCTATATGTGTGTCTCCATGATACATTCTGGCCATTTGTGAGAGTAAACAGTCTGGCATGACTGGTCTGCCATCAGCACTGATCCATACTTCATCATCTCCTCTTTGGGAACAACCCACTTTGATCCACAAATTCTTTTCATTTTCATCAACATCATCTTGTAATCTCTTTACATCATTCCAAGTTTCAGGTGGCATATACAGCATAAGTTGGCAGCTGATTCCCATTCTTTCCACCCTCTTATTGACTGACAATCTATTTTTGGCACAATGTTGGGCCACCAGATCTGCATATCTGTTGCCGACTACCACCCAGTCATCTCCTGACTGGTGTGCGGCACACTTCACCACAGCCAATTCTTTTGGTGATTGTATTGCTTCCAGCAATTCCCTTACAAACTGTCCATTTTTAATGGGGGATCCTGAAGAAGTCAGGAAATCCCTCTGCATCCATAGTTGGCCAAAATCATGCACAACCCTGTAACCATATTGGCTATCTGTAAATATAGTTACTTTTTGATTCCTCCCAATTTTGCAGGCTTTTATCAATGCAATCAATTCAGCTACTTGTGCAGATTTGACTCCTGGTAAATAGGATGCTTCGACTATTCCAGTTAATTCACATACCGCATAGGCAGCAGTTAATTTACCATCTTCATGTCTTTGACATGAACCATCAACAAATAGCTCCCTGTCTGGCTTTCTGAGGGGCTGTTCTTCTATATCTGGGCGAGGTTTCGTACATAACTCTGTAATCTGTAAACAATCATGTTCATTTTCTTCATCATCTTTAATTTTCTCATGATATGGGTCTGGTAGTAAGGTTGCTGGATTTATTATAGTACACCTTACCATGGTCACATTTTCAGCACCCATTATTATTCTTTCATATTTAGTCAGCCGACTAGGAGTAAGATGTTGCGTTCTGGTTCTTGTCAATAGAATCACAACAGCATGTGGAACAAACACCTTTACAGGATGTCCCATCACAATTGACTCACTTTGTTCAATGCTCAAACAAGTAGCTGCCACTGCTTTTAAGCATCCTGGCAACGCGGCTGCTACTGGGTCCAATGTAGCAGAAAAATATGCTATAGGACGTATGTCTAAACCGTGTCTCTGTGTTAGGACAGAGAGTGCACAATTTTCTCTTTCATGACAGAATAATGCGAATTCTCTTTTATAATCAGGCATGCCTAAGGCAGGTGCTGAACATAGTGCATTCCTCAATTTTACAAAAGCTCCTACACTTTCATCATCCCATTCAACAGGATCCTTTGCTTTCTTTTTCGTCATGTTAATTAAGGATTTAGCTAGTAAAGAAAATCCTGGTATCCATTGCTGACAGTAACCTACTATTCCTAGGAACATTCTTACTTGTCTTTGGGTTACAGGCATTTGCATTTTCTTTATTCATTTTACTCTTTCAGAGGTTATTCTTCTTTTTCCCCTCTCAATTTGATGTCCCAGATATTTAACAGCTGTTGTACAAAACTGCAACCTTTCAGGTGAGACTTTATGCCCTTCTTCTGCCAAAAGATTTAATAGTGCTATGGAATCAACAACTAAGTCCTCTCTGGTGTTCGATGCCACTAATAAGTCGTCGATATATTGCACTAGGACTGAGCTTCCTGGCATCACTAGTTTTTCAAGGCACTTTTTCAATATCTGATTGAAAATGGAAGGACTTTCCGTGTACCCCTGAGGAACACGATTCCATACATAGACTTTGTTCTCAAATTTAAATGAGAAAAGATACTGGCTATCCGGATGCAATGGTATTGAAAAGAATGCTTGACATAAATCAATTATTGTGAACCATCCTGCACTCCAAGGAATTTGGTATAGAATTACTGCAGGATTTGGCACTATAGGACAACATGGTTCCACTCATTTATTTATTTTTCGCAGGTCCTGAACAATCCTATATTTTCCACTAGGTTTCTTTAGTCCCATGATTGGTGAATTACATGGGCTACTCATTACTTCTTTTAGTATGTTTTGTTCAACCATTCAATTAATTTCTTCAATGACTCCTGCCTTTACTTCTGCACTCATTTTGTACTGTCTGGTATTTGGGAAAATCGCACCTTCTTTTACAGTAATTTTAACTGGGTCTATTTTAGCCATAAGTCCTACTTCTTTTCCTGTGAAATCCCATACTATGGGGTTTACTGTACCTTTTAATTCTTCTGGCAACTCATCTTTTGTTAATACCGAAAACATCTCATCTACTTCTGTACCCTGTTTTGCAATCATAATTTTATATACATGGTCTTCATCTGGTGTCTGAACTGCCACACCATCCGGTGTGCAAAATATTGTGCAGTTCATTTTGCACAACAAATCCCTGCCTAATAAGTTTACTGGGCTAGAATCACATACTACAAATTGATGCATTTCTCTGAAGTTTCCGATTTTAACTTCCATTGGTTCGGTAAGAGGTGTTCTAAACCTTTGATTAGCTACCCCCACTACTTGGATATTTTCACCAGAGAGAGGAAGGTCTGGAATGTCTGCTGTTCTTACAGTAGACCGGGTAGCACCAGTGTCCAAAAGAAAAGTAATATCATTACCTTTCACATTTCCTTCCACGTATGGCCCTGACTGATCTACCGATAAGGATGCGCCAAGTACGCACTCCTTCTCCCCCTCTCCTAGGCACCGTCATGAACTGTATTGACAGAAATCGTCCTGTAAAAGAAACTGTGATGTTATATAATCATTCTTACCACTTCCTCCTTGATATCCGACGTCTGTACCGTCCTTTGCTCTGCTTACATTACCCTGTATAGGTGCAGGTGGCAACTGACTTTGAGGATTTACACCCTGCTGTGAGTCATTCTGCGTCTGTGGATTTAAATTTTGATTTGGGCCATTATTATTCCGAATCCTTTTACATTCATCCTTCCAATGCCCCAATTTTCCGCATCCATGACAAGGAAATTTCTTTTTAGCTTCTTCTCTACTCATTCGTCCTCTCACTTTTCCACCATTCCCAGTATCACCACTCGTTCCAGAATCCTTTCCTTGATTTTCACTCGGATTTTCCAAATTAATTCCCTGTTTCTCGGCCATTTTCACCTGTGCCCACATTACCTTCTCCTGTAATTTCTTATGCCTATCCTCTATCATCTCCACAATATTTTGCATATTTCAAAATCTCGTCGATAGGTTTCCCTTGCCAACACAGCATGTGTTGTTTAATCATCTGACAAATCTCTGGCTTCAAACCGTAAACAAATCGATACACAAACTGACTCACGTTCTTGTCTCCAATGTCCTCAAATCCACTATACTGTTTAAATACCTGCAATAAACGCTCATAGTAGGAATGTACCGATTCATTAGCTTCTTGTGTAGTTCGGTCTATTTTCACCCAATCGGTTTCTTTCGGTGGTATTTTCCCTTTCAGGTAAGTTATCACCTGCTGATACTTTTTCATCACATCATTTGACGGGGCACCTGTCTTTGGGTCTCTAGGATACTCGTCACTTGGCCAATCAACTGTCATTTTACAATCTGTCCACAAATCGGCAGGTACCACTATCTCAAACAAACCATCTAAGTCCTTTAACAATACCTTTGACACCTTCACAAACCTTTCAACCTGCTTGTACCATTCATTGGTTTTTCTCAATTTTGGAAAATCATTCGTAAATGATAAAATATCCTGTCTGCTCCATGGGACATGTACATATCCTCCTCCCGCAATTTCTCGCATTGGGTACATTTGGTCTGCTTTCCCTGTCTCCTTCATCACATATTCCGATGCTGATCTACTTGATCGTGCTTCTTCCTTTTTCTTGGCCCACCTAGTTCTCCATTTATCTAGGTCTCCCCATTTTTGTAAAACTATCATTAATTCTCTTACTTGTAATTTTCTTCCAGAGGCATTCATATTTTCTAAATCTTTTTCTGAAAATTCTGCTCTATAGGGTTTCTGCAACACCTTTTGATATCCCTATTTCTATTCCCATCTGTAGTGCTAGATTGGATAATTTTTCATGGAATAATCTTACATTTCTTGTGATACTCCTGCACATAAATAATAATTCTTCATCATCATAGGTATTTAAGCGATCTAGTCCTATATTTCCTGCTATTAATTCTTCTAATTCGACTTTCAATTTTTGAATGTCTATTATTTTTGGAGGTGTGCACTGTTTATCTGATTCTTGTGCCCACCTTTCTAAGTCTTCAGGGGTGACTATTGTGGCACTTTTCGCTCCCAATGAAGTTACTAGACTTATATCTTTTGAACACCCAGGTGTAGTTCTCTTGGGAGTAACATTGACAGAATCTCGAATGGGTAAATCCATCAATGATATTGTGGATTCGCTGTCACTAAAGTGATCTTCAACCATTACTACTGCTTCAGGTTTTGTAGCGTTTACAGGAGTAGGTGCAAGTATCGGTGGAGGACAGTTTCCCTGAGTACCATATAATGGAACTACTGGACCAATTGTTACAGGTATGGTCAATGAATCGGGATGTACTTTTATCTGTGTTATTTTCTGTATTAATTCTGCTCTGGCCTTCTCTAGGGCTTCTCTTTCCTTGTCATGAAGTATTCTACTAGGGGTGAATTCATGCATTACCTGTGGTACTAATGGGGTTTTTAACGATGGTGCACTTGGGGTGCATCCACTTGTCCCTTCCTGATATGGTGGGGGGTTCCTTAACATTTCTTCCATAAATTCATCTTCAGAATCGTCACTTCTCATTAAATGTTTTGTCTTTTCTGTGCATTTACTTCCTAATTTCTCCTCTGCTGTTAATAATGGATATAGTCCTTCTGTAACCATTGCCCTTCTCCATTGTTTCATCTGACTGTCCCTAGATTCATGTAGGTTCCTGGGAAAGAATCCTCGATAACCCCTGTTACTCCTGAATCGGTCACGCTCAAATGCTTCGGTTTCCCATTCCTCTAAAGCTTCATATTGAGTTAATCTAGGTCTGGGTTCTAGGTCATTCATCCTTAATCTCAAGTTCTGCAGAATTCGCCCATTGAACGTGCCATTCTCGGGAAATGCTAGTATTCCATCATTTTTGGTATATTCTATCCAATTCTCCATCCATACACAAGTATGATAACCTCTCTCCATCATCATGAATGAAGCGGGTGTTTTAGCTGGTGGAATGATAATTCCTTCCCTAGTTTTGATTGGTTTATCCTTTTTAAAATAGTTCTTAATCTTTTGCAGCAAGGACATTTTTTTCTTTTCTCCGTACATTCTATCTAATTTTCGGTGTATAAAATTATATTCTGCAAAACCTAGGAATCTCCTATCCGGACGAGTTCCTGTTAAAGTTGGATCGCGTTTTAACATGCAATCTCTATCCACTAAGAATTTCGCTTCTAAAATATCAACCAATCAAGTGTCTGCTTTCTTCTATTTCTGAACCAATCCTAGCGCGGCCTTTCTGTGACGTTAGGCTGTCAACCCCTCCTTTACAATCTGCGCTTCTCTGTCCCTCGCTGGTTCAACCAATCCCAGCGCGGCACCTGTGACGTCAGTACTACTCCTGACTACTGACCCCTCCTTTACAAGAGTCTCTCCACACCCGCTGATTCAACCAATCCCAGCGCGGCGTTTTGTGACGTCCGCTCCTTTTCCGGCAACTGACTCTCCCTTTACAAAATTTTACGCAACTTATTTTCTCTATAAATCTTAATTAAATTTCAGTAACAACATAAAACATTCGCTATCGTGCCAGTTTCTCTAAAAATAGAAAAGATAGTTTTCTCTCACACTTAGTAAAACCTTTCCGTTTACTAAACATACACTACGAGTAAAACCCTTCCGTCTACTCTTCACACAAGCTCCAGAAGTACCTGTTACTTCTTCGATGTTACCCTTTCTAGGTGATATAACATCAAATTTTCACCAGCGTACTCTTTTGCTATTACTCACACGCATAGATTCCCTAACCAGTACTGAAAGTTCTGCTTAACTTTTCAGTACTATTTCTGCCTGACAGATCACCTCACCGCAGTATGGCTTCCACTTACCAACCGCTATTCAATTTTCTCCGGGGATTCTGGACAGCATAAAAAACACACTTTGAATACATGGATGTTAGTTCATAAAAATAAAATTCTCATTACCCAATTAACAAAGAGTAACCATCCCCTGATTACCAGAAAACTGATCCAGCGCGATTTTAGCAAACAGCATTCATACACCAGATACTCACTTGGGCCCATACATTCATACTACGCTAATACTTACGCTGGGTTTATCAGTTGTTACTCTTTATCAAAATCCCTGCTACCAATTACCTTCCGAATGAAGAGTAATGACTTACCAATGAATCCTTTGCTAATTGGGAAATTTAAAATGAGTGACATTCATTATAGTACATAATCCTGAAATAACCACTGAGTCAGGAAGTTTTAAAATGTTTATCTAAAGATTTAGCTGAGTAAAATACAGAACCACACGGTACTTAATCGCAATACCCAAGATGAAGCATAGAATAACTATTGCTAATCAATGGCGGTCCCTCAGAAAAGGAGAGGATAGAGACAGCAGCACAACTAAAGGTTGCATTATATTTACCTAAGTGCGAGAACCAAACCCCTTGGCCAAGGAGTCGGAAAGAATAGGACCCAGGAAGGATGAAGAGCAAAGACTTCTTCCAGGATCAGGACAGGACCTGTGACCTCTCTACAACGACGCCTGCGTCGTTCCCTCTCTGATACTCAACTTCTCCTCGATTCGCCCGTGTCTTCCTTCTAATGGACTCCGCCGCCCCTCCTCAGGACCTCTCTGGATACGGAGTCAGTCTGCAAATCGATCAGCTTGGCGGTCTGGAGCTCTTCTTCGCGTTCTGTGCTAAGCTAACTAATAAACTAATTCTATATCTATTATACCCTTCTACACCCATGTACCTCCCCTAAATTTTGCTAAAATATGGGACCACTACTTCTGATTGGACAGGGACAGGGGGTGGATTCTCACACCATATTGATTTGTCTTGTATTTCTGAAGCCTATTGTTTTAAACTACCGCCCCTTCAATTTAATACATTTGCTTTATTTCCCACCCGTCTCATGACAAAATTTACAATTTATTCATATAAAATGTTTCTTTTCGGCGAGAACATCTTGGTATGTAGTGGTGTCGGCCAACAGGTCATGGCCTTGGATAATGTCCAAGTTGACTTCATCTTTTTCTTTCTGGTCTGCCACTGCAAGGCGCATGTGCGGAATCTTTGTCACACGAGCTTTCAGTTCACCAAACCCCAGGCCCAAGTTTACGAACTAATAAAAGTCAAAGAAGAAAATATTAAAATCACAAATAAAATGTTTCACTGTATGCCCACTCTCTCTACTCTGTTCCCATTTAATTATAAGCTCTATCCAGCATTAGTAGCGTTAGAGAAACGACAGTTTAATAATGACATGAGAGCAAGCTGAAGCATGTGGAAACATCAAGCAGCCATTTTAATGCACACTGCGCAGAAGCAGAAATTTCCCACCAAGCAAAGAAAGACGTCACACCATGTGATATGGATGAGACATGCGCAGTAAGGTTCCCGCGCTTTAGCGGCCATTTTGGATTACGGACAAGCGTTATTCATTAATAAAACACATAGGCAAGCATCCTTACTATTCGTGTAGTGTATGCAAGGATTAGTAAAGACAATACAAATGTAATAAATTAATACTATGAGGAGATTGCGTACGAGCAAGTCTCATTTATGAGTCCTTGCTCCATCACCCTCACTATGTATATTTGAGGTAATTGGTGACCGTGGGTGTTGAAGGCACTTGTACTGTCAAGCCACACAATAAAATATGAACCTGGTTTCCACGATCATAGGGCAGCAAACTGCAGGAACCACTTTGAGAGACACCTTGTTCGCAGCATGCCAGTGTAAAAAGTACGAATGGTTTAGATGCAGCAGGCATCACATTTAAAAGCAATGTGGAAAGAAAAATGTCTATTTGCTTGAATGCTGTTAACACACTGTATGAATCTGTGTTGTCGAATGGAATATCATGATAGCACAGTAGTACCGCATATCATAAAACAGGACTTATGCCCCACATTTTAAACTCCATGATAGCAAAAATGGTAGATTCTAGAACCCTGGTGGTATGAGTTAAACCATGATTTGTTAGGCGTTGGGTTCTTTAAAATTGTTTATTCAAATATCATATCTTTAATTAAGTGTTCTTCCTCCTGATTGTGACCCAAAATATAAGAGATCATTAAAAAAAACTGTACATGTCTATGTGGTGTCGGAGGCTGAATGTCCTTCACCAGAGTACCTATTTAATTTTGATTACAATCAAAGGTGCTGGATTAAAAACAACTGGAAAAGCCCTTCACTCGCGTTGGGAATGTTCACTCATTCGCAAACTGCCCTGGGCAGCCTCCAGTACGTTGAAATTATGTTTAGCCTTCATCAGCTCGGTTAGTAGTACTGCTAATATGGGTGTCTTCAACCTCTGTGTATTCTCCATTTTGGAGCAAGCCTTCTGGTGCTCATGAAGTAAGTTTTCTGCATGATTCCTCGTCGTCTTGGCTTAAATGTTACACTTGATAGGATTTCTAGGTATTTTTGTTGCACGGGATAATAGGGAGGGACAAACAAAACAATTCTTGGTTAGGATTGGTTTAGTAGTTGGAACAAAACCAGGGAGTTGTCTGTGGGTTGTTCGTTTCTATGCTGAAAAAATGATCTGGAAGATAGGGTGTCCTGTGTTTGTTTGCTGGGTGTGCATTGGATGAATCAGAATGCCTATTCAGGGTCTGGTCTCTGGCCTTTGCCCAATAAGGGCATTTAAGTTCCACAGGATAGAAGCTCATCTGATATAGGTTGGTAATTAATGGGCAATTTAAGTGTCCAAAGAACTGAGCATCGTATCCAGGTCACTGGCATAGGAAAATAGTTAAAGTGCTTAAAGAAATGTAAATACATTTAAGAATGCACCTTGCAATGATGAGCACAAAGAAAAATGAGGACAGACTTATGATATTAAGCTCTGACTATTACATTGATTCCGATGCGGTTAAAGAGAACATGCTACCTCGTTTATTTAAATCTGATTAGGCCAAAGTTCATCTTCTTTTACTATTTACTGGTTGTGTCTTGAAAACCAGATGTTTTTCTTTGTGTCAAATGCTGGCAGTTCTGAATCTCTAGGCCTGTTATGTATGCTACTGGTGCGACTTTGGTCTCTGCTCAAGCCAAAACATTTCACTAGCTTCTTTAACTCCTTGATGTTGATACCCTGGTTATGTATAAACTGAACACAATTCTTCCTTTTCCGGTTCCTCCAAAAGTCACTGTCCCCTTCGTTCAAAGTCACATGTCCACAGTTTGAAAAGTTCCCTATTCAAAAGTTTTCTTTCCTTTATATTATACTAAATTTTAATTATCAATGGCTTAATATCTCAGAGTTATGAATGAGGATCAGCTACAGAGTAATCATTTATCTTCAGATGGATGGTTGCCACAGAACACGAAAATTAGATTCTACCATTCTCCTTTACGGGAAAAGTTTTTGGAAGTTCTCTGCTAAAGTTGGCATGTCACAAAGAATTTGGAATTATCACAGAGCAGTAAGCTCTATTAAATGGTTAATGGCTACAGCTAGATTGACCCTAAATAGTATATTCGCCAAAGTAGCACTTGGGTGCTATAGAAGTAATTAATTGCAACATGTCAAAAGAGCACAGCCATTAAGGTTTTGAGTACAGATTGTTCTCGATGATGGAGGACCGGTGAGCTCTATAATGGATTTTAACAAGATGCTCCATCTATAGTACACTGAAGTCAAATTCACTTGGGGGACATACTAGCATAGTATTCTAAGGGGTTGTTAAATCTTTAAAATCTATATGTATAGCTGTTTAAATGATGTTATGTATGTTGTCTCTTAAAGAAGGCCCATGTGAACTGCGTGAGGGGCCGAATCTTAAATGCTATTATATTGTACATGTCATTACCATTACTACGTTACCAAAGGCTGCCGTATTTGACACTTTATGTAACTGGTTATATAGGGTGTATGGAAAAACACTGCTGATTGGCATGAGTGGAGTTGTATATGTGAGATATTTGGAAGAAGGTATTTTTGATTGGTGGGAATGTGATGAATTATGCAGCATAAAGGAGGTTTGTTGAACGTGACATATGGTTTGTGTTTCTATGTAAGTAAATATACATTTTTGATATGTTCTTTTTAAAGAAAATAATCATTGTACAAAACTTACATGTAAGGCTGGTATCATGAACAAAATAAATAGAAAAATAATCCAAAAGTCTTTTACAATAACCTTCTGGTTTGGCATGGTAGATAGGTCTCACATATTGTAACCCTGCTATGCTGTGCCACTGCTTACTTACAACTTTGCATAATACACATAGGAAACAATGGGAAAATATAGGAATATATGCGAGTGAATTAACGAGGTGCTTCAATGTATTAGAAGTGATTTCTTTCATTGTATCCCTCCTGGCTAAGGTAGGTATACTAGAGTAGTTGAAAGAACAGTAACAATAGAAGACAGGTTATGTAACATGGTTCCTGTAGGTTGCACCTAGAACATGCATGAATCTCCCATGACTCCAACCCTCTCCCCAGCTTAGGAATGAGGGCTTACAGTAGGCCATACTGAACATACAGTTGTACACAACTATTCTCAACAAAATGGTGCTTTGCACTTCAGGATTTCGAGCAAACCACAGAAACTCAAGCTTCAAATATTGCCTGGGATGTTACTCGAAATCTTTCTAATAGCAATGATCCTTAAGAAAAGAAGAGAACCACTCTAACACCTTGTTATTGATTTCGCAGCCCAGACGCCTCCATAGTAGCACATTGTGGTACACTGTATCGAAGGCGGCGCTCAAATCCAGCAAGATGACAGGTGTCGAAGTCAAATATCCATACAGTTCGTCAAAGACTGCTAGTAAGGCAGACTCTATGCAGCCACAGCAGTGAAAAACAAAACTGTTTTGCTGCTCTCATGGATGCGATGGGGGAATGTCTGTTATCCCCAAGGCCCGGGGTCTCCTGAATTCCAAGGAAAATAGTGTAAGGACAAACGCTCAATATTTATACAACACCTAAAAGCACAATATAGTTCAACGACACCTGCTGCAACAGGTATTGCACCATTCATAGTTGTCTCATTTATAGTGTTCTGGGTAAGATGATGGGTAATATCCTCTTTTAGATTATTTATGACGTTTATAATTGGATCTGCCAGATCAAGGGTGAGGCAATGAGCATTGCCTTTGGTGTGTGAATGATGGCGTGCATGGCTCTTGTGTGAGTGACGTATTGTGGAGTTAAGCATATCTTGCGAATGTAATTGGATTTCTTTTTTGTTTTAATTCATAACCATAATGTACACCTGGTTTTAGAGTGACTATAGCTTCATAGTTCATATATAGCTTTATACGGATTTACAAAACAAAATCCATAAAATCATTTACACAGATAATAAACCAAGGTAAAGGACAATACGCTTCAATCAATTTCATTTAATTACACATACGATGGATTAAGAAACAATGTACACGTAAATTCAAAATATTTAACAAGTCAATTGGTTAAGTTCATTCAGGTGCATTAAAGGTATTATAAACGTGATCAGAAATGACTAAAAGACAACTAGCTACCATAGCTTCCGTTACACATCTATACAGATGTAATCCTAAAAAATAAAAAGTGCGTTAGTGCGGTATTCTTCATGTTGCCTTCCCGATTTAACTTTCCCCCCAAGATCTTAATGTCCATTCCCTTTAAGTACATAATCACTTTACCATAGTCTAGGTAGTACCTGATGTCATCTTCTTTCTGGCATAAAAAACTGCCCAGAGGAAAGATGACATTCTGCAACAGATCTCAAGCGTTGGCAATGATTGCAGGTAGATGCACAGGACGACATTGTGTAACACGTAGCTGTCTTATTATTGGAAAAATATACCGCTTCCTGTATTTAGAATACAATTTACACAAGAGGACCACATGCATAGTATTCTGAGACATCCTCTCATTACAGGGACAGTTTACCAAATCTGTTGACCAGTCGTTCATAGTAGGGAATGAGCATAACCTGTGAAAGATATCCAGTCCTAGGCGTGTGAGAACAAACCTGTGCCATGAATTTAAAACCGTCCTAAGATAAGGCTGCATGTTATAAGTAGTTAAAATCAGTTGATTATGTAAAACTGAAGATTTCGGAAGTTCGGTTACCAGACTAAGTTTTTCTAAATGAGCCATCACCTCTCCCTTCAGTGTTTTTCTGCTGATGGTGACGGTCTATGGTTTCTCAAAATATTCCGGGTGAGCCATATCAAGGAACCGCTGGACATACACTAGCCATGGGATGGACTTATATGCACTTGAGTTCAGACAATCTGCAATTATTGCCCGGTTGAGAGCTGTGTTATTTGAGGTCCAAATTTTGTGCCACAGCAGGATTGGTTCTGACTTGATTAAATTTGTAATAAAAGGGGCACCAAGTTCGAAGTGGAGAACATATGCTGAGGTGCTTTTGGGGGTTGCTAAAAGATATCTAAAAAAATTATTTTCCGTTACTTGCATCTCTGCACATTTCTTATGTCCCCATATGCCCGCCCCGTAAAGTGCTAGACTAGTACGTTTTGCTTTGTATATCTTCAACATCATTTCCGGGGGATTAGTACCAAGTCGACATGCAAAGGCTCTGAGGGCCCAACAATCCTTACTAAACAGGCTATTTCTATTCTCAATTGCCTTGTTCCATGCCCCATCTTTGTCGAATAGGACTCCAAGGTAAGAAAAAGTGTTAGTGAAACTAATCTTTATTCCAATTATTGTTAAATTTCTGCCTTTCTGGTTGTTCTTACCACAGTTCATAATAAAGGTTTTCGACTGGTTGACTTGGAGACCCAGTTTGTTCATATATTCGACAAAGTTGGTAAGGAGGGTCTGTAGAGCCAACGGGGTACGGGCCATTAAGATTGTGTCGTCGGCGTAGAGGAGAGCCGGGACAGGACGCATGCCTATTTGCAGTAGATCTTTGGAGGTAGCCACCAGCTCCTCCCCCACACTATTTCTATATAAAGAAAACAGGAAGGGAGCCAAGACACACCCCTGTCTAACCCCTCTCTCCACGCCGAAGGCTCCAGTACATTCCCCTCCAGCCCCGTACCTTACCCTGGCTCTGCATCCCGAATATAAATCTCTTAGGAAGCTGATAATTGGGCCCTCCACCCAGCCCTGACTATAGCAATTGATCTAGCTCTACATACAGAAACAAACAAAGGTGGTTCAGAGATTATCGTTTCAAATTTTTCGTGTTTGCTGATCTTACGTGTCTTAAAACCTACTACATGTTGCTCGCGGCACTTGCACCCCTACAAATGATAAGTGTTGAATAGACGTTGCTTGCCTATTTGTGCATGAATCATACCCACATTCTAAGCATCTCCTATTGTCTCTGGCTCTCTGAATTGTTGTCTAATCCATCTTAGTGAGGACACCCAATCTCTTATGTTTCCTTTGAATTATTGTTTGTTGGCCTGTGCTAAGAAGGAAACTGAGTATTGATTTCCTTGACCTACTGGTTCTGGCTCTGAAATTTGCGCTTTATTTCCTGCATGACAAAATAGATCATCGAAATCTTATATTATGCTATTGAGGATTTGTATATGCAGCATCGACCAATTACGTGGCGTATTGCTCTTCATGCTGGCTGACATTGGTCTGTGGTATTCATCCAGTAGATTTTCTCCTCTAAGGGATTTTGTTCTGAACTGCATTGATATATGGAGTTATTCTCACAGATTTTTTGTAAAGATCCACAAGCCTTACCTGTGCAGGTGAAACACCTTTACGTCAGGAGATTGTCACAGTGAAAACTGAGCTGTAGTAAGTGTTTAAATTAAAGGAGAATGCCTGAATCAAAATTGAAGCATTTTACTTTTTAAATTAATGTTGAAAATGCCGTGGAGCCTTACTGAAGACCTCTACCTTTTGTTATGTTTCTGTGCTGCATTGCCTGAGTGCCACATCAAGCAGTGTTCATGTGACTTATATGAATGATGAGTGTGTAGTGGATTGCCTCTGCTTGGTGGTTTGCATTTGAGGTTCAGGTCTTGAAGTCTACTAACTAACCCATCAGTGTTGTCGCGTAGGAACAATTGATCTTGTATTCTTCCAAATGATGTAGGTGGTGGTATGTCAGAGTCTTTTTAGGACCGTGTTTGTAAATCTTTTCTCCTCTGAAGTGTACTTTAATGAAAACATGCCATCCTGGGATCTTGTTTGACGGTTTCTTGCAGTTTGAACATGGTGGTCTCTATCGTACACGGATTCTATTATTCTTGGCTGCAGCCTCCATATAGCCTTATGTCTTTTTCCCAGTATGCAAAGCAATATTTATATAAACGTGTAACTGAGAATGTCGCCCTGCACTTAGCATCAAGTCACTGGAACTCTAGTAATGGATAATAGGTCATGTGATGAACCCAGCAATAGCTCACCTGGCAAAAGCGAGCCAGCTGCCAGAACCAGGAAACTAAATGCCCCAGTAGTGGGAGCAAATGCTCTCATTTAGTGACCCTGTTCTTGACTCTGTTCATAGACATGGAAAAAGTACTGCATATAAAGATGACTGAAACAGAATGTGATGATCGCAAGCAGTTGTCCTTGGCAGATGTTCTACTTTAAGTCTAAGTTGGCAAACCATTGTACGTCTGGAAAAATGTGTCAATCTGACAGAACAGTGTTTGTACAGCCCAGTGTGAAGAATAAAATCTGCTTGATTGGGGCCACTGTAGTAAAGAGTACAATATAGAACGTGTCCTAGTGAGGGCACCCTTTCTCTTTACTAATCAGTGAATTGCCCAGTGAGTGTCTGTTTTTCGTACAGGCATGCTGTGTCCTCTCATGATGGTAATCTCAAACCAGAAGCATTCGTGAGGTGCAGCAGATCTTTGTGTATTACATAAATGCTTGTGCGTCATCATATGCAAATTTTGCACCCACCCATTCTCAATGGAATGTTCCCTTGGATAATAGAAAATGCCTATTCTCCTAAGCGTATGATGCATTACATACACAGTCTATAGGAAATCTTCATTTTCAGCATATCTGCCCTGGTTTATTACCTTTCTCTCGACCCTGTTTTTGTTGGGATTAGGACTGTTTCCTCTGATACTACCATGCAGCGGCCAGAGTTAGTTCTCTGCCCCTAAAATGGACACTAACATTGGTTGCACCTAATTGGTGTATTTAACGCTCCAATGCAAACGTTGTAAGTTGGCAAAGAAATGGCACTATTGCTGTGCAATGTCCTATATGGCCTGCAGTGGGTATTTACATCACCCACATATGACAAAAATATATGGCTATTACAAAAACAGAATGGTATGCTGTTCCTAATGAACACTATCGGTTGATGTGTAAGTGGTGAGTTATGAAGTACTCACTAGAGGCAGGAGGAGGTTTCCTCCTTTCAGAAAAGGACCCTCACACACCCCATCAGTGGGGTGTCTTGCTTCATCATCGGGTCTGCTCCTTATCGGGTCGGCGCTGCAATACCCGATCAGCACCCTCTTTGGGGCCTTTTGGCGGAGATCTTTTTTCCTTTTGCCGTAAGGTGCAGTGCGTGTAAGGGCCCTAGTGAGTGTAGATGTGGAATATACAAAAGTGAGGTTAAAACAGGAGGTTGAGGTCCACCCAGAACTATTTTAATGAATGTGGCCACTCTCCTGATTAAAAACGTGAATATCGCGCACCCCTGTTATAAGGTCACAGGGAAATGCGCTGTTGGGGTCAACATGTTTCTTGCCATTTGTTTCAATTAGAAGGCAATTCTTCAGGACCGATGCAAGATCTATCCACACTTTTTGGTAGTGGTCCCTAATTAAATAACTAAGTGGCCACCCATACAGCACCCTAAAAGTGGTACCTGTAGATCTAGGACATCAACCTGTAAAGAAAAAGGGAGCATAGAGATTTACTAGAACATTGCGGAAACCTTCTATACTGGTATAGTGTTCAGTTAATAAACTAATGGATCTACGTGATAAAAGGCATGCATCACACTAGGTGTTCGTGACCATGCACTGGGCGATTTAAAACTACGTTAAAAAAGCAACCAAGAATGTACACAAACTGCGCGTGTGAGAGAACTCACCCCAATCGGGTCAGATTACTGTTTCATCGTGTTCCTGCAGGTGTTGACACTGAATAGTGCAGTGTCCTTGAAAGTGTAGGAGATATAAAAAGATGTTTTATGTCAGGATTCTATAGAGTAGTAATGTACTCATTGTGATATAGTTCGTTCAAAGCGAATGCACCCCAGGAGTCGGGATCGGTGTTAGTGAGGATCGCTCATGTTATGTCGAACCCCCAGTGGCCACCGCAACCCCCTGAGCTTGACACTCAAAGGCGCAACCACGGTGGTAACGCAGAGAGACACACCTGGGTGCCGTCGGTCGCCACGGGCATCCGTGGAAACACTCTGCATCTTTTAATCAACACGAAACCAACATCCACGTGAGGAGAAAGCAAGGAGTCCCATTGGACTCACACGAGGCTCGGAATCGCTGTCCACAATGCCCTGTGTACGGCCACACCCCTCGGCGAACGTCGGGTTGTGCTAAAACACAGGGGCGTTATGGTCAGCGTATCAGGGCACCAAACAGATGTGAGCGAGTCGGGGGCTCCAAGGTCCAGCCTCCAATGGCCCCCGCTGCAAGGGCCAAGTCAAACTACCCGTGGTCTTGTCCAAAGCCTGTGAACCGAGTAGTTGTACTTACTTGCGTTATCCACGCTGCTGGCGGGAAAGACCTACCCTCACTCTGCCGGTCTCGGGAGGTACTGGTAGGAGCGAGCGCCATTCAGTTAACCTTCCCGGCGGCCCGCGCAGTGGGCGGGTCCTTCCTCCGCCTCGCTAGCACTGCTAATACGTTACCCTCGCTCATGCCCGGCGCCATGTTGGAAGTGGCAAGTTGTGTAGTGCCACTCGGCGTATTAGGAAAGCAAAGGTGGACTATTGATGGAGGATGAAGTATACCTATCGGGGCTCACAAAAGGTATGAGTAGGTAGGTGTATGCGAATAGGTACTCGTAACACCCGCCTACAGATCCTGGTCGTGGCAGTTGTGTAGTCAAGTGGTGAAGCTGTCACCCATTGTAATGGTGACTCGGAAGGGTTAGTGTAAGGTTATGTCAACAAGGTAGGCTAGCAACTAGTCAGTGCCCCCATGGATCGTACGGGTTTGCTCAGGTTTACAGCAAGCCAACATTGAGTCAAATATGGGGGGTGACAGATGTGTTATGTTGCGTACAGTATCACTAAAACATAATTGCAACAGAAATCGATATAGTGATAAGGCTGAAATCTAGTCAGGTTGTCATCTAGTCCGTGCCCCCCATGGGATGTCCTCATTCAGGCCCTCTCTGCCCGAGGCTAATCGCAACACCCACCTTTGTTCGATTCTGAAAAGAGCGTCTTTGGTTATGCCGGGGTGTGCTTCTAGGACACACCAACTGATTGAGTCTGGTGAGTGGCGCAGTTGGTCAAAATGTGTAGTAATTTTGGTGTTTGTTTTATGGCACCTGAAATTACTACGGTGTTCTGTGATCCGTGTTCTCACTGGTCTGGTGGTCATCCCTATATATAGGAGTTGGCATGGGCACGTTAACACATAAATACAGTTGGACGTGTTGCAATTTGTATGTTTATTGATCTGCCACTTGAACCCATTCGCGAATGTGATCTCTTTAGTCACCTTTTGTAAATGGACAAACAGTGCATGAACCGCAGGGGTAGTGCCCCCTCACTGGTGGTAGGTCCCATAGAGATCTCTGTACATTAGTATTTTGGATCTTAGGTCGGGTATGTATGAGCATGTCTTTGAGATTGCTCGTCCGTTTGAAGGCAAACCTGGGGACTGAAAGGTTGAGACTACCTGTGTTCAGGATGCCCCAATGTTTTCTGATGTTTTTTACTCGATTGGAATCAGGTGTGAATGTAGTGATGCCATGAGTGATGTCATTTGAGATGTCATCAGTGATGTCACTGACCATGTCATGAATGATGTAATATGTGACGTCATCAGCAGTGCATTGCGGGGGCGCGAGTGATAGTTAGCTCAACTAACTATAGCGGCCGATTTTGTCTGGTTTTGTACGAGTGAAATGTCCAACTAACTATAACGTCCCTGAAACCTATGGTTTTTTCAGTGAATTTCAAAGGCTTTTTAAATGCTAATTTCGAACAACAACGTCCCTGAAACCTATGGTTTTTTCTGTGAATTTCAAACGCGCCAGGAGCCGCGTTTGCAGAGTGGTGTAAAAAGGGGCGTGGCCTCCGACCACCTCTTTGCAATCCAGCTCTGTGGCGCAAACTGGAGGTACCTGGTGGGCAAGGTGGCCCCCAGAGACCCTCAGTATTCAAGGGGAATTAATTCCCCAACTTACAACGCGCCAGGGGGCTCGTTTGCAGAGTGGTGGAGAAAGGGGGCGTGGCCTCTGAACACCTCTTAGCAATCCCACTGTGTGGGATTAACTGGAGGTAACAGGAGTGGTAGTTAGCCCCCAATGTCAACCTTGGGGTCCAACTACCCCTCCTATTACCTCCAGTAAGTTCCACACAGCAGGATTGCTAACTTCTCATACTAGGCCACGCCCCCTTTCTCCACCAGTCTGCAAACGCGCCCCCCTGGCGCGATGTAAGTTGGGAATTAATTCCCCTTGAATACTGAGGGTCACTGGGGGCCAACTTGCCCACCAGGTACCTCCAGTTTGCGCCACACAGCTGGATTGCAGAGAGGTGGTCAGAGGCCACGCCCCCTTTTTACACCACTCAGCAAACGCGCCTCTTGGCGCACTGCTGCTCGGGGGATGAAGTCCACTTGTGTCCTGAGGTCCTCGGGACACAAGAGGACCTCATCGCCCCACCACCAGTGCGCCAAGAGGCGCGTTTGCCGAGTGGTGTAAAAAGGGGCGTGGCCTCGGACCACCTCTCTGCAACGCAGCTCTGTGGCGCATACTGGAGGTACCTGGTGGGCTAGTTGGCCCCCAGGGACCCTCCGTATTCAAGAGGACTTAATTCCCCAACTTAGAACGCGCCAGGGGGCGCGTTTGCAGAGTGGTGCAGGGAGGGGGCGGGGCCTCCAGCAAGATGCCGGCTTTTTTTTTTTATATATATTTTTTAACAAGGGGGGCTGTGTGGCCCCCCTTTTAAATTTTTGGGGCCCTGGGGACCCCATCCCCCAGGGCCTGACCCCTTTTTTAAATATTTGTTTTTTTTATATCGGGAAGGGGGCCGCGTGGCCCCC
>CAWUFW010002395.1:1800000-1810000 GCA_963921515.1 Calotriton arnoldi | reverse complement strand
AGAGTCCTGCACAAAGGAAGGTAACTGTTTTACATAATCTTGTAAAAAGAAGTCTATATATTTTGATGTATTCTCCATCAACCCGCCTATGGCTGAAATTATAGGTCTTCCTGGGGGGATGTAGCATTCTTATGCAGTTTGGGAATAAAGTAAATTACCGGCATAACCGGGAATTCATTCTTTAGAAATTTCAGTTCATCCATATTTATTAGTCCCGCACTGCGCCATGCATTCAATTTTGAATAGTATTCATACCAGGAATTGCGTACTATTTGCATGTTGCCTTTTCTATAGCAATTATTGTCTTCCAGTTGTAGGAGTGCTTCTCGCATATAGTCTTTGCGAGACCAGATTACAATATTCCCTCCTTATATATATATATGTATGTATGTGTATATATATATATGTATATGTATGTATGTATATATGTGTGTATGTATATGTGTGTATGTATATATATGTATGTATGTATGTATGTATGTATATATGTATGTATGTGTATATATGTATGTATGTGTATATATGTATGTATGTGTGTATACATGTATGTATGTGTGTATATATGTATGTATGTGTGTATATATATATGTATGTATGTGTATTATCTACTGGCGACCGCTTTTTAGAAGTACATGGTGGGCTAGTTGGACTCCAGGGACCCTCAGGATTCAAGGGGACTTAATCCCCCAACTTAAAACGCGCCACGGGGCGCGTTTGCACAGTAATGAAGGGAGGGGCGGGGCTTCAGGTGACATGTGTGCAAACAGGCCCCGTGGCGCGTTTTAAGATGGGGAATTAAATCCCCTTCAATCCTGAGGGTCCCTGGGGGCCAACTAGCCCACCATGTACTTCTAAAAGCGCACAGAGCTGCGTTGCAGAGAGGTGTAAAAAGGGCGTGGCCTCTGAACACGTCTCTGCAACGCAGCCCCTGGCGCATACTGGAGGTTCCTGGTGGGCTAGTTGGCCCCCAGGGACCCTCATGATTCAAGGGAACTTAATCCCCCAACTTAAAACGCACCACGGGGCGTGTTTGCACAGATGTCACCTCAGGCCCCGCCCCCTCCCTTCACCATTGTGGAAATATTCCTCTAAAATCAGCCGAAATACGAATTCCGATTTACTCACCTGTTATCAGGAGAGACCTCAGTGCTGCATCTTTCAGCCCAGTACTGATCCTGAAAAGTAATTTTAACCGTACTTACCAGTAACTTGAATTTCCTTCCATAGAATATCATTGCCTGCTTTTTGCTGAAAAAGTTTCTGTGTTGATTTTTGAAACATACAAATATTCCTCTAAAATCGGCCGAAATACGAATTCCGATTTACTCACCTGTTATCAGGAGAGACCTCAGTGCTGCATCTTTCAGCCCAGTACTGATCCTGAAAAGTAATTTTAACCGTACTTACCAGCAACTTGAATTTCCTTCCATAGGCTAACATTGACTGGTTTCACTTGGAAATTCTTCTAAGTGTGGAGTTTTGGAACTTTATAATATTCCTCTAAAATCAACCGAAGTACGAATTCCGATTTACTCACCTGTTATCAGGAGAGAACCCAGTGCTGCATCTTTCATCCCAGTACTGATCCTGAAAAGTAATTTTAACCGTACTTACCAGTAACTTGAATTTCCTTCCATAGGCTAACATTGACTGGTTTCACTTGGAAATTCTTCTAAGTGTGGAGTTTTGGAACTTTATAATATTCCTCTAAAATCAACCGAACTACAAATTCCGATTTACTCACCTGTTATCAGGAGAGAACCCAGTGCTGCATCTTTTAGCCCAGCACTGACCCTGAAAAGTAATTCTAACCGTACTTACCAGTAACTTATATTTCCTTCCATAGGAATCCATTGTCTGGTTTTCAGCAGAAAAGTTTGTGTCGATTTTCACAAATTAAAAATATTCCTTAAAAATCGCCTGTATGACTTAAACGCATTCTTTCAACTGTTTACAGGAGATGCACCAGTGCTAGATCCAGGATCCAACACTGAGTAAGAAAAAGTAACGATAACACTACTTACCTGCTAAGTGAATTTCCTCCCATAGGATAACATTGGTGATTCTATGTGAAAAAGTTTCTAAGTGTCAACTTTTAAAATACAATAATATTCCTTAAAAATCACTACTGTAACCAAAACGCTTTTACTCAACTGTTTACAGGAGATGTCCCAGGACTGAATCTAGGATCCAGTCCTGTGGTTAGAAAAGTAATCCATAAAGTAACTAATTGCATTTAACTAGAAATTCACATTGAGCTCAATGTTGCATTGTGTTTGAAATTGTGTTGCCCATTGCAACAACTGTAACTACTGTACTTAAAACTCTATTGCCTATTTGCAAACTATTTAAACTAAAGTAATTCATTCTGAGAAAGTATATTTTGTAATGTAATGTATAATGTAATTACAATGTAATTTAATAAATAAAATATATAAAAATAAATAGTTTTAAAAAATGTAGTAAATCAGTATCAAAAAAATAAATATAACAATTAATACATTTAAAAATTGTCATTTACAAAACCTTTGAAATTCACTGAAAAAACCACAGGTTTTAGGGGCGTTATAGTTAGAAATTAGCATTTAAAAAACCTTTGAAATTCACTGAAAAAAACCATAGGTTTCAGGTACGTTATAGTTAGAAATTAGCATTTAAAAAACCTTTGAAATTCACTGAAAAAACCATAGGTTTCGAACACGTTATAGTTAGAAATTAGCATTTAAAAAACCTTTGAAATTCACTGAAAAAACCATTGGTTTTAGGGACAGTTATAGTCAGTTGGACATTTCACTCGTACAAAACCCGTGAAATTCCCCTGTTATAGTTAGTTCAGCTAACTATAACTCGCGCCCCCGCAATGCACTGCTGATGACGTCACATATTACATCACTCATGACATGGTCAGTGACATCACTGATGACATCACTGATGACATCTCAAATGACATCACTGATGACATCATCCACGTGATAATCTGATGCACCTCCTCACACCCTAATATAACCTTTGATACACCCAATCTAAATTAAAAACTGCCATTCGCAAAACCATAGACACTCCAACACCAATAACTACATACCCACTCACTGATTCTTAGGTCTACACACACACATCCACTCACTCACCCGTACAGTCACTCATACTTATGGTCACTCAGTACAGGACTATCATATGCACTCTTACTCCTATATAGACACTCAAACACCGCCACTCATCCATAGAGGTACTCACACACCTAGTCAGTCATGCAAATAATTAAACACACTGCCATTTACTCACCTATACAGTTATACACACACCAGCTCACTTAATCATACAAATACTACCACATTGTTACGCTCTTATACAATCACTGATACAAGCACACACTCATCCATACAGCCACTATCACAATCACTCACTCTCGCTTATAGCTATTTATATACTCCAACACACATATATACTGCCTTTCACATATGTAGTTACTCACACATGTACCACTGGGACATACATTCACTCACTAACACACTCTTACACACACTTACCCACCCATACAGTCTATCACAGATGCACTCTTGAAACCATCCACCCAGTAAATCACCCACTCACACATCTATGCACAGAGTCGCACACACCCCTCCCACACAAACACTCAGGCACCCATACAGATACTCAGACAACCATTCAATAACTCATATAGACACTCATGTAGCTATTCACAAACACATGCAGCCACTTACCCAGCAACAGACAGACGGATACAGACATTCACCCAGTTTAGTCACTAACCCATGCATTCAGTAAGATACGTTAAATCACTCACTTATAGAGTCAGTCACGCACCTACTAAATCATCCATACAGACACTTACACACCCACTCATTCTTCAATACGTCTTTTCCTATATATATTAAAAATATTTAAACTTTACAGAAACACACAGTCACTGGATGATGTCATCAGTGATGTCATTTGAGATGTCATCAGTGATGTCATCAGTGATGTCACTGACCATGTCATGAGTGATGTAATATGTGACGTCATCAGCAGTGCATTGCGGGGGGGCGAGTTATAGTTAGCTGAACTAACTATAACAGGGGAATTTCACGGGTTTTGTACGAGTGAAATGTCCAACTAACTATAACTGTCCCTAAAACCTATGGTTTTTTCAGTGAATTTATATATATGTATATATATGTATGTATGTATATGTATATGTATGTATATATATATGTATATATATATGTGTGTATGTATATGTGTATGTATGTATATATGTATGTATGTATATATATGTGTATGTATATATATATGTGTATGTATATATATGTGTATGTATATATATGTGTATGTATGTATATATATGTGTGTATGTATATATGTATATATATGTGTATATATGTATGTGTATATATATGTATATATGTGTGTGTGTATATATATATATATATGTGAGAACAGAGTTGCTTGGATGCCGCCTCTGGCCTCGCAATGCCGGTGCCGTGAATTTCTCGCACAGATCTTTATGTGCAAGAGAACGACGCGTTTCAGCAATAAGCCTTTGTCAAGTATTTTTGTTTAGTGCTCTATCCCCCATAGATATAACGTGGATAACCAAAAAACATGGAAAACAGACTATAAAAAAAAGACTTGCATACATTGAGGTCATTTAGTATGAAAATAAGAATTGCACATGCATGATATTTCACAATTAATGATGACCTATAAATATATGTATATACAATACTGAATATTCAAAATTCGCTCATTCAGATAATTCCATACCACGTGTTAATTTAACACGGGTTCTGTTATGCCACGATAGGTGTCAGAATCACCAAAAGTATAACTAAATAGTGAGAATCTAAAACTGCACTTGCACAACAATGCAGACAGTTACGTCCACGAACAAAACTTCAATAGAAGTTACAGAAAGGCCACATCCAAAGGTTATAGGCGCAGATCGTGCTGCCCGAAAAATAGTAAGGGGGATCCCCTGGAACTATCAAGGAGTGGAAGAAGGAACTACACACTGGGCAAATGCCCCACACACGTCTAAACTATCAATCAAATAGGTTGACAGTGTACTGCTCCTTAGTTATAATAAACATACAGGGGCAACCCGACGGTGAGCCATGTAGCACACTGAAAATGGTAAGGCAATCAAGGACAAGTGTCCAAACATCGGGACTGTAAGACGCTGCAATTTAAAAAAGTGCCTAAGGATATAACATAAGTGGAGAGTGAAACCAAAAACTAAGTGAAATAGAAAAGAAGGGGCCTATATACAATCGGTCAGATAAGTGGGAAAATGGCATGCTAATATCATATTCAGTTGATGTGAGTTGTCAATTCTTCACTTGTGTTCAAACCAAAAGGAATACGGGTATTGAGATCGATGATATATCTTGATTCCAACACTTGTAATCGCTTCTCTCTATCTCCCCCTCGGGTTTGTTTCAAAACACAATCAATTCCCACAATGTTAAGATGACACTTGTTGCTATCATGTTTGGCCTGGAAGTGCCGAGCTACGGGGTAATTTAGGTCATTGTTGGTGATAGCACGAAGATGTTGTAGTATTCGCCGTTTTAATGGTAATTTGGTGCTCCCAATATAACGGAGCCCACAGGGACATTCTAGTAAATATACCGTGAATTCAGTATTGCAAGTGATAAACTTGCGAATATATCTGATACTACCATCACTTGTGGTGTAACTTTTTTGACTTTTGCCATTATTACATGCTTTACAGGACCCACAAGGGTAGTAACCCTCCAGTTTTTGGTTATTCACGTTATATCTATGGGGGATTGAGCACTAAACAAAAAAACTTGACAAAGGCTTATTGCTGAAACGCGTCGTTCTCTTGCACATAAAGATCTTTGCGAGAAATTCACTTGGTGTGCCGTCTTTTCATTTCCTTGTTTGGAGTGGATCTTTATCTAATAATTATTGATGGTGGTTGCTTCCATCGACGGCACCGGCATTGCGAGGCCAGAGGCGGCATCCAAGCAACTCTGTTCTCACTTGGTTATTCTCTCAAACGCCGCTCGGCTGCCCCAGCACGCATTGGACGTTTAAAAAAAACTGCTATACGAGCGATAAGCGACATTGCGCCGACCCGAGCTGGATCGGGTTCGGAGACCTGACAAACGCTGATTCCGACCGGTGTTTACCGGATTCTACTATCAGGATTGTGTGGCCCGGTGAGGAAACATTTTGCATCGACGGGCGCACACAATTGAGTTTGTTTAGTGCGGCCGTTACCCGATTGTGATCGAGAATTGGCAACAACATAGACCGAGGAAAACCAACGTTGAACAAACGATCGAACTGCTTATTACAGACTCACAGCATCGAGGGCTGCCGATTCCGGTAAGGAGTTTACGTGGGGCTTTCGCTGATTGTACAGTGTGTTGTAGAACCATATTTATGCTACACTTGCTGAAATTTCAGAAAGCTTATATCCAAGAATCCCACGGTTATTTCGGTTTAGAAAAGTTCCCTGGTACTACGCACAAACTGAACAAATATTTCCAGTACTTCTCGGTAGCTGACTATTTAAAGCTGATGTCTCTCGCACTAGCAGTGTTGAAAATTATTTGCAAAATCCAAATATTTTGATCTGGGGCAAATGCATCACGGGTACAATTGAGATACTCGTGTCTAGTGAAACACACGTCTGTATTGGGGTCAATACAATCTAATGACTATGAATGAATGGGAAAAAGAAAGGCAAGCCATTGCTATTTCCCTTTTCAATGAAGAGTTAAATCCAACTGAACGGATTTCGAATTCAGCAATTGTCTCAACCACACAGGAATCATCTCTATCACAGAATTTAGCTACATTGGAGAAGTTGTCCAGGCGTGAAATAAATAAATGGTGGAGGTTACCTCTCTCACCAACTACGTGGAAGTAGGTTGAGTCCCAAGCGGGCTTAGGATTTTCATTGTACCCACCTACGAAAATCCTAATCCGGATCTCCTGAATGAATGGGCGCAGTATATGGCCAAAACATGCAAGGGGATGCTTGAAATGCTGATTAAGTATGCCAAAATTGATTTGGATCAAACACGCCTGGAATTAGCCAAGGTTAAAGAAGATTTGGATAAACACAAATCAGAAAGTGTTGTGATTAATTTCCTGAAAGGTCTGGAAGTCCTTCTAAAATCTTATGAGGACACCATTAAAATAAAGAAACACAAATTCTTGCGAGACAAAAAGGACTATACTGAAGGCAGAATACTGACCTACGCAAAAAGATTCGATTGGGCCCAAAGAGACGTCCGAGTTATCCAACAGCAGATGCAACAGGAAACGGTGACCACCGATTCTAGCTCTAATGTCAGCTCAGACTCTGATCGCCAAGCGGTCCCTTTAGGCTCACGCCCTCTCACGTTCCTACACGAGTTCCAAATATTGAAAAAGAAAAAAGAGAAAAAGGATTCAAAAATACAGGGACCAACCGAGAAGAAGGGACGCGGAAGAAGACGAGGAAGAGGGCGAGGCAAAGGAAAAGCAAGAGGCTCAAACGAACATTCAGAGTGAAATAAAGACACGGTGGGCGAACCAACAAACACAGGATGTGTCAATCGAAGAATCCGAATGTGGTGGATGAAAAAACTGTCATCAACCTGTCGGCAAGGAAACTGACCGATGAGGAGGAGTCTCTCCTGAGATTGGGTCTATCATTCTGCCCAACACAGGACATGAACTATGTTGATGCTCGTATTGATTTATTCCGTTACGTAAGGAAATTGAAACTGATGAAATTAGACAAAATATTAAATACCACAACTAATACAGTTGTCAATATTGAAGGACAAAATAACGATGGATTGAAAACTTCATCTCCTTTCACGTTGCAAGATATCGATTCCATCCTGACCTTACATTCATTAGATGATGATTCTCCCTATGAGGGGCAACAACAGGACACAAGTGAAATACTGAGACAAATGGGTTTTACCGTGGATGACTCCATGAACAGTGGCTTCAAACCTAAATCAAGGTTCCATCCGAATGTCCCCCACGATAACATTGAGGCCTTTAATTCTGTGATAATTCATGAATTAACACTGATGCGGAACGACCACAAAATAAAAGGCAGGGATAATTTGACACAGAAACAACGTACTGCCCTCAAAAAAACTAACTGAAGATTCAAGCATAGTGATAAAGCCTAGTGACAAGGGGGGTAACATTGTTTTGATGGATGCAGAATATTATACAAATGAAGCTTTTAACCAGCTAAGTGACGGAACGTGTTATGAACAAATTTCCTGGGACTTGTACAGAGACACCATAAGTGTATACCATGAAATGCTTAAAGATTGGTGGATGAAATGTTTATTGAATCATGATGAATACTTGTTATTGAAAAATGATCATCCCCGTATACCCTGTTTGTACCTACTGCCGAAAATACACAAACATCCCACTAGACCACCGGGGAGACCCATTGTGTCATCTAATGGGGGACTCCTTGAGAATACCTCAATCTTCCTTGATTCTTTTCTAGCACCTATCGTGACCAACCTCAGGTCATACTGCCGTGATAGCACTGATTTCCTGAAAAGGATACATGATGTTAAATGGGAGAGCATTTTCCTTATGATATCTCTGGATGTGTGTTCGCTCTACACGTGTATCGACCAAAGAAAAGGTGTAGAAGCGTGTATGTATTTTCTGAAGGGGAGATCACTATCACTATTGGATCACACTAATATGCTAGGAGCAATGATACTGTTCTGTATGGAACAGAATATCTTTTTGTTCGAGGATACAGTTTTCAGGCAAAAGTCAGGCGTGGCGATGGGTACTTGCTTCGCCCCAGCCTAGCGAATCTCTTTCTGGGCTGGTGGGAGGAGCAGGTAGTATGGGCAGAACAAAATGATAGATTCACTGAACACATCCCAATTTGGATCAGATATATTGATGATCTGTTCCTTATTTGGGATGGTGATGAATACAGTGCCAGGGAATTTATCAGTACTTTGGAGACCAATGAACTTAATCTCAGTTTCACCTGCACTATTAGTAATTCACATTGTGAATTCCTGGATGTGGCCATTAGAATTGAAGATAACAAAATGCAAACTTCTCTTTACCGAAAAAAGACAGCAGGTAACAGTACGTTACATGCTGCAAGCCATCATCCAGCAACCCTAATTAACAGCATACCATATGGTGAGCTCATTAGAGCCCGCCGTACTTGCAGTGATGACGAGTCGTATCGTAAGGAACAGATTAACATCAAGGATAGATTCGCACAGCGAGGTTACTCAAGTAAAATACTGTGTCAGGCGAGTAAAAAACTTGAAGGGGTTAAACAAACTGATATCCTTTTTAAAAATAAAATTGGCAAGACGCAAAAAAATGACAACAGACCCAGGATGATCACTACGTATAACAAAAGATCCCTACACATGAAGCGTCTTCTAAGAAAACATTGGAATCTCTTACTCACTGACCCCATCATAGGCAGTTCCATTGGAGCCACTCCCCAGGTTACATACCGACGACCCAGATCTTTAAGGGATTCCCTAGTACATGGCTATCAGGAACCCTCACCACCTCCCAATTGGTTGAATAAAAAACTGGAGGGTTACTACCCTTGTGGGCCCTGTAAAGCATGTAATAAAGGCAAAAGTCAAAAAAGTTACACCACAAGTGATGGTAGTATCAGATATATTCGCAAGTTTATCACTTGCAATACTGAATTCACGGTATATTTACTAGAATGTCCCTGTGGGCTCCGTTATATTGGGAGCACCAAATTACAATTAAAACAGCGAATACTACAACATCTTCGTGCTATCACCAACAATGACCTAAATTACCCCGTAGCCTCGGCACTTCCAGGCCAAACATGATAGCAACAAGTGTCATCTTAAGATTGTGGGAATTGATTGTGTTTTGAAACAAACCCGAGGGGGAGATGGAGAGAAGCGATTACGAGTGTTGGAATCAAGATATATCATCGATCTCAATACCCGTATTCCTTTTGGTT